>CM061045.1:14972103-15312103 GCA_030762985.1 Adelphocoris suturalis | reverse complement strand
CTTTAACATGGAATTAATAGGTGAGGAATTGAAACAAAACTTTTGGATTAGGTTAACGTTGCGAGTTACGCATAGTATTGATTGCTGTATAGTACAAAGTATCAATGGTCAGACGACCGGCGATTAAACAATAAATATTAACAACTTGATATAGTTTTTTCCGGGGACGAAAATTAAAGCAAAAGTTATGAAACGTTGGAAAATGTCTCCTGCTCCAATGTTAAGGTTCACTACCCCATCATTGGAAGTGAAGAAACGACATCGGAGATGAATCAAATTAGTGAAATATAAATTGGTCGGGTGAGTGGAGGTACACTGCGCCCACATTACGTGTAGAATTGTGGTGTATGATATGAGTTTTGATTCAAACCTAATATGAAAGCGTGTGTTTCTAATTTTGCGTTCTGGAGTTGACAGCCCTCAATTTTCTTGATGTTTTGATGAAGTGAGAACCAATTAGCGAGAGGAAAAAATTTGAGCTTTCTTTGTTGGTTTTACATTTAGGGGGATTTTCTTTTGCTAATGATATGCGCCCGTAACTCACTTTCCAGTTGCCGAACTTCCGTTTTTTTTCCCCCTCAGTCTTAGATGAAATGAGACAAAAAACTTCTGAGTCGGCTCGTCTATAAAACTGATTAATGGATCGCACAGAAACTGGAAGATTGTTTATTGATTTGATAATTTGATGTTTATTTTTTTCTGGTTTCCGAGTCTTCCAGTGGAAGGTATTATAATAACTTTTACTTTGTTCAAAATCAAACTTTCTAAAGAAGTTTATCAACAATGAACTAAAGCATTCAAAGAGTTAAGACCAAACTATGCTGAAAATGTATTAAAACATCATTCAATATGTGCTTGAAAATCTATAAAAACTGAAGAAAAAATACTTGAAACCCAAAAATTTTGTTCGAACAAGATTTTTTTTGCCATAAAATTGATAGATAACTATTTCTTTGTTCTCAAAGAGCTCACACAGTTGAACATGAATACAATTCGGTAATTTACGGAAATTCGCTCACACGATCATGCTGCATGATGATGATGATATAAGGAAGCTAATGTTCCACATCCGATTTGGGATTTGTGAACACATGGAAAGTGTATGTTTTCCAACAATATAGTTGTCTTATATTTACGAGTTCTGAAATTTGAGTGGCGTGATATGTTTCATTAGGTACATCGATCAAATGTTAGGTTATAGTTCTTGGTTATGATTTTTGTATGTGGACATGCGAGCATCCACGTGTATGAGTGACGAACATATATTGTTTACTTAAAGTAAATTCCTGCTTATTATTATTTTTATTTTTATTTGTTTATTTTTTAAAAGTTTTTCTGCTTGTTTACAAATTAATTACTAGGTCATATGATTCTCATTTTTGACCAGTATTGATGAGGATGATGGTGCTGTGCACGAATTGGAGAGCGAAAAGGGTATCAACTACAGTGACAACCATGTTTCTAAGGAATGAAACTCCTTAGCACAACAGCGGCGATCCATGTTCGTTTGGAGCCCCATTATTGCGTTTATTGCTCATTGGCCGATGATCGAGTGGCTCATCTTGATCTCGCATCTACTTACACTTGAGCCCGTTCTGGTAATCTTATTACGCTTTGGGGTACACAGACCGAAGGTGTCTTCCTCAATGGCTGGGCGGTGGCAAGTTTACGTATCTTGTGAATCCGCCAGTTGTTAACGAGAAGGGCAAAAACGTCCAGCCGTAGATTGACAGACGGGGATCTGACGTTGAATAAGGGCGGGCGGACGGAGGCTGAGGTTGATAAGATGAGAAGTTGAGCGCCGTCTTGCTCCAGCGGGCAGTCAGGGCAACTCGATCCGCCAGGTCTTGGGAAGGCTCTTATTCGACGTCATGGGTATGCAATTACATCTGGTTCGCTCGCGGAAGAGAGGTTCTGTTCCAAGTTTCCATCGATCCTACCCATTTCAACGGCAAACACTGGAATGAATTATTTATACCTAATCCTTTTTCAACAAAACCATAGTTTTTGAAAATATTTCTCTTGGAAGTTCAACTCAGTTGAGTTCAACTAGTTCATGGTCTATGCACTATCTTACACTATATTGTAATTTATTTCATGTATATGATTCGGATTAAAGTTTGCTTCATTCATACATATATAATTGCATAATATAACTGTAGTAAATAATATAACAATTCGCTTGCACAGTTCTACTTCCTTGATTTCGACCCCCACTAATACCTACTTTTATATCAGGTGAGTCTGCGTAAATCAAATTAGTTTGGACCTAAAAAAGCTCGACACGAATAACCTTTTACAAAGTCGGTTTTCTTTTTCTTCTCTCCTCCGAGTTGGCGTATGCCACGAATGATACAAAATGCATGAGTGGTGAGAAATGTGTTTTATGTGGTCATGAAAAACAGGACTAACGCTTCCACAGAGAGACTGGTGAAAAGTCCATTATCATTGGAGAGTTTTCATTCTCTCTGTAACCAACACAGTGAGGAATGATATCGCACTAAACTAGTCGAGAACCCGCCTTCAATTTAAAAAGAAAATTCTTTTGCTCTCCATCACATTATACAACACGATTTCTACACCATGACACGCAATTACTGAGTAATTCCTACGCTGTTATTTGGCAAACTCCTCTAATAGCACTTGCGGTGGCTGGCGTGCCCATGACATTTCTGAATCAACTATTTCTAAATAAATTCGAGTTATTAATAAATATTATAATAAATTTAATATTAGCTCCAAGAATTTACTAAGTATTGGGATAACGGACACCTCACCTCCAGCTAATTCTTTCAATACCGTTCCTCGATAGCAGCCAAAGTGTTTCCAATCATCATGCTAAAAAGAACCGATAGCACTGCAGAATTTTAGGACGTCCCTCTGAAGCCATGTCTTATAAGCCTGGTTTCGTCCGAACATGAGAAAAAATAACCGAGTACAAAACCGTTTCAGGCCATTCCAAGACCAAATCCGTGAGAGAAACTTCAGGTGTGTGTGTGCGCGTGAGTGCGTGAGTTCTTGTGCGTGTGCGTTGGTGGATGTGCCCTACCAACACGGCCCACCAGTCCTCAGGCCAAATTCTGCTTAAAAACATACCTACATTTAAAGATTTTTAGCCGTTTTCAGTGATCTTTTTGAACACGTTTTTTGAAATTTGAGAAATGTAATGTGTTCAAAAAGTGCTGGCCGATGAACTCATCCTTCAATTGGAAAGCATTTTATCTGGGTCCTAAGGACCCATGTATGTGTCATTACAGACGATACCTCTCCTTAGGACCCAGATAAAAAAGCTTTCCAATTGAAGGATGAGTTCATTGGCCAGCACTTTTTGAACACCTTACATTTCTTAAATTTCAGAAAAACGTGTTCAAAAGATCACTAAAAATGGCTAAAAATCTTTAAATGTATGTTTTTAAGCAGAATATTAGTCAAAAAGCTTTCCAACAATGACTTAGACCATTAAAAAATGTATTCACAAATTTATGGTGAAAAACGTACTTGAATTTAATTAATTAATATTGGCTGAAGAATAGATAAAAAACAAAAAAAAGTAAAAGTCCAAAGCCTAATTTTAATTGCAGAATATCGTTTAATATTAGTTTCCCTCAAAATCGGTAGTTAGCAATTTCTTTGCACTCAAAGTGCTAAAATTTCAAAGCAATGTTACATGATATATAATATCAATATTTTACGAAAATTCGCTCATATGATCACGCTGCATTGCTGGAACTTTTTTTCTTGTATTTATACATTTTGCTGCCTTTTATTGCCTTTATTTTTATATTTTTACTGCCTATTTTAGGATATCCTTTCAGCCGTATATGTTTTTCAACTTTTCACTATTAACATGGCCCACCAGTCCTCAGGCCGAGTTACCTTCCAACCTTGGGATAACAAAAAAGAAAAGCGTTTCAGTTGTCTACCCTAAAACCCACGTTCCGTATTTATCGTGAAATATTCAAGTTTGCCAACCCCCACCAACGCCACCTCCACACCCCCGCCCTTTGTTGATCTCTTGGGAGTGACGTGCGGAGCCCTGTGGTGTAAAAATGTCGGACAGGTCATTTACGTGAGTGGGGATGCGCATTGTCGGCGTCTCCTCTTCTCTCCTTGTTCCGCCTCCTGTCGCGCATCGCGGATACGCGGGGAGATAAACTGTCAACATACCCCTTTCCACCCCTTTCTCCTCCTCTTTTACCCCTTTCCACTGCTCCTTTCACCCCTTTCCCATCCCTTCGCTCAATCGTAACTCTTCCGTTCGCACTTCACCCTTCCACAAGTGCCCGCTTCGCCTGCCGCTCTGAATCCTATTTAACCCGTTACGGACTTGTTGTGTCCTCTCCATCTGTCCCTATCCCAGTTATTGTGTAGTTCAGTAGTCTGGACACACTCACACCCACACACAGACGCTGATCCCCGTATTCATTGTAGTAATATTTGTAAACCTTCGATCCTGCGCCATGAAAAGACTAAAGGTGAATTAACGAAGGGAAATAAATAATTTTTTAATTAGTTAATTTGAATATTTGCTGTTTAAAACTTTATATCGCTTTATAACTTTCGTTTATGGCAAATAACTTTTTCTAAATGAATCTCATCAGCAACTACTATGATTCAATCAATTTTCGGCCCTCATAGCGACTTTTAGCGAGTTTTCGTAAAAAAAAAAAAAAAAAGTGTGTGTGTGTGTGCCATTCTAGACGATAACTGTGCTTAGGATTGAAATAAAAATTCCGTCCTTTCGCCAAAATGTCAAGCCTTCCCAATGAAAGGATGAGTTCGTTGGCCAGAACTTTTTTAGCACATTAAATTGATCAAATTTCAAAAAATGGTTTTTTTTTTTAAAGCGAATATTACTCAAATAAAGTTTATTAATAGAATGTTCACAAATTTTTCTACAATATTATGCTGAAAAATGTATTTAAATTCCATCAAAATTTGCTAAAAAATCGATTTAAACTGCAAAAAAGCTAAAAATCCAAAATCACTTCTTGATTCGCAGATTATAATTTAGAATACGTTTCATGTCACAAAATTAATAGTCAACAATTTCTTTGCTCGCAAAAAGCTCAAATTTCAAAACAATTTAACATTATACAATGCGATAATTTACGAAAATTCGCTCATACGATCATGCTGCATGACGAACTTTTTGATCTAATTTTTGAGCACAAATAGTGCTAGATACCTTTCAAACTCAAAATAAAATTTTCATCCGTTTTCCCTGGTTCCGACTGTCCCCTGCGAATTTCGTTAGTATTCTTTAAACTTACTGCTCCTACTTTCAAGATAATTCATCATTGAAGATAATGAACCAAAACATGAACCTTGATTTTGCTGTTTATATAACATGTAAAGAACTGATGTACCCCACTGCCTGAGGTAATACATCGTGGACAATAATGTTAAAAACAGTTGAGATAAAAAAGATAGATTAAATTAAAAATGTTCAAGTTGTTCTTCAATATTTCATAAACCGCCCGATCTACTGTAAATGTTGTAGACCATTAAAAACATTTGACCAAAAGACATATACATATCTTTTAAAATATGGGGCGGGTGGGTTAACTCCTGTAAAATCATGATCTATTCGCTATTCTCACCAAAATCGTGCGGAAATCAGACATAGGGACGTCCGCGTAATGCAAGCATTTCTTATTGATGTGTTTTAATTGTATAGAATGTCATGTGACAAAGATAACTCATATATCCCCATTATGAATAACATCAATATATAGCATTTTCAAATTAAAATCAAAATTTACCAGATTGAATCAAACATTTCCAAATTGAATCCAACATTTCCCAAAAGGAGTTATCCGTTTCCAAATAGAATTCAACATTGTACTCAATTTTAAAGAATCGAATAAAGAACGACATAGGTAATGCATTTTTTGATAAATTATCCTCTCTTGGGATAATTCGCATTATTGACCATTCGCCACCATTTTAGATTTTTCAGGTCGTTCCTGAGATCAGAACGTCTGAAAAATGCAGATTTCCCCAAACAAAATTCAACATTTTTCAAATAGGACTACAGATTTTCCAAATGGAATCAACATTTTCCAAATTGAACTCAACATTTTTGAAATTGAATCAACGTTTTCCATATTGTATTTCAACACTTTCCAAATTAAAATTCAACATTTTATAAATTTTATTTATTTATGTTTTTAAAGATCAGAAAGAAATGAAAATACTTAAACGTTGACACATCGGTAGATTTTCATTTCATATTACTAAATTTTGAAAATATTATTAATGTTTCGGAAGCATGTAGGTACCTTGCAACAGTTGATTTGTCTTAAACGGAATTTGAACACCATCAAAATACTAAAATGAAAATTGAGTCATACAAAACACATTCTGAGTAATGATGTACATTTTCAATGTAGAGGTTGCATGGCAGTGGCGGCTGGTAAGAGAAGGAAGGTGCGCATCACAAAATCTGGAATTTGACCGAATCAGGAGAATTCATCCGAACTCGATCGGATCAAATGAGGAAACTGGTCAAAAACGGGCTACTCGCATGGTACTTGGATTACCTACGTACTGGAGGGGGGAATTCTACCTAATTCTACCTAGAGGGGGGACTACTCCTGTGTGAGTGGCCTTTATTTCGAGACTAGTTCCCTTCTGTGCGAGAAAGACGTGACCGATCCGAGCACTTTGCCACCCAATTGAGGGTGGAATGAGCCTCCTGTCTGAATATCTCAATTCATGGATGGTATCGCTTTGGAACAATGCGTAATGTTGAAAAATCTATTTGGAAATCTCTCTAGAAAGTGTTGCAATTCATTTTGGTAATCGTTGAATTCAATTTGGAAAATGTTGAACTTGTTCGGAAAACGTCGGATTAAATTTGGAAAATGTTGATTCCATTTGGATAATGTCAAGTTTCATTTAGGAAATCTACATTTTTCAGACGTTATCTGATCTTAGAAATGATCTGAAAAATTGGAAATGGTGGCAAATGATCAGTATAATCCCAAGAAAGGGTAAATTGTCAACAATTGCATTATGTGATTTTAGACGAGTTCTCAAAATTCCATGTTATGTCCAATTCTATTTGGAAATGTTGAGTTCTATATGGAAAATGTTGGATTCAGTTTGGAAAATGTGGAATTTAATATGGAAAAGCTATATTTGACCAGCGTTTGCCCCTGGTTACAATATTTCAATGAATAGAGGAACAGAACTCGGTTAGACATAGTTTAGACAGTTAGGCTCGTGATTATTCCAGGATTATCGCCATCTTGTAGTCTCCGAACTGACATCCTTTTAGCGTTAATCCTTTAATCGACGACGCGTTAGGTTCGCAGGGACTCTCCCACTTTTGAGATGAATCTGTCTTGACTCCCGGTCCTAATTAGATTTAAAACCCCTCAACCCTCCTGACCTGGTGACTACATTAAGGCGGAAAGGTAGCTAAAGGACTTGGATAGGGCGGGGTCAGGAAACCTCTTACTTCCTCCTTCCTAAGTATTCGCAGGGCTTTATTCCTCAAATCAGAGCCACCGCTTCCGCCTCCTATTCATCTCTCAACTTTCCTAATACTTGACAGATATTGATGAGATTTTGTTGAGTTGAAGCCTGTCTCCCGTCTTTCACAGGCGGTCGCCTAAACTTCGATTTGTGTCCGGTAGATCCAATAGAAGATGGCAAACGTTCTTGTATGTTGACAACTGTCGTTCCTCACTCTAAAATCCATCCGTCCTTTAATGCAGCAACTCATTTACTGCGTAGTGATTATCGTCCAGAAAGCAGTGCCCATTCCTTGTTAATTACATACATAACCACACTGCTGAGCAAAATTAAGGGATCAAAGTTTTTCAATGGTTATCATTCAAACAACTGCTAGATAACCCAGAAGGTAGAATCGCCAGGAAAACATTGGTCAAGATCAGCGACCCCAACACTGTACCCTCCCCTGGTCAGTTTCGGATTCGCAGTGGCCGGATCGTAAAATACCTGTCCATTGAGACAAACTCTCACTTTTTGCTAAATAGACATCCAGAAAAAGAGTTGACGACGAATAGATAGAATGGTTATAACCAAGAACACATTTTGTAAAAAAAAAAAAAAAAAAAAAAAGAAAAAAAAACGAATTTCGCGTCTTCAAACCAATAGTCGTCCAATTACTCTCTTCCAAGGGTTACGAAAATCGTATAGGTCATTGGAAAGCTGAGTTTATGCTAAACAATTCTTTAAAAAATCTTCAAAAATCGTTCATTGTTTAAGTTTTTACAGCCGAAAATTCACTGAAAAAAGTAAACGATTTTTGAATAATATGGGATCATTTTTTTGTATTTTTTATTGGGGTTTTGAGGGTTGAGCTGAGCTGGAGGCGTGAAAGTTGGTTGCTAGGAGTACAACTGTGTCAAAAAACGTGGAAAATGGACTGTTCTTAGACGATCAAGTTTGAGAGGACGGTTTGAAATGAGATATATCAGTTCTTGTTTTAAAAATTATCCGCACCGTCCTGTCATTGAGATAGGACCCTCAGTTAATGACAGGATGGTGCGGATAATTTTTAAAGCAACAAATGTTATATCTCATCTCAATCCGTCCTCTCAAACTTTGATAGTATAAGAACAGTCTTTTTTTCAAGTTTTTTTGTGACAGTTGTACTCCTAGCAACCAACTTTCACGCTCCAGCTCACCTCAACCCTCAAAACCCCAACAGAGAACACAAAACACAGAGTGATCCCTTTTAATTTTGAACACAATTTTTCAATAATCGCTAACTTTTTTTTAGTCATTTCTGGCTTCACGCCGTTGAATAATTTACTACTTTTAGAGATTTTTTCTTATTGTTCGGCATGAACTCAGCTCTTCTATGACCTGCACAACGTAATTAAACCCTTGAAACAGACCAATTGGACGACGATTTGTTTGAAGACGCGAAAATCGATCTTTTTACAAAATGTGTTCTTGGTTTACTTCAGACTGGACCATTCTATTGAGCTGGGATTTGTCGTAAACTCTTTTTCTGGATGCCTATTTACCGAAAAGTGAGACTTTGTCTCAGTGAACAGATATTTTACGATTCGGCCACCCTTAATTTTGCGCAGAAGCGTAGTTTTCAGGCCGCAGTTAGAAAAATTGTTTCATCAGAACAAGGGGAGTGCGCGGAAAGTCCGTCGCCGACCTCGATGAAATATTTACTGGAGTTTCTATATCGAAAACGAGTCGACACGTATTTTGCCGTTCAACAGAATCTGCTTGTTGGCCCATGGAGCATCGAGAAAAATCAATAAAGGTCAAAACTGTCTAAATTTGTTGTTTAAGAAAAACTAGTACTGATCCCACGTGTGTTTCTACATCAAAAAACATTAGACTGGCGTGTCGGGATATCCCTATTTAAGCCCCAGGAAGGCGCGTAAAAATAGGGCTTACGCCATTTCTGGATAAAGCGCCCACAGGCAACTCCCCAAAAACAAAAAAAAACAAAAAAAAAAAAAACACAGAACATAATTCTCGTTAAGCCTTCAGATGAAATTTACACTTTTGTTTTGAATTTTCCCAATCATTTAAAAAAATTCTATTGAAAATCAAAAGTTACATATGGCGATTCATTTATATTTATATAACGGTGAAATTGTGTGGGGATTTCGTGAGAGCCGATGAGTCTGACGTCACGCTCGAGAAGTAGCACATAATGCTTATTGCTGTGATGGAAAATTAGTTAGTTTTCTGCCAGAGTCATAGACGTATTTGATTATCTAGTCAAGTCCTCTCTTCTTTTCACTCATAATGCTTAATGGTACAGGTTTCGGTACTAACTATAATAATATAAATTTTAGCGATATAAAATTGTATTGTTTTACGAGAAACAAGAAACTACGATTTTACTAGAATTAGTGCCCAAGTGAACAGAGAAAAAACTTGTGCTGAAGTAACGGCAGCATTTATGTACAAACTGCAAATGTTGGCTCGATCCATTTTTCTCTGAATTTGAATATCCCAAGCGAAGCAGTCACAAGAACGGTTTTTGCTAGAATTCATACCCCCAAGGCCCCCACGGCCTAGATGGCCAACTGGACTGGAAAATGCGATTCACGCGTTTCCACTACATCACGCCATCTTGGGGTTTTTGGTGGTGGAGTGAACTAGACTGGCCCAAGACCTACTCCTCAGGCCAGTTTACCAGACCGACTTTTTAGGACGTCCCTCTGAACCTATGTCTTATAGGCAATGCTTTGTTAACAAGAGTAGCGCCTATTGGAATCGATCCAGGGGGGTGGGGGACAACCCATACACGAGAAAAAAAAAAATAAAATAAAATAACCGCATTTAAATCCGTTTCAGACCATTCTACGACTGAATCCGTGAAAAAAAAACCATAGGTGTATGTCTATGATTTTGTTCGAATATTCCAAGTCCTTCGATCTTACTTTGGGCAAACAGTGTTTCATCTGAGTTTCCATTATTAATCGGATTCCTGCATTTCTCTGTCACAAGATAAGTGACTGTAGTCGTGCAGAGCTTGCAAAATATTCCAAGGAGGGAGGAGTAGGAGGACTAAGTTGGCAAAGTGAAGTCGGGATTAGAGGCCACCAGCGAAACGCACAGTTCCGTCTCTCGAGTGATGAAACGAGGTTAATTAAAAGGGAATTTCCAGGTAATCAGCTGGGTAATTTTCCACCTTGTTCTCCTAAGTTTTCCCCATAGCTAGACTTGGAGAGTGCAAGCGGGGGGGAGGGCTCGACTTTACCTTCTGACTTTGACGTGCAGAAATCCAATGAGCGGCAGAATTAGAATCACAGCAACGCGCACATCTTTCTCAATGGAATTGGTAATAAAAAGTTCCAGTCATGCAGCATAGCGAATTTTCTTAAATTATCATATTAGTTTATTATGTTACATTGTTTTAAAACTTGAGCACTTTGAGTTGAAAGAAATTGCCAACTACTGAAAATTCCCATAATTGACTAAAAATTGACCTTTAGGTTGATTGAATGGAATGCTGAGATCTAGATTTAGATATAGATTTTTTATTTATTTCAATAAAGACATATACATATGGTGATGGTACAAAAGTAGAACTAGGCTACTCGCCTGGCTTACTTTTCCAACGGTAGGCTTGGCCCGGCTGTTGGTTAAGGCCTAGGCGATTTGTCCACTATTTCAAACATATCACGTTGACATAACATCGCATATGCGTCCACATAATCTACACATAGCTTAAATAATATAACTACAATGGTATTTGATGTCGCTATCTTCAGGAGAATCCTCGGCCGATACGATAAATAATTTTTATCCAAATTCCATAAACTTTAGGCCAGTAGTTATTAACTTTTGGAATTTATGCATCGTCAAACAATACCAAATTTATTTTAGGAAGGGGGGGGGGGGATGAAAAATATGTTGACTTATTTTCTTGGTATTACAAAGGTTGTTATCGATCGTTCAAAGAAATTCCAAAGCGCGATACGAATATTCTTATAGGCGAAGTCTGTTTCAGTATGCTTCCAGAGAACTTCCGCCAAAGTGTTTCTGTGGTGCCTTCGAGTAAAACAATTTCATTAAAGCTGCTAATCTCTGCAGGTGGAGAGACTGGATATTATGATTACCAGTTATGAGGCAGTAGGAAGGCGCCGTGATTAATTAAACAACCAGGTGGAAAGTTAGAGAGCCCAGCTACATCTCCTTTTTCGTTATTATTTTTTAAATTTAATATACATGAATATATTTGTTTTTTGTTTGTTCCCAGGGTTCGATCTGAGCTTATTAGAATTCTAGCAAATTCAGATTAATGATAACGTGTAAGCTAATTTCAGAGTTTTCATACATTGTGGAAAACAAATTTAGGAGTCTGGAATCATCTCTCTGTTAATTGGCGAATTTTTTGAAAAATGAAGCTATTGCAACAGCTCCAAAATTTTAAAAACAAAATTTTCAAAAAATTTTTAATATATTGAAATCCGTTTTGAGACATTCTGAACAGAATCCTAGAGTTTAACGCTTTTTCATACTTTTATATACATGTGTTTGTGTCCTTACAGACGATAACCCTCCTTAGGATTGAGATAAAAATTGTTCTTGCGCCAAAAAATCGAGCTTCCCAAATGGAAGAATGAGTTCGTTGGCCAGTATTTTCTGAGCATGTTAAATTGGCCCAATTTTAAGAAACGTGCTAAAAAAATCACTATAAATGGCTAAAAATCGTTAAATTTATATTTTTTAGCAGAATGTTAGTCAAAAGAAGTTTTCAACGATGAAATGGAACACTGAAAAACTTATTCACTAATGTATGCTGAAAAATTTACTTAATTAATATTTTCCGAAAACTAGATAAAAACTCCAAAAAAAGCTAAAAATCCAAAATCCTTTTTGAATTGCATAATATTATTTAGAACAAGTTATTTTCTCCATAAAATAGGTAGTTAACAATTTTTTTCACTCAAAGTCCTGAATTTCCACGACAACGTACATTATTACAATAAACTAAAATTCGTTTTGTTTATTTATTTATTATTATTATTATTATTATTATTATTTTTTTTTTTTTTTTTTTTTTTTTTTGAGGTTGTTTGATAGTTTTGTACCTTTTACCTCGGAGTTATCTGGACGGGGCCCTTGACCAATCCTAAAATATGCTACATAAATCCACCCAGATTGAGATTAGGGGGAGGCCGCCTTGGTGTGTGGGGTCTGGTTTCGACCGGGGCGTTTCATATTAAATTTAACTTTCATCTTAATTTCACTTCATTTTAAATATTAGTTTTAAGGAATATAGTGTTTGTGTGAAAACTGTGTTTGTTTATGTATGCGTTGGATCATGTTTATTACCATGATGTTAACACTCCAATGTACAGGCTTACGGCCGGAAATAAAGCTTCTATCTTTCCCTCGCGATGACATTTTTCTTCACTAGTAAGCTCAATGACTAAAGTCAAACACTGTACTGTAATACTGTCTTCTGCACTTGAAGCGAATTTCTTCATTATTAATTTTCAACTGTCGAGTTATCAGGTCAAGTTCCTCGATAATATTTCTGATTTAAAGTGAATCGGGAACGTTTCGGAGAAGGTTTTTCCAGCGGAATTTAATAACGTCTCCGTCAATCGATCTTAATAGAGCTTAGGTATGATATAAATAAACACATTTTCAAGTTCAGCTCTTCAAAGACTGTCGCACCATTTATTTCTGGGGTTCCAACAAACGGATACATAACGTTTCTGGCTCAAAAATTTCATATTCTTCCACTATAGACTAACGCGATAGAGACCACAAGTCAAAAAAAAAAAAAAAAAAAACATGGATATTTCGTGTATGTAATAGTTGCTCGAATTCAAAGATTCTGTTGTATTTTTATTCGGGATTCAACATTTCAAAGAAATATTAACGATGTGTAGAGTAAAAATTAAACACAAAAAAGGTGAAATTTTAGAATACCTATGAAATTGTAATGTTACTACCTTGTTTTCTGGAATTTTAAACACCGCTTCTGCGAAATTTATTAGGCTCGTTAAATGACATAGAACTTGTAAATTTTGCTCAAGTCAATGGAAAAGCATTGGAGCTGAAACTTTATCGACACAAACCTTGGAATGTTCTCAACCCTGAGGAAAATGTGCTGGCAGGCAGACTTCAATCGTATCAATCGGGTCGCAAACGAGTGGGCAAACTCCAAATCAGCCCGATCTTGAATTTATTGTTTGTAACTCCCGTATTTCATGAGATAATTTTCAGTTCTAGGATTTGAATAGCTTTATTTTTGGATGCTCTATAATCTAGGTCCTAATTCAAATTTCTGTAGTACACGCTGTTTAGGAATTGTTGGAGACAAGTATGAAAATATAAAATACTAGCCGCTCCGGCTCGCTACGCTCGCCTCCACGTCCAGCCGGGGGGCAAGCCCCCCGGACCCCCCATTAAGTTGCTCGCTTCGCTCGCAACGTGTGGCGTGTAGGGAATATTGCTCGCTTCGCTCGCAAAGTCTGGCATGTAGGATATGTTGCTCGCTTCGCTCGCAAAGTCTGGCATGTAGAAAATGTTGCTCGCTTCGCTCGCAAAGTATGGCATTTAGGGAATTTTACTCGCTTTGCTCGCAAACGGTAGATCCCTAAGGGTAGGTTTAACTTCTGTAGGGGATGCTGCTCGCTACGCTCGCTTGAGGAAGTTATACTGCCCACCCAACTTGGCAGACGTTTTTTTCTGTTGGGGAATTCTTACTTACAAATTAAATCTTATAAAACTACGTGGAACCACGAAAAGTTTATTAGGGGATGTTGCTCGCTTCGCTCGCAAGTCCGTATTTATTCTGTAGGGGATGCTGCTCGCTTCGCTCGCTTGAAGAAGTTATACTGCCCACCCAACTTGGCAGACGTTTTTTTCTGTTGGAAATTCTTACAAACAAATTAATTCTTATAAAACTACGTGGAACCACGAAAAGTTTATTAGGGAATGTTGTACTGCCCACCCAACTTGGCAGACGTTTTTTTCAGTTGGGAATTCTTACAAACAAATTAAATCTTAGAAACTACGTGGAACCACGAAAAGTTTATTCGGGGATGTTGCTCGCTTCGCTCGCAAGGTATACCTGTATATGTGTAGGACAAAGTCCGTATTTATTATTTGAAATGGCTCTCGCTTCGCTCGCAAGGTATTGCGTAGAAGTGCAAATGGGAACCCCCCTGTGAGGGTCCCTTCAGGTAAGCAACGTTGTGTAACGGCGGCCCGTGGTCGATTAATAATAGAGATGTTAAACGCTTCCCTCGCAATTCCCCTCCCAATTTGACCTACTTTCCGTCACTTTTTTCGATATCCGACTTCGGATTCAGATTCGGCGGGATCAAAGCTGTATTTCGCCCGCGAAAACCGTTCCGAAAAACGTACCTTTATGGGGTATATTTTAATCGGAAAAAACCAAGTTTTTCGGCGGACTTTTCGAGAAAACGGGTCCGTACTCTCGCATTTTTTTAACGCATTTCCCGATACTTTTTTTGCGATCCGATCGCGCCGTCGTCTTCCTCGTAGGAAAACCTACGAAACCCGTATTTTTCCGGAATTGTCAACGGCCGTTTAGAGGGGTAGGGGAAGCGGGGAAGTGGAAAAAGCGCACATTAATTATTACTTCGACCCCCCTCCCGCCCTACGGCCCATGGTTCGGGTGGGATTAGAAAATTTTAAATTCGCTTATACACCCTATCGGAAAATCCCAAAAAGATCCCCCCACTCGTAGACTCCCCCCACTCAGCCGTTTGGCCGTGCATAGACACGACAGAGCGACAGACAGACGGAGTTTCATTCTTATTAATAACTAGCCGCTCCGGCTCGCTACGCTCGCCTCCACGTCCAGCCGGGGGGCAAGCCCCCCGGACCCCCCATTAGGTTGCTCGCTTCGCTCGCAACGTGTGGCATGTAGGGAATATTGCTCGCTTCGCTCGCAAAGTCTGGCATGTAGGATATGTTGCTCGCTTCGCTCGCAAAGTCTGGCATGTAGAAAATGTTGCTCGCTTCGCTCGCAAAGTATGGCATTTAGGGGATGTTGCTCGGTTCGCTCGCAAACGGTAGATCTCTAAGGGTAGGTTTAACTTCTGTAGGGGATGCTGCTCGCTTCGCTCGCAAACGGTAGATCTCTAAGGGTAGGCTTAACTTCTGTAGGGGATGCTGCTCGCTTCGCTCGCTTGAGGAAGTTATACTGCCCACCCAACTTGGCAGACGTTTTTTTCAGTTGGGAATTATTACAAACAAATTAAATCTTATAAAACTACGTGGAACCACGAAAAGTTTATTCGGGGATGTTGCTCGCTTCGCTCGCAAGGTATACCTGTATATGTGTAGGACAAAGTCCGTATTTATTATTTGAAATGGCTCTCGCTTCGCTCGCAAGGTAGGTACCTATGTAGGCATACCTGCTCGCCTCGCAATGTTGTGACATCGAACCCTTCACGTCAATTCTTGAGCCTTCTCTCGTCCACGGCAGAATCATTTTAATCGCTTTGCTCGCTTCTGCTCGCAATTTGACCGAGTTCTCGTCACTTTTTTCGATATCCGATTTCGGATTCAGATTCGGCGGACCCAAAGCTGTATTTCGCCCGCGAAAACCGTTCCGAAAAACGTACCTTTATGGGGTATATTTTAATCGGAAAAAACGTGGTTTTTCGTCGGACTTTTTGAGAAAACGGGTCCGTACTCTCGCATTTTTTTGACGCATTTCCCGATACTTTTTTCGCGATCCGATTGCGCCGTCGTCTTTCTCGTTCAAAAACCTACAAAACCGGTATTTTTCCAGAATTTTCAACGCCCGTTTAGAGGGGTAGGGGAAGCGGGGAAGTCCAAAAAGCGCACATTAATTCTTACTTCGACCCCCCTCCCGCCCTACGGCCCATGGTTCGGGTGGGATTAGAAAATTTTAAATTCGCTCGCTCCCCCTTTCGGAAAATCCCAAGAAGATCCCCCCACTCGTAGACTCCCCCCACTCAGCCGTTTGGCCGTGCATAGACACGACAAACAAACAAATAAACAGACAGACAAACGGAGTTTCATTCTTATTAATAGTATAGATAGAGATAGAGATAGAGATAGAGATAGAGATAGAGATAGAGATAGAGATAAACTTAGCCATCTTTGTGAGACAAGCCTTCATCAATTCTCAACCCTTTTCCAGAACACCCATCATCCGCCTCTACTCTTGGAGTATTTAGTGCCGGTTTATCAATTACCCACATTTTCTGCAGGATAGCTATACTTAGTATAGCGCTATACTCTAAAGAATGTGAGTCGTTAATCAATGCCGAATTACCTAGCGGATAAAATTATCTCTCAGTTCAATACTGCCTCGCAAATAGCGCCGTTAGCATCCTCGTTGGGGTCCATAAACGATGAAATAAGGGCGATTTACTCATGGAGCTACATTTTCTTCATGGATCCACTATATAAAAAAAAAAAAAAAACCCGGGTCTGAAATTATTTCCACAACAGTGTCCATCATATAACCAAGTTTGGGAAATAAGAAACCACCACCTTTTTGCCGTTTGCTTCATGCCTAGAGAGAGAAATACATTTCGGAATTGCGTTATTCCAGACTGAGTTAATATGAATGGTTATGTTCAATAAGTTGTGGATTCAATTTCATCTTCGATCTATGTTTGAATGTAAAGAACGGTATCTTTTTCCAACCGAAACCTCAATAAAAATACTCACTTGTCCCGTTTTAGTCGGTGATCTACACGGGGTATTACTATAAACGGTCCTCATTCAAAGAATTATGCTTCTATAGAATCTTCATAGTTGCTGCTATTTGAAGACAAATCCCAAAATATATCAATTGGAAGGTATAAAAATAAAGAAAGTCAAACTTGAGATTCAAACAAAATTTGTAAACAAATTAACTTGATTGAGGTTAGAAAGCTCTAGATATTAGCTTCCAGTTATCTAGCCTTCCAGGGACCAGATAAATTAAAACCCCAGATAGGGGTTAACTAGGGATGGATGAACACCCCCTATTGTGCTATATGGAGGGTAACGCTATCCCTCAGATAAATCTCCCTTATCCATTGGATAAATGAGATTTATAAACCGTCCCTTAGAGGTTTTATTTCTACAGTCACATGCCAAACACAACAAACAAAATAAACAGATTCATAATTGAAGGGTGCATACATGCAAATGGCAACAGGTGAAAATGAATTATTATTGGTGACTCTGTCGGTTGGTTGCCTTTCCTCTTAAACGAGTTGAACAATTTATGATAATATTCATATCATTGACAGTCAGTGTGGTAATAATGGTGTTTCCGGTACTTAACATCTGGTTTTGGAGATTTTTTGAGTTTCGTAGTTGGAAATTTTAAGCCAAGATGTTCGACGAAAATCTTTTTATCTAATTTTTGTGAGAAATGAACTATTGCAATGGTTCGGAAAATTTTAAAATAAACATTTTTGAAAAATTCTTCATTGAAATCCGTTTTGAGGCATTCTGAAACGAATCCTATAGTTTAACGCTTTTCATATGTACATATATATATATATATATATCGTCAATATGCTCATATATAATAACAAGTTACACAATATAATACAATAATTTACGAAAATTCCCTCATACGATCATGCTGCATGACTGGAACTTTTAACTATTATTCTCTACAGAAAACCTTTTTTGTCTTAATACTTTTCTCGACAGCAACATCTCCAACATTTCATGTCATATTGTAAGAAAAAGTTCATCATACGTGTTGTAAGGAGGGAAGTAACATAATAATGTGAAATCTAGCACTAGGTGTTTTCTGTGACAGAATTAACGAGATCCTTTGCACACGAGTGAAGTCCTAAAACGCTTGTGTCTTTGGTAAAATTCCGACCACCTGATCTGACTGACACTTTACCAGCTTGTGGCTTGGGTGAGAAAGCCTCACGTATACTTATTGCCTACTTACCTAGGGTATTCATGTAGAACTGGCGTCCTCTGTTTTTCCGATGGGCAGATTGTGTAGGGAGGTGGCATCCATGCAAACTTGACCTTTCCGTCCAAGAGGTCCCTAGAGAAAGCTAATGAGAGAGCTCCACTTCTTCACCAATAGCATTTCTCGCTATAAAGCAGTTTGACTGAGTAGTTTCGCCTCTTTTCGAACGCGGTCCAACACAAAAAGATGATTCCCGATCGAGAGGTTCTCTGAAAAGACCTTTTGTCGGTGTCATTTAGCGGCGACTGTTGGGCCACGTGCATGCAAAGCGGCTTTTCAGTTCGGTGATAGCTTTCCGGCTAGCCACCATCATGCTTCGCACTCCTAGCGTTTCTTGTTGCAAATTCTTTTCTGTCGGGATCCTGTTGTACCTAAGATATCATAAAGGAAACCACCCTTCTTAATATTATTCCTTAAATAAAGGGCTGGGGACTATCGTCTGATTTCATTTTGTCTTTGGATACTCCCAAATAATTCTGGCATCCCGCTTCTCAGCAATAGCAATGTCTGGTGTTATTGGTGATGGTAATAGTTTTTATTTTTATTTTTTAACCCCCTAAAGGCGGAGCGGAGGGGGTATTCCAATAAATAAAAACGAAAAAACTAAATTAAAAAAAGTAGATTTACCCGAGCCCTGGGGATCAAGGAAGTTGAAGGAGAAGAAGGGGGAGAGGAGAGAGAGAGATAGAGAGAGAGAGAGAGAGAGAGAGAGAGAGAGAGAGAGAGAGAGAGAGAGAGAGAGAGAGAGAGAGAGAGAGAGAGAGAGAGAGAGAGAGAGAGAGAGAGAGAGAGAGAGATGAAAGGAACTGCCCATTCACCAGTTGAGGTAAGAAGAGCCCGTAAGGACGCGGGTGGTGATACCACCGATCACTCCCACCGAGATGCTCAACTCTGGTTACTCCATGGTACTTTTCCTGCTCCAAACTCCGCGCCATGATACGGCCGCGACCATGACCTTGATGTAGTTCGTTGTCGCCCCTTTACTCATAATGGACTTATTTCAGCCCACAAGGTCTGCTCCATGTCCACGCTGCCACTAACAACTTGGACATGTAGGATTATACATCTTACGTCAGTCCTTACATACATAGGTACAGACATTAGCATCAAACTGCTAGGTATGAATTCAGCTGATATATAGACCCACATGCTGGTAGAATTCCAGTTATTTTGCACCACGACCCTTCTGATCAGGTGGTAAAAAGTCCGCCAAGTTGGATCAGTTATTCAAACATGCACATATACAGGGTGATTCCCTCGCAGATGCAAAAAAAAAAAAAAAATTGGGTGAAACTGCATCAAAAATGGAGTAAAATGCCGCCAACTGAATATTTTTATCTCAATCCGTTCTCAAGATATGATTTTTTAAAGGTTTTTTCAGGAAAACCGTGTTTTTTTTTTCCTTTTAAACTAAAATGTCTCCACTTTACTTCATTTAATTTTGACTTTTGACCACATTTTCGGAATCAGCATTAAATTTACTATAAGAATAGTGTACTTGGGTTCTTAAAAAGTACCATCCAAAGTTCCTCACATCAGCTCAAACATTGACGATTTTGAAAAAAGAATATTTCTGAAAATCATGAAAACTGCTTCGTCTGATACTCTTTCCAACGGTATAATCAAGTTTACTTTTATTTTGTGATTTAGTGGAGAAAATTACGTTTTAATGTTGAAAAATGTGGGTTTTTCAATGAAATTGTTGGTTTTCTCGAAAGATGACCCTCAATGAACCTACGAGTATGGGGTCGGTTTCTACGTATTTTTTCACGCTGTATCGAATGGTAACATTTGTAGATCTCTCCAACTCCGTTATAAGTTTTACACTTAAAATCGCAAATGTTTAGTTTGTTTGTTAAGATTAAATGTATTTATTTTATGGGGTAAAACTAGTAAATTAAAGTGTAAAACTCGATTATAACGTAGTTGAGAGATATGCAAGAGTTTCCATTCGATCCAGCGAGAAAAAATACATAAAAACCGACCCCATACTTGTTGGTTCATGGAGGGTCATCTTTCGAGAAAACCAACAATTTCATTGAAAAACCCACATTTTTTGACATTAAAACATCATTTTCTCCCCTAAATAACGAAATAAAAGTAAAATTGATAATACCGTTGGAAAGCATATTAGATCAAGCAGTTTTCATGAGATTTGCCAATTCCCAAGATTCTTTTTAAAAGAGTAGTAAAGTTTTAAAGATTTTCAGAAATATTATTTTTTCAAAATCGTCGAAGTTTGAGCTGATGTGAGGGTCTTCGGATGGTACTTTTTAAGAACCCAAGTACACTATTCTTATAGGAAATTTAATGCTGATACCGAAAATGAGGTTGAAAGTTAAAATTAAATGAGGCAAAGTGGAGAAATCCGAGTTTAACATGAAAAAAAAACACGGTATTCCTGAAAAAACCTTTAAAAAATCATATCTCGAGTAGGAATTGAGACAAAAATATGCGGTTGGCGGCATTTTACTCCATTTTTGATGTAGTTTCAACCAAATTTTTTTTTTTTTGCATCTGCGAGGGAATCACCCTGTATAATCATACAGACGACGAATTCTGCACTTCCTGGAACTATACCTCGTTCGTATACTATCTCATAGCTTTCAGATTTATACCATTGGTTTTTGTTGTGAAGTCCTTGTTTTTTATTACACAGCAGTTATGCCACTTTTCAACTGAACGATTTTTCAAATTTCCTTTGAAAACCGATAAGATCTTGAGGTGGTACATCTTCAGTGTTGCGCCTTCTAATGGTATTCTGAAGTACCACGACGAATTTTAAAGGATATTTCAAACTTTATAATGCAAAAGCTGCAAGATTCTGGTTTTCTCATGATTTCTTATACGTTGCTGTCCATTAAAAATGAAAAATGCGAAAAACTGAAAAATGAATGGAATGCTGATTAGATAAGAATAAATAATGAAATATCGAATAGGTCTGCCGATGACCTCGGAAGCGAAACGTTCAGACGGATTGTGAGTTAAAAAAAAGAGTATATATATATATATATATATATATATATATATATATATATATATATATAAAAGAACGGAGAGCTTGAAAATTGGATTTATGCAAGCTAACGAATTATATAATAATACCAAATGAATTTGTGTATTTGTGGAGTCAGCATGCCATTCATTTCGTGGTTCTGAAAACACCGTGAAATATTAATTTCCAGCTCAACCCGTATGCGTATAACGCATTGTTCATCTGTTATCTCGGTTTCATAAAGTTACAGCCCTCAATTTAATTAAGGCAAAACAATGTAGGTCATTCTAGTGGTTCGGGATTGCCTTTCCTTATTTTTCGAATTTTTATTTTTATTGTTAACTGGGACATATTCCTGGTTTAGTGACATGAATGGAACAATGATGATGAGGCGATGCACTTTTAATGAGTGGGTATCAATGCACTGGTCGACATTTGAAATAAACATTTAATTTGTAGACACCCCCGATTTCCTAGTATGGACCACTCCAACGGCACATAGCAAGAATACGCAGTGGGGGCTCTTTGAGGGACTTATTATCATTGTCACGAATATAAGATAACTGTTTATCGTCGTCCCTTGCTCTTATTCTTGAGGTACTCCCACACATTCACCTGATATTACGAAAAGGTGAACTATGAAGTTTAACTTTGGTTTTTCATTTTTCAGGAACCTGTCTCTATAAAATATCAAACTTGCTCTTAATTTTCACAGATACATGGTGAGACCTGGAGAATAAAATAATGCATCGGAGATGGTGTGATTACACATTTAAAATAACGACATTGGTGCAACAAACTGCGATCGGAGCAAAGCTACCGTTAACTCAACCGTTTCCTGGAACAAGTCATAAACATCATCTGCACGTAACAGTGTTTGTTTGCGTGCCAAGGATCAGAGATCGGAGTTGGTCGATAGTTCTTGGGCAGCAACTTCCATCGAATAACGCAACAGCTTGTGCAGAACATTGAGGCACCGGCCAGTATGACATTTCAGCAGAAATCAGCCGATTGATTCGTGAGAGGTCAACGATTAGATCATTCAACGTCTGCGCGCCAGCAGAGGCTTCCAATGAATCTCCACCTGTGAAGAAATTCGTCGAAAAACATTCTGGAGACCAATCGGCATTCGAATATTCTACTAAAATCGAACTTTTGTGAGATTTCTGTTCGTGGAATTTCACTTGGATGCAGATGCAGGGGCCAATGACGTCAGGCCCATAAGTTTTCATGGAGCTGATCTAAACCATATAGGTACAGTAAATGCTCGCTAACGTTCGGGACATTGCCGGTGCCGGATGAAATGTCGTCTTAGAACAGCAGTAATTCTACCGCAAAAAAGAAAATCCGGGGGGGGGGGGGGGGGGTGATTGCTGTGATCAAGCCAATAGACCAGTTTTATTCAAATTTTGACAGCATATTCTAATAACCCTCTAGTATCAATCCAGAAAATGATATTATGTGGATCATGATTTGTTGCTACAGCTGTATACTGTTGTTGTATTACGTTAAATTACACTAAAACGAAAAATCGCTATGATTTATGGCTGCAATTGTATAGTTTTTATAGTGTTCTTCACTACACTAAAATGGGAAGTTACTATTTCCCTGTGTTCATCTGAAAAATCTCTTTTGAAATTAAGAATGAGACTTCCGAGAAAGGGTAATAAAACAAGAAAGAAACTTAGTGAATTTTTGATCAATGTCCATTGGAAATGAGGTGAACAATCAAAGCCCCACAAACACGGAATTAAAGGGCAACATTCAGAGACTCTATTTATTTCTCTACAATACCAATAAAGTGCAGGAGTTGAGATTAATGGGGTGTTGTTGCGGTGACAGGACAGCGAAGGGTAGGTATACTCGTCGCGGGACACCTATCGTTGCCAGCGTTGACGAGTTGGTATTGTACCCGTCGCTAGATGCAAAAGGGTTAACTTACATGTTTGAGCTGACGCAAAGTATATTTGACGATTTACAACCGTGATATATATATATATATATATATATATATATATATATATATATATATATATATATATATATATTTCATTTTTTTTTTTTTTTTATATTTTTTTTTTATTTTTTTTTGCTGGTGCCGGACGGGATGCCGGAGCATCGGGTATTTTTTAATGTATAACGTTTCATCAAAATTTGAGTTTCTTTTTCGAGTTTCGCGCATCCAAGTAGGTTTGTACTGGTGTCTGACTGAAGAACCTGTCGGAAGTCTTGGATTACAAAACATGATTAGAAATACCTGTGTAACTATTTATCGACTTTTTACATGAATATAAAACTTTCCAACTAACTAAAACCACAAAATCATTTGCCGATTGAGTCGATCGAAGCGCCAACACTTGGTTGGGTTAGGGCAAAAAGCATGATCAACAGGCACCAGATCAACACATCTGGAATCGATTCTGGTTTCGAAACTATTCGTTCTAATTTTAATAGCCTTACTTTTCTCATCCGTTTTTCTGTTCGCACGAAAATAGAATTAACGCGAATAAAATTAATGAGCGTGGGAACTCACAACCAGATAGGCACCAATTACTATTCATAGAGCTAAACGTGGCTTGTGCTGCCATATGGAACTAGGATTCCACTACCTCCACATCGTGGCTGTTGAGATTCCTCATTCATATTCCGCACCTTCCATGAACATTACATAATAATCGGTTGAATATTGTAGAAATTAAGCTTGTTACAAGGATTTGCGAACATACTAACACAGACAAACACAGACATACACCCACTCACACAAACACACACGCCCGGGCGCACACACACACAGAGAGAGAGAGAGAGAGCGAGATTCAGCTATCTGCTCTCCACATTGAATTGTTTGGTTCCCTGAACATCTATACACTGAAACAGCTATCTACTCTTCACATTAATTGTTTGGTTTCTTGATCTGCCTCACGCTGATACTGCTATCTACTTTCCACATTGAATTGTTTGGTTTCCTGAACTGCTACACACAGGTACAGCTAAACAGTTTGGTGCCCTGAAATGCTACACATAGATACAGCTATCTACTCTCTTCGTTGGAATGTTTAGTTAAAGGATGGAACGGGGGGGCACACTTACTATTGAGCTATTTTGGAATTAGTTAACCAGTTAAGAGAAAGTCCGATGTATTTTGTCGTCTGTTTCGTTTACCAGTGTTGAAAGTAGGCCAGAGCTTTATTTGTTTATTATTTGAAATGAAATGGAGTGGTAAAAGAGCCGTAGAATGCAATGTGTTGCGAAGCGTGCGAAAAAAGGTCCTGAGATTTACGAGCTATTTATTGAAAAATATTTGAATCATTTACGAACAATACAGGTGGTTTCGAGGACAATAGTGAAAGGAGCGTTGGATGGGGCGGATACGCGCTTTGAATCACAGAGACGTGCTTTGACGAATATATCAGCTCGGCGCTTCCACCGTTGGGTCATCCTACGCGATGAAATGATACGCAACAACACGCGCAGATTATCAAATTACACAGCCAGCTGGGAACTTTCACGACCTGGTTTTGAATGCATTGCAAGTTTCAGTATGAGTTGAACTCACTGCCGCGGGAGACCATTTTGGATCCCTGTCACTCAGTCCTGTGAAAATCTCTTGCTCTATTTAAATTTTTTTCCAGATTGTGAGCTAGCAGTATTTGAATTTCCGTCTATGAACTCATCAATTGATTCATTATAGCTCGTGCAAAAATCATAAAACTCCACAAACGACATGAAACACCATTAACAAATCATTTGACTCCAGTTATAAGAATGAATATCTCGATTTCAGTGAATTTGTTTATTTTCAACTATAAATTTCATTTGATTGACTCAACTGTTGAGCAGACGCGAAATCTTACTGCTACCATTCTAATATGATGAAACTTCTAGGGATTATTCCATTTGGTTGGACCCGTAAGTTGAGCTCGGTTTTCCTTAGTGAATGTCACTAACCAGTTTGTTAGGAGCTTCTGCGCATGTGCAAATGTTGTATTCTCCAAACGAAAATTTCGTTGAGATCATCTTGTTTCAACTTTACAATTCACAGGAAATGGTTGAGTAGGCATAGTGATCATTTTAGGAATGTACATTGGCCAGACATTCTTTCCTCTTTGTTGCAAAAAAATTATTAACTATATATTTCATGGCAAAAAAAACTCTAAACGCAGAAATTATTAATTGTTGGAAAATTTCAATTTATCATAGTTTTAATTGATATTTTATTCTACTTTAATGATATTTAATTACATTTCTCAGAGAGTCGTTTTTTGTCATGACCTCGGTGAATTGAACAGTTTGGACATGATTTGAGTATATTTTGGCGCTATTCTTAAATCCCTACGTCATTCCGGTTATTTGAAAGTTATCCCAATGGCAGTTAGGCTACTTCTGGTCAACTCCTGGTTTTAACTGATTGTCGCAACTCGTCCCGACATTTAGTCATTCGCTCTCACTTCAAGGGGATTATTCGGACCGTTCGACCGCACAGCCGATAATAACCCCCTTCTCGTCCTTACTCCTGTCATCGGGGTAGTCAGCACTGTTACTGTGATGAAACAGTTTTCAGTTGAGAGCTTCCATTGTACCCTTACCGATTGCTAAACCATTCCATCTTGTGATAGTCATTATCATTTCACTTTGGATTTGTTTCGACGAGTCCTATTCGAAATCCTCTGCACGGTTTCCCACGGCATATGATATAATTAGGTACTGTCAGTGATGACAATTTATAACTCATGGATCTTCACATATACGTCCGTAAAGTTGAGTTCATTTAAAGCTTTTTCGTGAGATGTATCCACCGATCATAGGAAAATTTACAGCTCATTGTCACGATTAAATTATACCACCCAAAACTACTTGGTCCGCTGATCAGGTGCCTCACGAAATATATGTATAAAGCTTTTATAGTTGTTTCAGACGATTCTTTGTGGCAAAAACCATTGAAAACTAAACTAAATAGATTGACAGTTGATTTGACGACGGGTTTCAAAATTCGATCAGAGATCAAAGATCACAATCCTAGATTTTAACGTCGTCAAAATCGACGTTTATATCGTTAATATAAATTGACTAAATGATTCTACACCAGGAAGCGGGATTTCATAATAAATTGATCAACATTGATTTATGAAAAGGCAAAGCTCTGAGTTTATTAAGGGTCTTGTAACGTTCGGGCGTTGCAATACAATATCCAGTTCGATGATAGTATAGTTGAGTAAAAATAGTAATTCTAAAATTCATCCTTGTAATATTTGAGTATTTTAATCTCAAGGTAAGAATGTAACAATGTAATCCACGCATGAATTATCTCGTTATAGAAATACTGACCTTTCCACCTCCACTGAAGAAAGTTTTTTTCTACATCGTTAACATGCCAGTTCGGAATATATCGGTGAAAAACCATTACTGAAGCACTGGCTTGCCTTCGTTAATTAAGGCGTGCGATTCCGGACAATCAATTGTATTTATAACCCCCATGGGCGTCATTAATGTATTTTAAAAGAATTCGACGTAACTGAAAGGAGAATGCTAGATGTAGGGGGAAATCTGGGCGATCCACTCATCCTCATCAATAACTCGGAATTAGTTGCATTACATATTTTTTACCATATACACGTATCTATTCATGTATATATAGGAATATATATTCACTTGCTCAGTCTCAAAATTCAAGACTGGAGCGTAAAATGGTAAATCACAATGAACGCGAATGAATAATTCGCTGGAACATTTTATATCTATAACGAAAGCACTGTGAAATTAGGAATGAAGAACTTTGTATTAATTTTGTTTTAAACTTGCTAAAATATCCATAAAAATTGTATAAAATGCCTAAAATCCAAAATCAACGTTTGATTTGCAAATTATTATTTAAAACAAATTTTTGGGCATGAGGTTAAAACGATAATTAATTTTTTTGTGAAAGAACGGATTTTTTAATCTCAATCCTAAGGAGAGTAATCGTGTGGAATGACATATACAGGGTGTACACAAATCAGAACAGGTCTGCCAAAATGCATCAGGGGTCTATTCTAGAGCTGGTTTCTACTCGAAAGTTCCTCATAGAGATTTTTTTTAGCGCAGTTTTCGAGCAATTTAACGTTTAAGATTTTACGTGTTTTCGATCTTTTGTCACTTATACGGTAATAATTCCCTCGATTTGCTGTGCAGATTCAAATTTGAGGATACCGTTGAAAAGAGCATTAGGTTTCCTATCAGAGTGATCCTGACCATTTTTAGAGTTTAGATTTGAGACATAAAAAAGCTCCAGTCACGCAGCATGATCGTACGAGCAAATTTTCGTAAATTATCGTTTTGAATGATGTTCAATCGTTTCGAAATTTGAGCTGTTTGACTGCAAGGAAATTGTTAACTATTAATTTCATGGCAAAAAAGTACTCTAAATAATAACTAGCCATAATAAATATACATATATATATATGTCATTCCAGACGATAACCCTCCTTAGGATTGAGATAAAAATTCCATATATACATTTATATTCATACAAAAATGCGCAAACTTCAGGACTTGTTTCATAAAGCCTCAAAACGGATTTCAATGAAGAAATTTTTCTTAAAAATTTTCCGAGAATTTAGGGAAAAAATTTACATTTGTTTGACATATCGCAATAGCTTCATTTTCTCCGAAAATTCGCTAAAAGACAGTATTTTGATTTTTATCCTTCATTTTACGTCCTTGAAAATTTCATGACACGCAATCTAATTGTAATTCATTCGCTTAATCCCCCCATTTAAACCCTCTCCGATACCTCAAACATTGGCTCACAATGTGACGTTCCAATGAATGTGTTACTGATTGATTAGTATTTCTTGAAACTTTGCGGTAACCTATTATTGATATTATAGTAACCTATTATATTGCCAGTACATAATAGAAACACTTTGTCATCCACATTCGAGGGTATTTTGGTACAAGTGTGTAGGAGTATCGGGCTATTTGAAGCCAGGATATTTGAAACCGAGATTTGGAGGCAGCGGGCTGAAGACTGATTTATTGAAACGCCAACGATGAGCCACCTCGGCGCGGTAAGAGATGAGAAGGACGGGCGGAGTAGCACTTCCCCCAGAATCAATCTTCAAAAGCTCCTTCGACTATCAGATACCCTGATTTCAGGGACTCAGCTTCCAACAATACATACATACATCGCTGAAAGACTTTTCCCATGGGTTCCTACGGATGATTCTTTTATATATGGAAAGGGAATGATAACGTTCCAGTCATATAGCATCATCTTATGAGCAAATTTTCGTAAATTATCGTACTGTTTGTTATGATCAAATGTTTTGAGAATTCAGCATTTTATGGCAAAAAAAAAAAGAAGTATATATATATATATATATATATATATATATTAAAAAAATATTTGGCAATCCAAGGAAGATTTTTTTTTTTTTTTTTTTTGCAAGTACCTACCTATTAATGACATTTGTACATATTTCAGCACAAATTTCTGCTTAGATTTTTTTAATGTTCTAGTTCATTGTTAATAACTTCTTTTGTCTGAAAGTCTGCTAAACAAATCAATTTAACGATTTTTAACCGTTTTTAGTTATTTTTCACACACACATATATATAACCAAGTGTGTATATATATATATATATATATATATATATATATATATATATATATATATATATATATATATATATATATATATATATGAAAAAGCGTTACTCTAGGATTTGTCTGATAATGTCTTAAAACGGATTTCAGTGGAGAAAATTGATTTCACAATGTTTGTAGCTATTGCAGCAGTAGCTCAATTTTTCATGAAAATTTGCTAAAACGCTGGAATTCATTTTAGGAAGCCCGATATTAGGCTGTTAATAATAATCTTACATGGCATCCATTTTCATAGTGGCGTTTCTAATGAACCGTGAACCATTTTTAACGACATTTTTGCAATTTCTGAGCCTCTCAGAATGGACAAGTGCAAATGGGAATAATCGGAGGTCTTGTGTACGTAACAAACAGGAGCAAAATTTTTCAAAAATCATCTCAAAATCGTGTAATCATTGTCTAGATGGTCACAATTCTGTTCGGGTTTAAGAGAATTTTCGTAGAAAATGAAGCTATTGCGGACTCCAAACATTTTAACATCATGATTTTCGAAAAAAATTATTCGTTGAAATCCGTTTTGAGACATTCTGGAGCGAAAGCTAGAGTTTAACGCTTTTTCAATTGTATAGATAACTGTGTATTTGTGCATGCGTGCGTGCGTGCGTGTGTGTGTGTGGCTCATTCCAGACGATAACTCTCCTTTGGATTGTGATAAAAATTCGGTTCTTGATTCTTGTTCCGAAAAATCAAGCTTTCCGAACGAAAGGGCAAGTTTGTTGGACATCATTTTTTGAACACATTAAATTGGTCAAATTTCAAAAAATGCCCTATAAAAATCATTAAAAATGGTTAAAAATCTGCAAATTTATATTTTTTAGCAGAATTATAGTCAAAAGAAGTTTATCAACGATGAACCAGAACATTAAAATTTTTAACCATAATTTACGTAAACATGTACCTACTCAATTTCTTTAATATTAGCTGAATAATTCATAAAATCTGTCAAAAAAGCAAAAATCCAAAATCTTATTTGAACCGCAAAATAATATTTAGGACGAGTTTTTTTTTTTGCCATAAAATTGGTAGGTAGTTAACAATAAATTTCTTCTTACTTGAAGTCCTGAATTTTCAAACTAATTAAACATAATATAGTACGATAATTCATGAAAATTCGCTCATACGATCATGCAGCATGAACTGTAATTAATTTGCTATTATTATCCGTAAGCCGAAGAGCTCACAATGATATATTATGATACGTGTTCCAAAATGTGTTTTCCGGGTAGCCACGCATATATTCAAAGTAGTCCAGTGACCAGTTATCCGTCTCTTTCAACTTGGTAGACGTTAATTGAGGCACGTCAAATGACTTTTTGTGATTTTCTGCGGAACGGTTGATGGAAATCGGAGAAAAATGTAAAATTGTCAACGGAGGGAGCATTTTTGTGAAAGGTTTCCTGCGTTCTTCTGGTTTCGACACGTAATTCCATTCGGTTTTCCTATGCCTCTCTCTAGTGGTGAATTGGCGGAGAGGTAAATAAAATGGACTTCGCCGTAATAGTATCATTCGCCTATATGTGGAAATGAGTGATACGTGATTGAGGGGGTGGGAGGATACGTGATTGAGCGATGGTGGGGGGGGGGGGGGGCTTTCTGGGAGTAGACAAGCGAGGAGATACCATATCACAATATGACAGTATAATTCTGTGTTCCGTCATGCTACTCCCCTAGCATTCGCCATTTGACGTTTCACGTCATTCAAGTAATCGTAGAATTTTTCTTTTTTTCGCAAAACAACCGTATTGTATCTATTTCTAATTCATAGGAATAATATCCTTTTTAAGTTATGAAATTACAATACTTCATCTTGAATATAAAGTTCGTCGTAATTAAAAAGTAAGTCTACCAATCTAATAGTATTTAATTGAAGATAGCAGGGTTCCTAAGTAAACTAATACTGCAATCTAGCGGGTGATCAGGGGAATAGATTCAGTTTTTACCCTTGAAGCAGAAAAGAATCGTATTTGGCGGCCTTTAGGCATTGTTCGTTGATGATCGAAAACACTCTAGAGATGAACTTGACCAACATATTGACTTTTCAAGGTAGGTCCTTGTTTCAATTTCTATTTACCAATCAAAAGTAGCGATAATTACCAGTGATTCCATGTAACTAGGTATTACATTCAAAGGGACTATATTAGCTCTCAAAATCTGTTTGAGCTTTTCCCAGTTTGGGATAATGAGGGATCCTCTATTTCAGAAACCCCTCGTTTTACTCGTGCCGCGATAAGAGCAGCCGTGTACCTGATGTGTTTCCCCTCTTCGTATTTCCTATAGTTGGCAACGTGTTGTCGGTGAGCAGACCCCATCAGCATTCATTATTTTTACCTTAAAAACACTCTTTCTCTCAACTTAATAGATTTCAATTGCTTTGGAACTATTGTTGATATCCCGAATGAGGATGAAGAATGATGTTAACGAAAAAATGTCACACACGAATAATGGCTCATTCTATGGAATCTATGCACTACTTATAGTTATTCCCTTCAAAATTTTGCGTAGAACAAGACTGCGAAAAGGAAGAAAAATTAATTTGATAAAGAAAATTGTATATTTTTCCAGAGGAACCTCCCGTTTTTTATATTTTATATTTCCCTTGAGGAATCCTGGAGCTCGGGAAAACACCATTGCCACTTCGAATGGTTAGACCATAGACTTATATACCTGGCATGCGAAAGCCTAATAAGAACTCATGCGAATTCCCAGAGGATATTCGATGTGTAATGAAGTTTTGGGTTTTATCGGCCGTTTACCGTAGTTTGCCGAAGCCGTTGGAGGGCTAGAAGCTCCCTTCACACTTGTCAAAACATTTCATTTGTTTAAACAACTACTATTGATGACAACAAACCCCATCAACTTGGTGTCTGACAAAAATTAACGAAATTGACATTATTTTGCAACAAATAGGTTTTCAGAATTTAGTTGTAACCGACTAGGAAATCAATTTTATCACAACATAATCGAGACAATCTTCAATTTCTTTCTCGTTGAAGATAATGTTTTATAGACAAATAGCCTTCAATCACATTAAACAAATTATAGACAAATAGCCTTCGTAATAATAATCACACTTCGTAATAGAGATGAGTCGATACCAAAATTTATCGATTCCCGATACCGATACCGATACCTAAAAAATCGATTCCCGATTCTCGATACCGATACCTCGGCGCTAATACCTAACTTACCTGTAGGTGAAAAACAAAAATTCCTCTTGAACTAGTAATATATTATTTTCATTCAAGGCTAGTTAATTTGATTTGTGCAAATACAAAATTTGATATTTTTTTGTTACTGAAACACACCTGTTACATATTTTAGACTTCTGTCAACCGTCATGTTTTCATTTTGTATTTAGTAAGTTGGCCTAAAGCTTCGTTTTAATAGTAACTACTACATGGAGCTTTGGGGCTTTTACTTGATTTCTGGCGGGGCCCAGCTATATATTTGTATTCATACAACAACAACTTAAATTCCTACTTGATTTGATTTCATGGGTTTCATTAATAACAGTTTTAGTTTTGTTTTAAATGCAGTTTATAGGTGAACGCTTATTCTTTTCCCTCCAGCTGTTTCGCCTTTGAGCGTCATAGCTGAGAGACGAGCAGGGGCAGGTGGAGCAGGCGGGGGTATGCAAATGGGAATGAATCCACGAAAGATGCGTACAGCGAAATGAGCATATACCAGAAATCTTGCGAAAGAAGCGTGCGGGATCAAGTCTTGACAGATGGTGAGGGTAAGCTATGACGTCAAGACATTTTTTTTTTTTTGTGTGGTCTGGATGCTCGCAAGCTCGCATCTCAAAAATACATAACATTACGTAGTCAAGCCCTATGTACAAATTCAGATCAAGGTTAGAATGATGTGTATATGGGGGTCTGAGTGCACGCAAGATCGCATCTCAAAAATACATAACATCAAGTAGTCAATCCCTTAGTAAAATTCAGATTAGTTGGACAAATTTACCACTTACCCTAGTCAATAGCTACTAATTTTGCTGTATGCATTTTTCGTGCCACCTTCCCTACTTTCCTCGGAACATTGTCTGACAATAACGTTCGCTATGCAGACATGTACAAGTCTATGGGTCAGACCAGGTAAAACTCGACTGCTCCTATCGCCGCACAAATATAGGCTACTTAGAATATTTTGACCAGTTCTTCCAATAGAATACTAGCTACGTGCGTATAGTGATCCACTTTTCACACAATATTTCTATACATTTGCATATGTATTGGCAAGCTGTATAGAATAGTAAAATGAACACCTCCTTTCTTCGTATTATGGTAACAAACTCGTGGCTTCAATAGTTGTCCAGATGACCTCACTAATTTATTCTGAACTGAACAACACGTGGAGCTAAAATATGGAGATGGTAAATAGCGAGGAAAGAAAGAAACAACGCGCAGATGTTGAAGAGATTTCGATCTTTTCTTGTTCCACAACATACACGTGCCTTTCGTCCCACACCACAATACACCAGTCGCGATGAACATTGGAAAAATTCAGTTTTACAGCGGTAAGAGAATCCTGTTTATGTCCAAGGTGATTCGAGTGGCGCAGGTGGACGGGACTTGAAATTGTCATTCATTTATTCAATTCATTTATTCATCGGTGCTCTTCGTCTGGAGACGGAGAAAAAATCGTCTGCCAAGTTAGGTGGGTTTCCTTACCTATTGTCACATGGACCGATAAAGATCTTGAGAAATCGATGTGCCAGATAATTCATGTTTACGTATGCACACACCCTGCGGTCAATCCAACGACATTCACCAACTAAGGATATAAGGAGACCAACTAAGAAAACCGAAATAATTCCTGAAAATGTCATAAATTTCATCGGCGTGACAAGGAATCGGCCATTAGAGATACTGACGGACACGGAACCAAAAATTGATCAGCAAGCTCTGAGACGCATAACGTAAGTTGAAATTTTGATTTTGGAGGTCAACAGTTTTTTCGACTTCATACACAAACTCAAAACTTCCCTACCCTCGGCAGTAAGAAGCAAAAAAAGTTCCAGTCATCCAGCATGATCGTATGAGCGAATTTTCGTTAATTATCATATTACCTAGGTATTTAACGTTAAATTGTTTTGAAATATGAGCACTTTGAATGAAAAAAATGTTATATACTTACCGATTTCGTGACAAAAAAAAAATCCTTCTAAATAATATTCTGTAGTTCAAGATTTTGTTTTATTTTTATTTTTAGCTTTTTTTCGGTTTTTATCGATTTCTCAGCAGATATTAATAAAATTCAAGTCCATTTTCCAGTATAATTTTAATCCGAAATATTTTAGTATTCTAGTTCATTGATAAAAATTCTTTTGACTAAAATTATACATGAAAATATAAATTTAACGAGTTTTGCCGATTTGCCATTTTAGCGATTTTGAGCAGTTTAATCAATATTTTTTTTTTAATATTATCGATAACACTTTTTATTGAATAATTCGGGGGGAGGGGGGTAGTGATTTCTACCGTGTGTCTAAAGGATTGTGATTTAGCAGAATAAGGTGGATGTGTGTTCTGTATTGTATGCCAGTTTCTTGCTAAGCCCACTGTCAAGGCAGGACCATCGTCAAAGCCAAAAAGGCCATTTTCAGCGCCCCGCCACTTTTTCCTAGCTCTCCTAAGCCACATTGATGTGGCTCTGATAATAACGAAACCAGGTAATCTTTTAATTGCTGTCCAAGAACTCATCCTTTCACTTTGAGAACTTGATTTACAACATCAATTATATCCATTATGAATGAAATAAAGTCAATTGGAATCTTTTGCAAAAATTTGAAGATTAAAAATGACCAAACCATTGGAAATTCAATACTCTGGGGAAATTTCCACAAGAGTATCTATTAGCCCCCGACCGTAATTGGAAAAAGCACCATAGCATGGAATAGAATATTTCTCCATCTTTTCGATGTGATTAAAATTTCTGTAGCAATAATAATTACGCAGCTAAGACAATGTTATTTTGAAGAAAAAAAAAAAAAAAAAAAATCGAATGTTTTTAATGAGTTACCTACTTTTAGTTGCTCATCATTTGTCAAGATTTCTTGAGTCTTGACTGTGGAAGCTTCACGAAGACCCCCATTAACGTCCTTAATAAACGGTTTAGAAAAAATTGCAATCAGTAACCCCGGTTAGTTTATAGGGTTAATCTGAAATATAACATATTTGCGGTCATGCGCATGCACAAAAAAGGCGCAATGCACACTAACTTTGTTTTCTTCATTTTTTAATTGCAGATTCGAAATTCACATACAATTTCATGAACAAATTAATGACCATCCGAATTTTGAGCTCGCAATTAATCGCAAAGAATGTGCGAATTATCGAGTTTTGGAGGTATTCAATAGCCGCATGTGATAAATGATTTCGGAGTATTTGTTCACTCTAAATCATGTTCATTCATTGACATTCTCTGTACCAACTAGGAAAAACACCGGAACAACGAAATGTTAGTTCGATTTTTGCTGAACTAGGTACCTACTTTAGGCTTGGAAAAATTTCTTTATTCTGGTAGCTTTTTTTTGTATTTTTCCGAATAGGTAATGAAAATATCAGTAAATGAACATCACTTAGTGATTCAACGTAACGAAATACCCCATAATCATGTAGCTATCACATATGAGAATTGAACATCTCCAAAACATGAATTTCGGGAGTAATTACACACGCTTTTAAAAATTTCGAAAAATTTTCCATTCTTCATTTTTATGAGATTTTCAATTTTCCATGAAGAGTCCGAATCTGCAGTATAAATTGGAGTTCCCGTTAAAAAAAATTAAGTTAGTTGCAGTGCACACATTTCGCGCACGCTCAGTTGAAACAAAATGTCATACTTGAGACATATAAAAATATATACTAAAAACTACAATGATCGTTTTACTTGAACAGGTATTAGTAGGATTAATCAGAGCTCTTTCGTTTAATGATGGTCTTGTTTTATAATGGTCTTGTTTTATGATATATAAGATAGACAACGCGAGCATCATACGTAATTTTAATAGTGACGTCAAATCAGCGCGGTCCTCACAAATTAAAAATCAGAAGATATAAAAACTCGTCGACAGTTGTTGGTGAGTGACATACAATTGACGACGGTCGTATGAATATCTAACGAAGTGCGGATATTGGCCGCTCTCCGACACCTGTTGGATGAATAAACGAGCGCATTGCCATTCATCCAATTACCTACTTTAGTAATGAAATTGAGGGCCGTGTATTCATGTTTTATTTGATTAAACGATGCATAATTCATTACTATTGCCTACCTTTATTTGGTCAGCATCTAAAACAAAGTTTATTGACCAAATAAGTGGGAACGTTGATTTTGCTTCCGAGAGAACCCAAATAGCGGGGAGCTTGTGACTTTAGAGATTGACTTCTTGCACACTAAACACGAAATTCGTATTCTCTGTTTCAGAACATTTAAATACCCTTTTTGTCCGTGTTTTGTAACGTTTTTTGCATGTGGTTGTTCATTTGAGTACATCCATATTTACTAAGGCCATTGCGCAATCACGAAATTAAGTGCAGGTACCTCCCACCTCCTTAGGGGAAGCTTTGTTTCTTCAAACATTTCATTGAACTTCGCACAGTGGTCGGAAAAGTGGCAAAAATCTCATTCCTCCATAATATTTTGGACAAAACTCGGTAGGCTCAAGTTTTTTGGAACGTATAATCCATTCCGAAGTCAGATTGTTGGCCGGAATTATTGGAGAACTGTTGGGAGTCAAATTTCAGTTCAAGTTCAATTAATCAGTAGGTACCTACCTACTCGTAATTGAAACAACGCAGTTTTTGGTTTACCTAAATAGTGTAAAATACCATCTAAAATATAGAAAAATGATTATGTGGGTTTCTGAATCAATGCAAACTTATCTATAAGAATAGCTCTTCGATTTTTCCAAATTTCCACTGTTCATAATAGCGAGGAGCACATACATCAAAGATGAACTCATGGTCCATCCACTCACTGAATTTTCTTCCGAATACCGACAACTTTTCTTGAAGGGTGGCAAAAAATTCTTGCTAAACTATTCGAGTATTCGAGATATGTTTTCTTCATCAATTCGAAATTTCTCGCGAATAAAAATGTCCCACTCTTTATTGTACCAAACGCACTCACAGGGATTGCAATATTTTATTCTTACGGAACTTGTATTTGATGCCCCTTGGAGTTAGGAATGACCTCGATACACGAGTAATCAAGAGCTGTGCCGGTGTTTCCCGGATTTGGTAGGTATAAAAGTCGTGTACACGAACAGTAATGGAATGATCATGTCGCTCTAGCTTGGTAGCTTTCACGCTCCCTGTTGACTCAGTTCCATTCGCAATTGTGTCAAGACCGCATAGGCGGCCATAGGCAGACGATTCTTGTTCTAATGTTTACTTGGACATGTCTGGAGTGGTACACAGCAGGTCCCATCTCTGGGAAGCCCTCGCTTATTTTTCAGCTCTACCGATTCACAACAACTACGTTAAACTCGCAGCTTTGTCATTGTAACCCGCTCATTCATTTTTTCGCCCAGTTTGACTGCGATTTGCGTTGTTGGGATTCCTAATGAAGCAAAAGAAAAAAAAAAAAAAAAAAAAAAAACTTTGGAATTTTCCCCTCTCATCCAACTTAAGTCGCAGTCACCTTTCAGTTGCGTCTTAAGTATACAAACATTTCATTATTTCGACGTTGAGTCCCAGGCTATCGTCTTAGACTGGATTCACCGGAAAAATCCTTGCTGTATTTAGATCCTGTGGCTAACGGACTACGAGAAACATGAATCAGATGGTCGAAATCGGCTCTTTCAAAAAATCGCATTTTGGCCGTCCTCAGACCACTGTGCGTCGTTTGGCCGCGATAGGAATGACTTGCTCAACTCTCGCTGTTCTTTGCGGTACTAACCCTTTCTAATTTGATCCTCCAGTAGTTAACCCACTAACGAATAAATGTTATATTCACATCTATTGTTAGAGAAATAGTCCATGAGTCCTTCATGAGCCACTTTCTTTCTCAAGTTCATCTAGTTGATGACTTTTAATAGAGTCTCTCTCAGTTCAAAGATGAAGGACGTCCCAATGAATGGGTAATCAAAGTCCAGAGCCAGATGAGATGAGTGAGAGACAGAGAATGGAAGCAAATTGCTGTTGGGAATTACCGTTGGAGTTTGCACTCGACACGTTAATACGTAGTTGATTTTGTAAGTATAAAGGACGATGAACGTAGAATGGAGCTAAAAACTAGGGTTTCACTATTGAGTTCATTAAAAGTACAGCAATCAATTTCAGCTTTCAGAAAATTCATTATTCTGTTTAGTGCGTGCTTAAAAATGTTCCATAATTTGAATGAATGAGCGAGTAATTACTTTTAATAGATTCTGAGGATTGGATGTAATTACATCAAATTTATCAACCACGAAAAACCCAACTAACAAACCAAAAACTATAGAATAGGTACATTTATTGTCCCAATACTTGAGACATTAATAGAATCTTGAAGGAAGGGCAAATGATAACTTACAAGTGATATTAGTATCTTGAATTGAATGACAAATTATTCTTTTTGAATGAAGGAGAATGGTGAGCCCACAACCTTGATGATTAGCTTGTTCCTTGTTTTTACCAGATGAGTTTTCTCGAAAAATCCCATTAGGTTGTTATTAACTCTTTGTTAGTTTCCTCACAATAGCTCTCTCCAGGGTTTCTCTTCGTATACCAAGAAAAGAACTCGATTGCTCATTCCAAGAATGGTAAACATTTCAACCCACAGCATCGACCACCAAGCTTGCTTGATACAAAAATCATTATAGCGTTTTCTAATTCTCCTCAAACTTCGGATCTTTCTGTATTATATGGTTGCTGCACAGCTCGTCTACTTCATGCTTTTCTGTTACAGTATACTTTCCCACATTAACCTCGGTAATCAAGTTTGGATTCTTCTGTGCACTTTGATCTATTATTATTATAAAAATTCCACTCCGACTAAAGACAACGCCGAGAGACTTTTAAGCATTTTTATGGTCGCTGTGAGATTATGGATTGCGGGTTTGTGGAGTGTTCGGCCTATCTCTACACGACCTTGTACCTCCAGACCCCGGACCCTTAGATTTATATGCTCTTATCCGCACTGGTAATTTAGAAACAGTAATGCAGCATAATCGTATGAGCGAATTTTCGTAAATTATTGTATTATTTAATGTTGAATTGTTTGACATTTGAGCTTTTTGAGTGCAAAGAAATCGACTAATAATTTTATAGCAAAAAACGTATTCTAAATAATGATCTGCTATTCAAAAAGAGATTTTGAATTTTTAGCTTGTTTGCAGTTTTTATCAATTTTTAGCAAATTCTAATGAAATTTGAGTACATTTTCAGCATAATTTTGTATATGAATGTATCGAATATCGATATTTCAAAAATATATCGTTTTAATAATAGGAAATATAGAAAAAATACCTATATTGCAATATATATCGGTCATTTTTTCTTTAACAAAAGAAAGTAGGCACTAACAACTGGCTGAAATAAATAAATGAATGCTTTCTAAATACTATGCTAGCATCAAGCCACTTATTGCAATATAACAATCTGTTGTTTCTCTGTCTATAAATCGAATTTTTGTGACTGCACCAACTAAATATGCAAATAAGTCTCTTTAGAATAGGTACCTATCTACCAAATTATACTTTTTGGATTGTGCGGATTCGAAATAAATAAAGACTAGACTCATCAAGGAATGGTTGAAGAGTTGGTACTTTGTCGAGACGGAAACCAAAATCTAAACTGGGGAAACACAATGGTAGAAAAACACTAAACAAAATCATAACCAGCATCAATGGGAAATGTCTTGTGGCTTATAGGTCTTTGCCCTGGACGGCTCTCAACTCAGTTCCACTGGAGCGACCCCGCTGGCTGTGACTGATTTAAAATTAGGTATTCCTTTATGGATCCTAGATCTCTTGATGGTGTTTGGATTCAATTTTGAGCTTTTCAGGACCAAAAATAATATCAGTTCCGGTTCCGATATTGTAAAAGTAATATCGATTTATCGATGTATCGGCGGGGAAAATACCGTCAATATATCGATATATCGAGTAAAAAATTTAGTTGTTTTGATATATTGATATTTTTTAACATCCCTCGACTGTAAGATGGCGTCGAACTGTAGTAGGAACTTGGGGAGTGAAGATCGGTAGGTACTTCGTCAACTACTGAATGTGATTCAAAATCAAGGAAAAGGTTTTTAAGTGATCTTTGAGTAGGATCATCCGAAGGGACATAATATGAAGTACTGCTAACACTCCTAAACCACACAATGAAAGAGAGAGATAGAAGAATCAGCTGAGCAACATTAATCTTAATGAAGGCCGTAAAATGTAAATTTTCTTCAAGTCATCGTTATAAAATGATATGACACAATCCCTGCAGTTAACGCGGTATTCCTTTGCAGATTGAACGATGTTTTATAGTAACACGCGACTTCCACAAAAAAGGAGGTGTAGTGTGGGAAAACGGAGTACCTTGTGCTGCAAGGCGTTGCGAAGCCTAATGTTTGTGAAGCGGGAGACAAGGAAAGCGATCCGTGACGCGTCAGCTGTTCCTTGTAACCTAGTTGGATCCTCCGGCTGTTAATTACTTCTCAACGGGTCGAGTGAGCTCCGTTCATATTAATATAACCTACTAACATAAGAAGGCGAACGCTCCCTTACTGCCCTTCCCCCACCGGCCGCACGTTATGTGTGGTCACACGGTCCTTGACTAAATGATCTCATTTGCTCCGTTCAAGTGAGCGGGGTGGGTACTGCGCTGCATTCCTCATCAACCTCCTTCATCAACTGACTTGATCAATACCTAATTGTGCAATTGTCGTTCATGCCAGCGTGAAATTCTCTATAAACTCGTGTCACAAATTCAATGTTGTGTGCAGTTGAAATATCGATCGAAGTGAAGAAAGCGAATTTGATTTAAAACAAGTCTATTTCCACGTAATATAACGTTCAAATGATAGACAGATACAGATTTCCGAGGTTAGGTCATCATCAGTAACTAACAATAGGGGTATCCATCGTCTGGGAGTTTACGTCGTAACGTGTTGAACGTGCTAAACTTAGAAAACTACCGTAATAAAAATCGACTCTTTACGACGTTACGAGCATAACAGACTTTAAGGTCTGGTAATTTCGATGAGACCATATGAAAAACTTCAAAGATGGCGGAAAAGCAACAGCAGGTTCTGAAGTCTTCCAAGAATATTATCTCATTGACGCAACGGGTTTTGAATATTTTCTTGAGCATCTTGACTTCTGCAATTCACAAGATTTGAAACCAAAACTCTGAACTAAAAAATTTAGAATTAAAAAAAATTAAAAAAAAAACGTAACCTGCAACTACGGTGTCTATCCCTTATTGTTGTTGTTTTTATATCTTTTTGTTTGTCTTACGAGTACCTTCCGTCTCCTATTTCACGGTTGTCAACATTAAATCAGCCATTGCTACTCACAAAGTTTAGCAGAGCAGAGTTCAACACGGGGATCTCATGATTCCCACAGGTTACGACGATTTCAGCTTTACACAATTAGCATAGCTTGAGAAACCATAGAGATTATCCTTAATAACTAATAAATAGCAACCTTCGAAATAGAGCTAACATTGTAACTCTTTATTTCGTGAAAATGGACTACTTTTCCATTACCTAACTTCCGCTTTCTTTATTAAAAAGTGTTTCCACAACGTCGTAGCGAATGATTAATACCGTTTGCGCTGTGAACACTCTAGCGAAATCAGCCTAATCACCAATGAAAATGGTGGCGTAATCTGCATAACTCAGCGAAGCACGAATTTCATGGAAATCCTTGGGGGTCATTGGAACGTAAACAAAATTAATACAATAGTTCTGTTTCTGAAAAAATATAAGCATTCTACTTCCTGGTTTTCATGAATTTTTAAACCAATGGACCTAGAGTAAATTGAAAGTGAGGGATAATAGTTTTCAAACTTCATTTTCAGCCCCCTTCCCCCACCATCATCATTGTTTTAACTTGAGGACAGATTCGACTCGGTATCACAATCCTAATTATGTAAGACAACTCAATAAATTTCAATACGATCGAAACGAGTGGAATGACTGTAGCAGCAGAATAAATAGGCAAGGTGGGGTATATTGAAATAAAAGGTGTAGTGTTGTTTTATAACTGGGCAGATAAGGAAGGGAGGGCTTACAGCTGACCCAGGAGGCGGGCTAACACGATTTACAACGCTCCCCTGACACCACTACGGCTACTTGTGGAACCCTTGCTTGTCCCATTCCCACCAAAGGTTTTTATGCGGTGAGCAAATGAAAGATTCGTGAGCATTGCGGAATCTGAGAACTCAACATTAATAATAATCCGATGAAAACGAGCTAAGAAAGCGAAATGCGTTGGGCTCCTCACGATTTGATTGGAGGTCATATTAATTCTTTGGACTTGGGTATAATGAAGTGATTATTACTCATATAAGAGTTTGTTACTAGGTACATCGAAAACACGTTGATTTCTTTCACATTTATTCCGATGCTCGCTATCAAATTTTCATCATTTATCTCTAGCTAGCGTGGCCCGTTTTGCTTCCTCACTACTGAAGGTAATGAGTTCCGCACTGAATACAGTGTTGTGTTCTGTTCAGCGTCTGAACAATTATTGTTATGGTGTTATTTTAAGCATTGCAAAACCATCTTTGTAACGTATGTACTCATTATCCAAATAAACATGTCAATTATATAAATCGTAAAAATTTGTGTCCTTCAAAATAAAAATTTCCTCTTGCTTTTTGCATTTCAGAGCTTGTATATAAATTTTGGTTCCGTGTTTGTCTGTCTGTGGTTAAATCCTTGTCATGCCCAAAACTTTACCAAGTTTCAGTCCAATTCCGATGAAATTTTTAGGGAACGTGCGGGTTAGCTTCTAGAGGGTCTCCTATAATTTGCAATGCCGTCGAATCAACATTGGCCTGTGCGCATGCGCAAACGTGAATTGTTCATAGCGTCGATTTCTCATCATCTGTTGGTCCGATTTGGTACAAACTCAGTAGCTAGTTGGGTATAAGTTTTAGAAAAATGCCCTAAAAATTATATTGCGATTTTACAGTTATTACCATGAAATTTTGACCAACGAATTTTGATAGTATGAAACATAATATAATATGCTGCATGACTCGCATTTTCTCCTCATCAAATTTTTGTTTTGCTGATGATGAGAATTGATGTTTTGCCTCACTTGCTTTGTGTGTGAATGCGAATTTCAAAACTTTCTCCCTTTTGAGCAAATGATGTTTCTCAACTTGGTCAACGGTCTTTGAAGGATTCTTATTTTTATCCCCGATTTTCGTTTCTTTATCGACCAATACAACTTGTATAACGTTCACGGGATGAGCACCTAGAATGTAAACCATGTTAATCGTTGTTTATTCTATCCTGTGCCGCTTCTTTATAAAATATTCAGTTGACAGTTTGACGCAAAGGGAGAAGAAACACTTATCACGGTTGACTATTGAGACAGTGTTCATGGGGGCGGGGTCGATCGTAGCGCGTTCTTCCACACCAAGGGTGAACTGAGCACACACCATCCTTGGAAAAAAAAAAAAAAAATTCTTTTTGTAGTTACGCTCAGGTCCAGAAATTCCCCACAGACGCCTAACCAAAAAACGTCTGCCAAGTGGAGTGTGACACATAGCGTCTTCTTATATCCGTATCATTAATGTATGGATCATCGAAATGTTTTAATTAATCCTTAAAAATTCCATAGCGGGTTTTCTACGGTTGTGGGAACATCTCGATGTAGCGTAAATCGTAAAAATCGGCCTACTAGAAGACAAGAAAATGATGCTTGATTTAATTTTCGTTTGTGCATGCGAAGCATTAATTTGAGAACCACGAAACTGAAAGGGGGCCATCTACAGATTAACCCGCACATTTCCTGAAAATTTCATCAAAATCGGATGATAACTGTAGAAATTAAGTTTTTAATTTGCATTTCACTTTAGCGCATGCGCACCAGCTGCTGAAGATGCGATCATATTGAAATTGGAATGGGATGATCAAATTGTACTCTCCCAACGATCCTCCTAATATGAGTGAAATTGGACGTCTAGGGCGTAAGAAAATGATGTTGGTGGAATTTACGTTTGCGCATGCGCTGAGGAAAGTATTGATCAAGAAATAATTAAACTGTTAGGGGACCATCTGCAGCCTTATTCGCATATACCCTGAACATTTCATCAAAATCGGATGGAAACTGTAGAAATTAAGCTTGGTACGAGGATTTGTGGAGACAAGACGGACACGTACACAGACACAGAACGACAATTTGAGGTTTAGAATGGTCTAGCACGTAAAATCCAAGTGGAAATTTTGATTTTGGAGACAAAAAACATTTGTTTTTTCCTGGAAGTGAAAACAATGCTTCCGCTATACTCATAGGTAGACTCGGAAGCAAAAGTTCGTGCGTGATCTGTCAGATGGCCCACGACTTCTGTAGGTTTAAAAACCGTTGCCCCAACATGCATATTCACAAACGTGCAGAATGACATGGCTTTTTGTGGATTCGATTTTTGATTGTTTTGAAACGGATTCTGATGTGGATCTAAATGAGATTGCTTTAAATTGAAACTGAAATTGAAAACCTTCGATAAACTGTCGCAATCTCATCTACTATATCGTTGTTTGAATCTCTGGGGGTATTTAGCCGGTTTTCGGATTGGCTTGCCAGTTATCTCTGTGGTCATCGTGCTTAGCATGAGGGGTATGGTATCGTACCCTTTCTCTGGTACATCCGAAGTACCACATGGAAGTCATCTTGGTCCTCTCTGCTTCCTGATTTTCATGAATGAAGTTGTAATGAGACTCAACCCCACATCTGTTGCCTCGTATTCGCCGATGATCTGAAGCTGTTCTGTTATGTGCGTTCTGAAATGGACTGTGAATTTCTGCAGATATTTGTTGGGGAGGTGGAGGATTGGTGTATTGACAGCGATCTGTTTTTGAACCCTGCAAAGTGCTCTGTTATTACTTTTATCCGGACCGAACAGTATTTGGAACATGAGTACTCTCTATGTGAACAGCCAATTACCCGGGTGAGGGAGATCGTTGATTTGGGTGTGCTCTGCTGGATGATCGGCTTTCATTCACTAAACAGGCTCTGGCAGGGAAGGCAATGAGAGTTCTAGGATTTCTCAAAAGGAACACCAGGGAATTCACCAATTTTAATGCCATCACCATATTATTCAAGTCCATGGTTTTTCCAGTTTTAGAATATGCCTCTGTAATACAGTCTCTTAGTCATGCCGTCCATGAATACCTCCAAGAGGGAACCCAGCATTTTTCAAGAATCTAAATGGCATACTGGACCCAGCTCTATAGTGTGAGGTTCGGCTTAATATCCCTCGTATATCTGCACATTCGTCACTACTGTTTTGGATCCCCTTCACGGCCACAAACTACCTCCAGCACCGTCCGCTCAGCAATATCCTTCGTTCAGCCAACTTTTTTTTTTTTTTTTTTTTTTTAAACATTTATCCTGATTTTGATTTTTTTACCAACTCTTTACCTTTATTAAAGTCAATAATAATTTCTTCGTCAATTTCATTTGCATAATTTCTCATTTATTCATAATTCCGGATATATTTTAATAATTATTCATCTTCTATAGCAAACGTTACAACAAACACAACGTTATTGCAAACGTTATTTTTTCTAATGCATATTTCTCGTTAATGTTTTACTAGCCTATAAAAACTTATCAATTTTTTGTATTTACGAGTATTACTCGTATTCTTAAACTAGTTTAATCAATGATGAACTGTACGTCACTTGTTTAACGGGCTCACCCTTGAAATTTCAAATAAATGAATAAATGTTCTAATCATCAATTTGGCAAGAAATAATCGATGAAGGGGCACAACACCTGTTGTTTAGCGTCCTTTGTTGGGGTTTGTCATTATTCTAGCTATAACAAAGCTGAATGGCATCTAAATATCTAACCAACCATTGTAGGGATTTTGAGAGTTATATGAGCACCTGATATCATTACATGAGCACTTACATTAACATTTACATAATGAGCACTTAGGAATTTATTTTTGAAATGTATAACTGTATTTGTGTTATAGAAGTAAATTAACGAGTCAAAAACGAATGGAAACTGATATTAATTATTCATTGGTTACCTTTTCGGTCGTGGACAATGCAATAATTAGGGTTCAAGATTGCTTTCAAGTTATACCTCCTGCTATTATGGAATAGGCAAGGAATGATTGAAGGAGGGACACACCTCTGGCTCGTTTAGCCTTGGCTCTGGCTCTGTTGACAATTGTAGGTGATTCACACATGACGCAAGTTGTGAATCACTGCTTGGAACGTGAAAACGCTCATTGCTTTTACCCACTTCCGAAGCGTAGTTCAGTTCTAAACAGGCATAAACGCCAGTAATGAAAATCATAACTCAACGGGCGGTGATGGGAGGATCGCCCTGGCCGTGACTCATATCTCACTCGACCTTTCAGGCCCCGTAAGTCATAAAACCTCAGCTTCGCGTGACAAGGAGAAACAGCGGAGGGAAAAGTTGATGATGGGGCAAAACAGCCGTCTATCTGCCCCGTTCTGGCCCGCGGCCTCATCTCACAACTTCAACTACGGCGACAATCAGCATAGAACAGTTGCCGCTTTGATTTTGGCCCGTTTGTGGGTCGATTCCCACGCAATCGGCCGAAAATGAATTGAAGCGAAAAGGCGATGAAGTGAGTTGAAAGCGTGACTGCTGGTGCAATCGGACGAGACCCTGGGTAAGCTTCTTACGTCCCTGACCTTTTCACTGGGATGGAGTTGAAACAGTATCTAAACGCTCCCATTGCCCTCGTGTAGTCTAAAAGTGTCATATTAAATACAACAATTGCAACGAACATGTTTCTGCACACAGGACTAAAGATTGAGGAGTGTCCCATTTATCGACCACGTTGTACAAGTTCCAGTGATGCATCATAATCGTATGAGCAAAGTTTCGTAAGGTATCTTATTGTGCAATGTTAAATTGTTTTGGATATCGAGCTTTTTGAGTGCAAATCAATTTTTTACTATTAAACTAATGGAAAAAAAGTATTCTAAATTATAATCTGCTATTCAAAGGAAAGAATTTTTAGCTTTTTTTCTCAGTTTTTATCGATTTTTTTGGCAAATTTTAATGAAATTTGGGTATATTTTTCAGCAAATTTTCATACATGAATTTTTGAATGTTCTATTTTAAAGCTGCTCTATTTTTTGTTTTATTTTTATGTTCTATTTTATTTGAGCAATTTGATGTGCTCAAAAAGTGCTGGCCAGCAAACTCGTCCTTTTGTTTGGAAATTTTGATTTATTAGCGCAAGTACCTATTTTAGGTACCTATTTTTATCTCAGTCGCAAGTAGAGTTATCGTTTGGAATGATATATATATATATATATATATATATATATATATATATATATATATATATATATATATATATATATGAAAAAGTGTTAAACTCTAGGATTCGTTGATTCGTTTCAGAATGCCTCAAAACGGATTTCAATGAAGGAATTTTTCAAAAATTTTGATTTAAAAATTTTCCGAGCCATTGCAATAGCTTTATTTTCTACGACACTTCGCTAAAAACGTTTACAATTATAATCAGTAACACAATTGAATTATAGGCTACAGATTCTTGATATATGAATGGCGGTTGGATTTAACAAAAGCATGTGCTAACGATCTGGTGTGAAGAAGCCTCACACACTTTCCTCACATTTTTTATATTTTACGGCTGTTCAATATTACATCGGGTACCGTCTTCCATCCCCACGCACGTATAATGATTGAGCTGTGGGACTCCTTAGGTGAGCACCAAGCGGTAGAGACATCTTCTCTGTGTCGGGATAGCGACCATTCTGGGCTTAATGGAAAAGTGCTGCATGGCGCCATTTCCAGTAAACGGTACCACGGCACAGGGTCAAAATCGCCAAAAACCTCAAAAGCCCTGTTAAAAAAAATGTATGTTTTTCGATTTGCTGAACACGGGAAAAATATTTTAAAAAAATTCGGGACCTGAAAAGTGCCGGTCTCATTTGATCATGGATGAGGGTTTTCGAGGGTGCTAAATCCGAATCCATTGTCCGTTTTTTCCGATTGGACGATTTTTTCGATTTTTCGACGTTTTTATGGTTTTTCATTACAACTTTACGGTGTATTTTCCTGGTCATTACGAACTTCGTCCAAAAAAATTATAATAGGGCTAGATTTGTAGGAAATTTCAAGCTGAATCCAAATACGACCCTTTTTTTATTTTATTTTATTTTATTTTTTTCTCACATTGATCCAAACCCTCGAAATCCCCCAAAACCCTACTGAAAAACTGTAAAAATCTATTTTTTCCCCTATTTTTCACTCACATTTTCGTTTTTGTTGACTTCAATGGACCTGCCGAAAAATATCGAGGGCAGCTATTCGAAAGCGTAGAATCTCCTCCTGCGTCGAATGAAACTATTCAGAACACTCAAAAGTTCTAATTAGCGGCGTTAAGATTTTTTAACGCTTGATAAATGGAATACGATTGAGTGGGGAAGCAGTTCCTACATTCATTCCTAACAGTATTATCATGTTATACACTTGGTGAATAATAGCATTGGTATATTTGTATCACATTTCAAAACAATTTGGTTTCTTCTGACCATTCAAAAAATAATCTATAGCATCACATCACCACTTTCCTACTGGGTTGTAGTGGGAATGGGGGGTGGGCAGATCTCTGCCGGACCGCGGGAGGGTGTCTTCGAACTGGGCGCGTTATCATTCCAGCAGTTCATTCATTCCAGTTCGTTGGTTTGTACTGCCGCTGTGCAACTAAGAAACTCAGGCGGCTAATTTGACCCTTGCCTTTGGTTTCCCCACACACTAGAGATCTCATTCCAATGACTTATATTTCTTTCCATGCAATTTCATTTTTTTGAGTTTTGGCCAGGTTTTTCTAGATTTCGAAAACTGTGCATGGGCAGGGCTACAGGTACATAAACTTTGTTGTCGAAGCATCACCTGCCTGCCCCCCCTCCCCCCCCCCCCCCCCCCCCCGTTGAGGTTGGATTCGCAGGGGCAGTGGTTTTACCACTCCTAACATGCAGCCAACTCTGCATATGTGAGGTAGAGATCCGTGGGAGTTGACTCGCGGGGATGGTTCTCCTTCCGCGGATCTCGGCATTTGGAGTTAGTTGGTAATGCGAGCTAGAACGCACGCCTCGACCCGTAGGTAAAAACGGGTACTTGGCATCTGCCAAGGACGTTGACTATGTGTGCAGTCTCCTCTCAGGAGGATCTTCCCAGCTGGTCTAGTGGAAGACCACAAGGCATGACTGCCGAAGGACTCCTCAACACGACTTCCATTTTTGGAAGGAGGTATTGGATTCTTCTGCCTAATATTGCAGTCGCGCTGTAAAGATCGACATTACTTGCCTGATCGCATGGTGTCTGAATGAAGTAACTGCCTTTTAAACAACTTTTTAGAAAACTCGTTTTTTTTTTTTAAATGTATTTATTTATTTATTTTTATTTATTTTTTATTTTTTCATTTACTGGCAGTAGAATAGAATCATCAAGCCACACACAGAGGATGAAATACCTAATTGGAAAGAGGGCGGTAAATTTATCCTATAGGGCCATCCCTGTAAGATTGATTGGTTGGAATCGGTGACCCCTACACTGTCGGGGTCCCTTTGTTGTAATGGAATCCAGAGGTTCGTAGTTTAATATTCATGGTCGATCGGTTAACCCCATTTCACCGTGGAAAAGATAGTCTGCCCACCTTTTCTACTTTCTATAGTTGGGAAATAGGGTGGGGGGGGGGGTCCTTATATTGAGTGGCTTTCTCTCCGGAAAACTGTTTAAAAAAGAACAAAATTATTTCTGCGAAGATCGTTTAGAGGACGAGACGGAATCGCTGGCTGTCCATCACTGTCAGGGTAAACGGTCGGGCGTCGCGTTGCGGTTGGCCGCGATGAATACTGATGTCGCGCGTCAGCCTCCGAGTGAATGGACCGCCCATCCGCACCTACTCCAGGCCGCTTCAGGTTACGAAACCCCCTAATTCACTTCCTTTCTTGCATATTGAAAAGTGGGGACCTCTTTCTCACTATGGAGAATGTTCAGGACAAGCGAAGCGATGAAAGAAAGGGGAATCATAAAATGTAGGACTTGATACGGAATATATACCTGTGAAAGTTCATATTTGTTCGGGCAAACACAAAGTTCAGTTGGCAGTGAAAACGGTTTTTAAATGAGCCATTAATTTGCAAAAGTTGGCGAATCCGCTTTTAGTGAAAATTAAATTTGTAGTAAATAATGATATGTTTAGCTACGGAGCGCTAGAGATTGTCATGTGAAAAGAGCTGAAAGATACACTAAACCTAATTACAAATTACCTGTCTTGTAGGAGGGTTATATGAGCGAATTTTCGTAAATTTCGTTATCATATTCATGTTAAATTGTCTTGACACGTGCTCACTTTTTTCCAAGGAAATCGTTATTAAAAATTTTATTACAAACAATTTTCGTGAATAATATTCTGCTTTACAAATACGTTCATGAATTTTTTCAACTGTATACAGTTTAATCGCTTATTTAGTATATTTTATTGAAATGCAAGTACGATCGTCAGTATAATTTCGTGCATACCTTTTTATATGTTCTAGTTCTCAGTTCAAACACTTTTTATGACTAATGATGGAAATAAAAACAACGATTTTTAGCCGTTAATTGCCGATTTAATGTAACTTTTGCAACACATCAGCATTCGGCTAATTTGCCATTCTTTAAAATTTTTGTCCAACAAACTCATCCTTTCTTTTCAAAAGCTTGATTTTTTAACGAAAGAACGGATTTTTTATTTCACTCCTAACGAGAGTTTTAGTTTGGAATGACACGCACCCCCCCCCCCCCCATATATATATATATATATATATATATGTATATATACCTATATATATAATATATATATATACCTATATATATATATATATATATATATATATATATATATATATATATATCGTCCAGAAATCGTTTCAGTTTGTGTCTAATCGGATTTTGGAAGAAGGTTTTGGTTGAAAGAAATATTTGGGTAAGAAAAACTTTTGGGACATTTGTAGGTATTTTAAAATTTTTGGTGTCATTGCAATAGCTTCAAATTACACAAATATTTGCTATAAAACAACTTTTAACCTTGATTTTAAAAAAGGTAGCTGGATGTGAAACAGCACAATAATTTTTATAGACAAAATCTATTTTTCATAAGATAAAAAACATCTCAGCTATATTATTATAGATCAATACCTAATTGTCCTATACAATGGTAAACAGATTGTTTATTATGTCGACTTTCATGAGTTTTTCTGGTAAACATGTGAAGTTATACTTAGAATGTAGGGGAATCCCATGTTTTGCATCACACCAGGACAGATCCTATATCTCCCTTCAGTGTTGGGATATCAGTAGTCATTCTTATAATTTTTCTGCTCTCTGCGTTCTTTGATTACAACTAACCTGATTTTTTCTCCCAAAGTGTTCAAGTCCGAGTTTCAAAAGCAGACAGATACAATATTTTTCTCCTGATTTGTTAACATCAGATTCTTTTGAGATCCAAACTTTTCACTCGAACATCGGACAGAAGTTTAAAAACTTTTACTCTTGGTGGCCAACGCGCACCCTACCGCGATGAAATTCGTAATCAATAACGTCGGGAACTCCCCTCCCCCTTTCAATTCTGAACAAATGTGAGCCATTAGATCGAGAGCTATTTGTATATTACGAAATTCACATTTGAGCATGCAGAGTGACTCCTATTGGTCAGACGTTGATAAAATTCTTCGGAAAGTGCAGTTTTGATCGAAAACGAAAATATTCATTGACAGACTGAAAAAGTCCCGAAATTGTTTAAAAAACTGTTTAACGCAAACACTAGAAGACAGTTTTGGTTTGGAGGACAACCAATTTTTCACCCTCCTGCATGAATGCAATGCTTTCCTACTTTCAGTTATGAAGAAGCAATATTAATCGAGGAATGAAAGTTTTCCCACATTTTTAATTGTTTTATTTGGTTTGTTTCAGGTATGTGGCATCTATGTGGAGAAATAATGTAAGTAGGTAATACTGAAGATAGATACGACACACTGCAGTTAAGTCATGTTGGTAGTAGTACTGGCAGCTGTAAATAGTTTTCCCTTCGTCACAGATCCGCGGATATGAGGACAATGAGGGGGAGAATAGCGGCAACCAATTCATATATTCTCATGAAAGAGACTTTTCGTTGGTGAAGAAATGACTTCAATAAAATTAAACAGACTTGACTCGAGTTTCGGCATTACAGATCGATTACCGCAGGATTGGCCTCAGAGCTCATTCAGCGGATCTTGCTGTTTTCATTCTTTTCCTTACTTCCCACTTATCCCAACAAGATTCCATTTCAAATTCCGGCATCATAGGTTGATTAAGAAATCAGCTGATCTCCACGATTCCACAGCTTCAACTGTGTCCCACTTTTTCCAGCGCGCGACGTTTCAAATTTCAACTTGGAAGTTGGATTAGGATCAATATTAGCCTTAGAGCTCACTCAGGTAATTTAAAAATTTTCGGAGCCATAGAATCGCTTCATTTTCTACGAAAATTCGCTAATTAAAAACTCCGACACAAATTTGTTGCCCATCGTCTCATTTCTAGTATTCTATGGGTTTACAGAACCTCATAGTATTTGCGGAATGTTATTATATTCCTTATTCAGTACGTATTTCCGACTCCTGCCTTTCATATCTCAGCTTTTGTCCCTCTAATTTTCCCGCCTAAAGCTCCTCTGTGCGTCTGTGGTGCCGAGTGCTCGAGGACTGGCGCCAGGAGGTGTGGTGGCAGTAAATGCGTCAAGGATAATAGTAATGTGAAACGTCTCTCTCCTTAAAGCTTGGGCGGACCATCGTGGCTCCCACAACGTAACGCCTCGTTCCCAGATGATTAATCCGCAACTGTCACCTCTTCTAATTAGATCAGCTAACATTGTACTAAGGTTATCCAAGTGGCAGTGCGTTTGCGGTTTGGTGGCGCGCAACCGGATCGGAACGGAGCTCGAAAAACACCGACAGGTGGTACATAAATTACCGTTTCACTTCCACCCTAACACTCTTATCATTAAAAATAATATTCGGTGGGTGTTATCGTAAAACGAGATCTATCGTACGCGTAACACCTGGGTGGGAAAGGCTCATAAGTTGGTTGTTGGGGGGAGAAACAGTGGCGGATATGTTTCATTATTTCACCTGCTACTGCTCACACTGCTGCTGCTCTACCACCGCACCTGGACCGGCTTACCCAATGGTCGTTATAATTTATTTACTCTCTGGTTAAAATGCGGTTGCCATTTGTTGTTATGGCATTATGGAATGCTGAGTAACGTCCAATAGGGAAAAAAATTCGATGTTTAGTTCAAATTGACTCCCATTCCTACTATTGCAGTAGAGGTACCACCTTTTTTACGTAACTCAAAAATGATTCTAGCTTAATAGAATTCTGAGAAATATATAAGAGAGTTTTTGCTGATCTTCCGAAAACCGTAGGGAAATCGAGAAGACATAGTCACGCAAAACGGAGAGATGCTGTTCCAAGTGAACGAGTTCAGGGGTCATTCTTACGAAAACGTCGGATTGGAGGTAGATTTTTCTAGATTTCAAAAGGTTTTAATTTTCACCCAGGAAAATTTATGTTACTTCCTGATTGTATTTACAGTGAATTAACATAGTCAGCCGAGCTTAAACTCCCAAATGTTTTATATCATAATCAATAAAAATAACAACTGCCAGTGTCAGGGACTGATGACCATGGCAGGGACTGACTTTTGTGGTGTCAGAGACTGATGATTGATCATTCATAAACCAGTATAATAGGTCTATCACTGTTTTTAGATCGCATCTGCAACACTGTACGCTGAATCGTTTGATTTCCCTAGAACTTCGAAAAAACACGTTCGGATTTCCAGGCGCGAGAATATAGAGAAATAATGCGCTTCTAACAAACAGGCGATTGAAGCTCAGTGGTTAGAGAACTCGATTTTGGGGGCGGCACGCCAGCCGTGAACCCAACTGGCGGCGGTTAGTATCCCACTGGAGATAATACATTTTTTGATTCTTTCTTCCTAATCACTCTCAAGATTTATTTATTTTTTTATTTTTATTTTTTTCATTTATTCATTCTTTTAGTTAATTCATTTATAAATTTGCTTCTGGTAGGTGACATCATCCAGTTATATTTCGATCATGCACCATAGACTCAGTTTGATAGGTGATTTTTTATGGACCAGTGTTCTGCGTAGGAGGCTTATCTAATAAAAAAAAAAAAAAAACAGTAAAGCTTTGTGTAATAATTTGCAACGGTTTTGTAAATGATATTAGATGAAATGGCTATAATTGTACCGGGCAGTGACAAGTTCAACTTTGGGATTGGTTATGAAGACTGCCTCGTTAAAAAAAGCATTGTATGGTCGTGGTATAGCTATCAGTTATCTTTGCGTAGTATATCTAGTTATTCTAGTGTTCGTATTTTTGAAAATGATTGATTCTGGGCATAAATTAATGAACGATACACTTGAATTAGTCTTCGCGGAACACCTCAAAAGCTTGATGTAACTGTTTGATTTTAATGCAATTTTGGGTCCTCAAAATCCGCAAAAGGAAGTTGCGAACCATGTATACTAGGACTGAAAACGCACCTTTACGATTCGGTGATATATTTGTATTTATGTATTTATGTCTAAATCACCCAGACAACTTTCCCATACTAGCAAACTCTATGTTGGCCCATTACCCTATACGCGAAGACTGAATGCGACGACGAAATCATAAAAATATATTCCCGATTGTTTGGCATATGATGGTGTATTATTCGTTTCCAATTTCCGTAATATTTCTAACATGTTTGGAAAAGACAGTTGATAGAATAAATTTCATCTGCTTTCCACAACGAGTGATGGTGTTTTGAGGCTTTCCTGTAAATTATAATTTTCAATCGAAAACATTTCATTCATACTTGTTGAGGGTTGTACAGATGGTTGTGCTTTCGCATGATGTTTAAAGAAATATTTAGATAACCTCATTTAGTAGAGCGTGGCTCTTTATCAAATTAAATCCATTAATCAGATTAATTTCCAATGGATCAATGATTTGAACGCTGATAGGTAGGTATCTCACGGTGTTTTTATTATCCCTATGAGTAAATTGTTGAAAGTACTAGCAGAGTAAGTAATCATTACACAAATTATTGCAAAGTATTTTCAAGTACTATATTTTTATTTATTTTAGTTTATTTTAGTACTATAATTTTAGTTTATTAGGATGTTTAGGTTTAATATGCCTAGTATTATTGCTGATATGATTGGAAGAATCTACCGTCAGCGTAATTGTAATTTAACCAACACGTCATGGTAGGTAACTTGAAAGATGAACGAAATTCGTGAGATCGAAGCAGAAAATTTCGAAGATAAAACGAAATAAAGTCCTTAGAATAAAAATCCTTGAATGAATGACGCTTAAACCACTTGAAACCTATTGAGAGGGGAATATATATATATATATATATATATATATATATATATATATATATAATATATATGTATCCAGAGATATCCACCAAATCGCAAAGGAAAATATCCATTTATAACCAAATATACATGAACTAGTACCTACTAGCATATCATATACCATGTGTTTAGTTTTACATGAAGGTTTTCGCATGATGAGGATTTAAAAGGATTTTGCGCTACAATGGAAAAAAGCGTACTGAATAATTTATGGTATGAATTAATGAACCTATTTATTGTACAATTCAAATGCAGTACGTACGTTGAGATCCGAATGTAACGACGTTTCGTTCCTTGGAAACGCAACAGGTGATCCTAATGCTGTAATGGTGCTAAACTGATCAATAGTCCTGTCAAATATTGAAACCCCTAATTGGATTGAGCTGTCTACCGCCCATTCATCCCCCCCCCCCCCCCCTTTCGCTCGAGTATATGCCTGGGTATCTTGGGTATCTACACGTCGTATCCGATTTCCCGTTTTCATCCAGTAGTTTCAAATTTCATGCTGCTGTTGGGAATTATTCTCCATATCAAGCGCTAGACATATGCGTCATATTTATTCAAAGTTGAATCTGTTGTTTTCGCTTCAAAAACAAAACGTATTTCTTTAATCCAATAAGTATCGTATATCATATTGTTGGTTTTTTGGAAAATCGGAATTCGCCCGTATTATAATTGCGTAATAAATACGTTTAAATAACGTTTCATGAATATGTTACTCAAATTACATGTATCGACGTATGTCTCGACTTTTATTATTATTCTGTAAGATACATTAGAGCTGTGTATTCATATTCTGCAATTCAAAAATTATTTTTGATTTGTAGCTTTTTTTGCAGTAAGTTTTTATCGACTTTTCATCAAATATTCATGAAATTCAAGTAGATTTTTCAGAATCATGTTTTGCGTGCATTTTCCTAATGCATAAAAACCAAGTTTTACACTTTAACTCACAAATTCGAGTTCATTTGGTATGATAAATGTTATGTGTTTTTAGGGGCGAAACTAGTAACCTAAGGTGTAAAACTCGGTTATAACGAGTTTGGGGAATTTGCAACTTTTACCATTTGATTCAGCGTAAACAAATACGTAGAAACCGACCCCGAACTCATTTTTTCATAGAAGGTAATTTTTCAAGAAAACCCTCGATTTCGCAAAAGAAAACTCTTAATTAGGAAAATAAAACTAAAATTGACTACACTGTTGAAAAGGTGAAATTTTGGCGCAGTTTTTACAGTTCTTATGTCTTGAAAATATTTTGGTTCTCACAGTTCAAATCCCGATTATATATAACAAAACTATAGATTTCCCAAATTAGGTAAAATTTGATTTTCAGAGGGCTTTGATTTTCAGATTTTGAACTGATAGGAAAGTTATGTAATGTTATTTCCAATGGTATCCTTAGATTTGAATTTACACTGCAAATTGAAGGAGTTATGATCATTTTATTGACAAAAGGACTAAAACACGAAAAAAATCTTAAATATTAAATTACTCAAAAACTAAGCGTTAAAAAAACTCTAGAAAGAACTTTAGATCAGATATGAGCTATAAAATCGACCCCTGAAGGAAGTACTGACCATCTTATGGGGGACACCCTGTATAGTTTATTCTAATGAGCTCCCTCCATACTTTACTTTGTTACCGACAAAACAAAGGCTACTGCACGTATCCCGCGTGAACTTGAAAAGGGTTGCACTGGAGGCTTAACTCACCGGAACACCAATGAAGAGGAGGAAGAGAACGGAAAAACGTCCATAGTTCCGGCTTTTGTAGGTCGCCGTCTGTATTTATCGCTAATGGATATTCACTCCATTCCCGTTCTGTGGTAACATCCCTGTCGCCAGCCCACTGTCTACATCCTCCACTCGCCCTCCGCTCTCATAAATATTCGCCATTACCGCAAGATTCAATCCTCCCTACCGTTGGTTTAAATGAACGAGAGCGACCCCTGGAAGCCCCTTGCCGCTGTGGTATCATAAAAGGATTGTATGGTACGGACAAACGGCTAATTGTTTTTGCCCCAATCTCCGTAATATGTGTTCCATATCTGCAGATGTTGTGTAAATGATGTTATACATTAGACCTAATTTTGGTTTGATTGCTACTCATTTTATTCAGACACTTGCGAATCGTTCGAGAGAGTGACGGACGTGTAGCTGCCCTGCTAGGATAGAAAAAACCAAAAAACCAAAAAGTTCCAGTCATGCAGCATGGTCGTATGAGCGAATTTTCGTATTGTATGATGTAAATTGTTTTGAAATTTGGGCTTTTCGAGTGCAGAAAAATTGTTAACTTTTAATTTTAAAGCGAAAAAAAAACTTATTCTAAATAATAATCAGCTATTCAAGAAGATATTTTGGATTATCGGTTTTTTTGCGGCTGTAATAGATTTTTTTTAAATTTGTAATGAAATGTTAGAAGGTACCTACATTTTTCAGCATAATTGAACATCAATTTTTGAATGTTCTATTTTAGAGTAAATAAACTGTATTTGAGCAAGTTTCTGCTAAAAAAAAATATATATAAATTTAACGATTTTTAACCGTTTTTACCCATTTTTAGTGCTTTTTTTTAGCACATTTTTTGAAATGTCACCAACTTAATGTGCTTAAAAAAAATGCTGGCCAACAAACATCCTTTAGTTTTGAAACCTCGATTTTGTGGCGCTAGAACGGAATTTTTATCCCAATCATAAGGAGAGTTATCGTCTGGAAGGACATATATATATATATATATATATATATATATATATATATATATATATATATATATATATATATATATATATAGCGTTCAGAATGTTTTAAAACGGATTTCAATAAAGAAAAATTTCGAAAATTTTTATCCGAAAAATTTTTGGAGCCATTGCAACAACAGCTTCATTTTCTTAGAAAACTCGCTAAAATGCAAGACCCTATTTCAACTAAGTTGACCATGTGACGGAGCAGTCGAAACAAAGAATTTTTGGTATTTAGTTGGTTCACATAATAAATTCGAGCTTCTGTCAGCAGGAAGTCTGCCTAAATTGAGCAGCAGCTGTTACTGCGTTCGAAACTCTAGCAGGTGGCATCAAAACCAACTGTCAGGTCGGTTTCTCTCTTTGTTACGGTCAAAGGATAATTTCATAATATTGTTCTGGGGATCCTAATCAAATCCGAAGGACGTTTCCAAGGAAGAGAAAATGGATTTGAGGTTTATCCTCCTGCGGTGGCGAATTTATCGGTTCTGTTGGTACTTGAGAAGGCCCTATTAGGAACCATTATTTAGCTCCGCGATTTGCATTATTATCGAAACACATTCTAAAATGAAATAAACCGTCTTTATGCGTTCACAGATAAGCTTTTAGCATAAAATGTAATGTTGATGATCCAAGTCCTTATTCCAAACCATCAATGGCTCCATGGTCTATAAACCTTACCTATAGACCTTATTACAGGGTGCTTCCGTTGAATTGTTTGTATCCCTACTATCCTCAAAGCTACAAGTATAATATGAATACGAGGTTCAATGTTGAATTGTTTTGAAACCATTTGATAGATTTTGGTAGGGGTGTGATGCACAACAACCCTTTGATGATGAACCGGGTAGAAATATATACATTATACAAAAATTTTAAAAAAATCATATATACGTATGGTGTTCATGCGTGATTTCAGACAACATCTTTTGGAAGATGGAATGAAAACGTGATAATCCCGAACTCGTTGGACTTTTTTTACTATTTTTATTTATTTTTTTCATTTTTTAAAAATATATATTCAGATGAACCGTGACCCCATAAACAATACTTGAGCGCCAAATTTTTATCATATCTGCATACTTCATCTGATGCTCTCGTAACAAAACAGTTTAACTAATTCCCAGACATGCCGCATAACCGTGTGAGCGAATATTCGTAAAATATCATGTTATTTCGGTTGAATGTTTTGAAATTTGAGTACCTAGTGTGCTGTGATATTATTAATCATCAATTCTGTGGAACGAAATCACCTTCCCTACAATATTCTGCTATAAAAATCAACTCTTGGATTTTTACAATTAGATATTTGCATTTTTCATCAGTTTTTAGCACATTTTAATGAAATTTAAGTACATTGTTTTGTAAAATTTTCTGCACCAATTTTTATATTGTTCGATCAACTTAATCTGGGTAGTATTATGCCAAACTATATATATATATATATATATATATATATATATATATATAAATTTAGATATGATAGAGAAAGTAGAAAGATATAGTGACAAAAACTTCTGATAAAAGGGAAAAATACATATATTGTATGTATGATATGATAAAGCGCAGACTTCAAGAGTTGTTTATGGATGCATCAAAATGGACTTTGATGAAGAAATTTTTGGAAAATTTTCAAAACCTTGCAATAGATCAATTTTCTGTCAAAATTCGCTAATATCGCCGGATTTACAAATCAGTTTGGAAGTTACTGATTTGGAGTTCCGCACCTTGATAAAGTTTAAAGTTTTAAGTCAGGTATAGTGCTGTATTAACTTCTTTAGGAATTGTGCAACCTTGGCTAACTCGCAATATTAAACGCCTTGTCAAAGAGACGTGACATCGTGTGTCGTGGAGGCTCATGTCATCTTATCGTGCAGACTTGCCTGTCGTCGATTGCATCACTGCTTCTATGAGCTCACTTTTACCGTTCGCATTCGCATAGATGAAAATGGGATTTTTCTTCGAGATCGAGTGAGGGAAGAGCCCGACAGTGCAGTGGGAGGCCAAGACTGAGAGGCCATGCGCTACACTCGAGCTCATTCCAATTCTCCTTCAATTGACAATACTTGGTCGACAACCTCGCCTTCTACATAATTCAACTTCCCACTAATCTACTCTCGCAGTAAGAGGAAGGTGGATGCTAACTTGGTTTGGGTGACTTTCCTACCTCTGCTGGCTCACAGTTGGAAATCTTCAAGTGGGGCTGAGTTTTAATTTGCATGCGTATGCTGATGCTGAATTATTTGATTCATTGTTTAAAAGATTAAGTTGTGGTTGGACAAGGAGTTTTGATTATGTGATCCATAAGTTCTTGTGTGATAAACTTTACTAATATGGTGTTTGTGGATTTCCATTAAAACCACTTTTAATAAATTGTCCACAGTTTACATTGATTGATACACTGACAGTTTACATTGATTTGACTTATCAATTTCCTTGTTATGATTTCTTTATCATAACTCTTCGGTCCTAGAGGAAGTTATTGAAAGGAATTAGGATTTTAGCTGAAGATAATCTTCTATTTGAAAGTCCACAGCAGTTTCTCCTAGTGCTGAAGAAGCGTAAAATTGACAATCGTAATACTTTGAAAACGATTCAGCTCTCTTTCTTGGTATTCAGTTGTTATTTTTGCAGTTGGACTCAAGAGGATAAGATTCTCAAATACGTAGCAAAGTTTTAAGCAATACGCGTCTCTATTTTGACTCCTGTTGCATCTGTCCGTCTGTTCTTCGTTACATTTCGCAATTTTTGAAGCTATTGACTTGACATTTAGCAGGTTGACTCCTTGGGAACCCGGAATGTGCTGTATAGTTTTTGGTGCCTTTTGTGGTGGGATATCGTCGACAACGTCAAACGAAACACTTGAAAAATACGTGTTTGGTGTGGATGTCAATGTTTTTGACGAGTTGAATTTATTGAGACGACTTTCAGGGCGATCCGATTCGATGCAACGACGATATTATCGTCAAAAATCGTCGACGATATTTGTCGACAAATCCTGAAAATAAGTGTTTATAATTTTTAGATGAGTTTTGGGGGTTTTGAATTCAATAAATGGTATCATCTTCAAAATTCATTATTAACCTAGTCAGCGGACCCAATAGTACCTATAGTGCATTATAAAACTAATTTTTTATTCAACTAAATTTTATAACCTAGTTTTTCGGTGTAACTAGCGTTGTAATTAATTACTGTGACTTCACTTTATTACTTATGGCTAAATTTACCTGAATTGGTTTAGTTACAACCTTTCAACTAATAGAAATTTTGAAGAAATTAGTTGAACTAATAATTAATATATAATTGGTGCTTAGTTATTAGTTACACGCGGGTGAAACTAATTAATGTAATTTATTTATTAGTTACCTGCAATGAAACCAATAACCAATTTAGTTACACAAAATTTAGTTGCTACTAGTAACTAATAACCAATTAATTTTTAATCATTATTTGAGCGAATAATAACTAATAGATAGCTTTTTTTTTTCGTTAAAAACATCAAAATCGAAACCAGTCTAAATGTAGAGGGAAATTTTATTCACGCAACATGAGTTTACGTGCTAGTTTTTATGTAAAACAATAATAATATCAAGTGTCTGCATGTATTTTGACCAAAAAAAAAAAAAAAAAAATTCAAGTATGTTCACTATTTTGGCGCATTTATAAGAAGAAACAAAAACAAAAAATTAAGAAATTCGCTCATATAGTCATGTTGTAGACCGTCATCTTAATAGAGTGAAAAAAATTTTACCGCCACTTACAGGTAAATTTCGGAACCAAATTTGGTTATTGGTTATTATTCGCGCGAATAACGACTAAAAACTAATGAGTTATTAGTTACCAGACTAGTGGTAAATAAATTGTGTAACTAAATTAGTTGTTCGTTACTAGTGGTAACTGATCGAATAACTGGATTAGTTAATCTGAAAATAACAACTAATAGGTAATTAATTTTAGTTATTATTCGCCATTGTAGTTAAAAATTTAGTTGCAGTTATTGGTCGTAACTACATTTTACCCAACACTGCTATAGTGTATGATTAAAACGGTAATTTCTGAATATCACTTTGTCTGGTTTTCATAAGTCCTGTTTTCGATTGCGCTGCTACAAAAGGAATTTCGGTTATTGAATGACGAAGTGAAATAGAAAAGCGGTGAATGTCGTTTTTATGAGGTTCATAGCGGAGTCAGAGGGACGGACGGAGGCTGCAGCTCCGCTCGCTTCACGGCTCGTCCGCCTTGACGATCTGTGACTAATTGGCTGACTTCATCAGACTCTCCTTCTGGATAGCAACTCACGGAAAAACCTCTTCAACCTTGGTCACACCCATCACGGCAGTGAAGAAGGTTTCCACGCTCTATCCCAGCTCCAACCCTTCCGCTCACCTTTGTTCGTGATTCGCCCTACTACCTACGGCCTTTCTACTGGCTATCTACCTATTACACCGCGTATTGAGCTATTGAGTTCTAAACCATTGATCTCCTTTCTTAGTTGGTGATTTCAAAAGATGAAATCCATCTTGTTGGTGGATTTTGCTTTTGGTACATGTACTGTACTGTACCAAACTGTTTATTTACTTGAAATTTGAATATCAATCAAGACAGTAGGTAGTAAGCTCTGTTACAGAGTTGGGCGTAATCGTAATCATAATTACGATTGCGATTACAATCATAGTGTTCTAGAGTTGTGATTACAATTACGATTATAAACACAGAATCTGATTACGACTACGATTACGGTTACACTTATGATTATGATTACATTCGTAATCACAGTTTTTCACAACTTTATTTGCGATTACTATTGTTATGTGATTTTGGCCATAACAACCCATGTCCCCTATAAATAAGCCCGTTCCCGCAGCCATAATCTTAGTTTTTTCTGTGATTACTGGCGGAATCTCAGTTTATCCTATGAATACAATCATAATCACAAACAACTGCAATCACAGGAAAAACTAGATTACGGCATTATTCACAGAAAAAACCAAGATTACGGCTGTAACCACAGGAAAAATTATTATTATTACTGTAATTACAGGGGAAAATGTGCCTAACATGCTTAATTATAGGAAACATCTGTTGTTACGGCCTAAATCACATTAAAAACTTGTGATTACAGTCGTAATTGCAGAAAAAGTTGTGATTACACATATAATCACAGAAAAACTGTGATTACCAATGTAATCATAATCGTAATCACAAGTGAAATCTAATCATATCTCCAGGTTCTGGATGGAATCCATCATCAAGGTGAATCGCCCCCCTATACATCAGACATCTACTAGAAATACTAATACCCTCCTAGACAGTGGGTAGGTGAAGCTTCGGTTCCAATAACTCAAACATGTATAGTTTGGATATAGCTTGAATTCTCTACTTCCTATCACATCGAGTATTGCGCTGTTGAGTTCTAAAACATTAGTATGGCGGTTTGCCATCTGTTGTGGTCGAGATCTGATGAGGAGAAGGGTGAGATATTAGGCTTCACTTAGTTATATTGTTTATTTTCCGCTGTGCGCTTTTGCCATATTTGGCCACATCATAGCTATAATGTTAGGTTGTCATAGGTTTCTCTGTAAATTAAGTGTGTAAGGGTGTTCTCCTTCACAGAAAAGAACTGTTGGTTTGTCTCCCCATTTATATTGTTTGTGGGTAACTCTCATTTGAACTGTAATCAGTAAAAGACTTAGTTAGAACTAATTTTTAACTGAATACAGTTTTCAAACCAAACCGTCTGTGGTGATGGAGTTATACCGCACGAGGAAATAAAACACTTGTCCGGTCTGGGGGTTTTAAGTTCAGTAGAATAAGACAAAATTTCTTGAGAGACTGCCTGAATTCCTTTCCGTTCTCCATACTTTTTTCTCTACTGTTTTATTTACCCTAACTTTTTGAGAATAACTTCCCACATTTCAACTCCGGAGTAGTTCTAAACTTCTTGCAATTCAGGCCGCGCTCAATGGCTGTAAAACATATTGTTGAGCGATGCACGCAATACAGGCGGCTATACGATAATGCATTACACTGGAGGCTTTCGTAATAATATACAGATCCACAAAGTCAGCTATCTCCATTTTCTCTCATGAAATTCTATTTTAGCGCTCCAAGGTTCATCTCGTTGCATTCTTGGCATATATGACTATCTCCAGCTTTGATTACATGGTATTTCATGTCCTCTCTAAACCCCACTGGTATTCTTAATGATGCCTTTGTTCTCTTGTACGCCTTTGAACCATAGATTTGCCTTGATTTTGAGGGTGGAATTCAATGCGAACAGTTCAACCTTATGGCCAGATTTCTTCCGTGGAGTGGAATTTAACACGACGTAATAAAGATCACATACCAGCGTTAATGACCTCAAACAACACTCAGACCACCCTTAATTTTCCCGCAACCTCCGTTTTGATCCTCTCCACCTCCTTTGTGAAGTTAACTCTGTGGAAAAAACGCTTCTCTCTTATCAAGAGGTCCTGAAAACGCCACAGAAAAAATCACGGTTTTTTAAATTCGGGACACACTAAATTATTCAGGTTGGTTCATATACCTATCGCATTCTTCCACTAACTATTCATTCGTTTTGTACCCTTGGTATGGTAGATACTATTTCTCAGCTCGGTGTGTACTTTTTTTGGTATCTTTATTCATAAACCCATTAGCGAATTTTGTTGAAAAGGAAGCTATTGCAACAGCTCGGATTGCAAAATCAAAATTTAGAAAATTTTCTTAATTGAAATTCGTAAAAAAAAAAAAAATGTATATATATATATATAAATTCTTGTTGTGATTTTTGAGGGTTGGTCAAATGAATAAACCGTTTATCTAGGCCGACGTTTCGTCAGAAAATTGGACGAAACGTCGGCCTAGATAAACGGTTTATTCATTTGACCAACCCTCAAAAATCACAACAAGAATTTATATACTGAGTGGTCAAGAAAACAAAATAGCTATATATATATATAGTGTTGGGAAATGAAAACCAACTCCAGTTTGCAGGATTGCATATTTACCATCTTGTTGACTTGTTTATTGTTGTGTTTCGAAATAAAAACCAATTGTTGTGTTATTGATCTCAAGTGCGAAAGTTGTTACTATTTTTCTAATTTAATATCTCGCTCCTTAAAACTTATAACTATATATATATATATTTATATTTATGTTTATATTTATATTTATGTGTGTGTGTGTGTGTGTGTGTGTGTGTGTGTGTGTGTGTGTGTGTGTGTGTGTGTGTGTGTGTGTGTGTGTGTGTGTGTGTGTGTGTGTGTGTGTGTGTGTGTGTGTGTGTGTGTGTGTGTGTGTGTGTGTCATTCCAGACGATAACTCTCCTTTGGATTGATGAAAATCCCGTTCTTGGGCCAAAAAATCAAGCTATCTACATGAAAGTATGATTTTGTAGGCCAACACTTTCGAGCACTATAAATTTGTTAAATTCCAAAAAAATGTGCTCAAAAAATCACTAAAAATAGGTAAAATTAATATTTTTTATCCACGATGAAGTAGAACATTTTTCAATGTTTTTCAAATTTATGTGCATTTTTAGCTTACATTTTTCTATAAATTTTTCATAGACAAATGTATGCTGAAAATGCTCTTAAATTGCAATAATACTTGCTGGAAAATCGAGAAAAAATCTCCAAATAAATTCAAAAACCCGAAACCATATTTCGTCTCACAGAATTTTTTTTCAGAACCAGTTTTTGGTCATATAATTGGTAGTGAACAATTTCTTTGCACTCAGAATGCTCAAATCTCATAACAATATAACATAATATAATACAAAAACTTAAGAAAAGTCGCTCACACGATCACGCTGCATGACTGGAACTTTTATAACTTATTCATCTGTAATAACATTGCATCGGATTATAGCAGAAATATCATCAACATCTTTCCCATATTTTCCGGGTGGTTGCGTTGTGTTCTTTTCACTCCATTTTCCGACCAAGGGCGGAATCGAGTTGGGCATCACTTTGATGTTTTCCCATTCCTTCTTTCATCTTGTTGCCATAGCATCTGGAAAATTATTGCATTGAAAAGAGTTGTTTGTTCATCCAAGATCGGCGGTGGCTCCGGCTCTAATGGAAATAACTCCTCGCATATTGAGACTTCTATCTCCGTTTCGCTCATAGACCTTCCATGACTTCCTTTTAGAGCTCTTTTTAATATGGTTGGATTTCCCGAGTCCGTCATTATAACCTGGGTTCCACCGGGAAGCCTTACAATGACGTGTAAGTCAGTAATTTCATCATTTTCGTTATGGAGGGGATGCAACAAGATATTGAAGCCATAGTATTGGATGTTTTTCAAGTGGAAAAAGAGTTTAGACTCTTTTTTCCATTTTCCATATTGGGAACTGGAGTGAAGAATCGCACGGGATTTTCATTCGCCGAAACCCCGTTGAGAAAAAGTTGCGAATACGACCCCGTTTCTATGATGAAACCACGGAAGTTGAGAGACCCATTCATTAACCAAAAATTCCTGCCGAGATTCCACGGTTTATCTATTTTCAGCCCGGTAAAAAGTGTGCTTACCATGGAGCGCTATAGTTTGAAAAACCACCGAAGAAGAAATTTCTGACAAAGTTGGCAAAGTAAGTGTTGCGGAGGCGGACGTGGAATCAGCCCATAAAAACGAATAACCAAGTACCCGAGGAAGGAAAGGGGATGATGACTATCAGCGGAACTATACGGCTGCCTTTTTTCACGACGAGCGAGGAAGAGAAGCGTATAATAAAAGGCGCACGAGGGATGAACTACTCTGTTGGGTATTGTAGCAAATGGCTCCTAAGAATTTGCAAGTTTCGTTGCAACGGGCTATGAATTTTAACGTCCGTTATCCGAACTTGAGTCTGAGGGATTCAGAAGTCACACTAATGTAAATATAGTGTGTATTTATGCCCAAATATTGAAGAAGGTGTCCGGTTTTGCGGCGCTCACAAATTAAATTTTTTTTAAAAGTAAGTAGTTAGACAAAGATAATTCCTGAACGATTTGTTAGAGAGTGCACACAATGTGCTCAAGTTTACAAAATCAAATAGTAGTAGTGTATGGTAGTATTTACTTGTTCACCGGTAGGCGACAAAAAAATGGAAGACCATGATCTTTTCGACAATAATCTCTCTCTCTCTCTCTCTCTCTCCCTCTCCCTCTCCCTCCCTCCCTCCCTCCCTCCCTCCCTCCCTCCACTTCCCTCAAAGGCGCGGAGCGGGGACACAATTAAATTAATTAATTTAAAAAAACTAAATTGAAAGAGTGGGGAGAACGCCCAGGTTTACCAGACGCCAGCAAGTGGGATCAAGGAAGCTGATCTCTCTCTCTCTCTCTCTCTCTCTCTCTCCTCTCTCTCTCGCTCAAATCCATATTTACATTACGAAAATTCGCTCATGTGGTTAAGCTGTACCTATGATTGGAACTTTCTCCTCTTGGTTTAACGAAAATTCAGTCTGAGTAAACCAGTGACCTAGTAGGAATTAGTATTGCTGAGAGCCCAGTAACAAAAATGTCTTTCACAACCATTTTGTTAAGTAGGTATCTATACAGTTATTACCTACCTAACTTTAGTGATCTGTGGATATATGCTCGTGATGAGATCAGATACCATTCTATTACAGGGCTGAGCGAGAGCTTGGAATGACAGTAGCATCAAGAAATATCGCTACTTTGGTGGCAGCCCCAAATCTTCTGGTCCGTGAGAAGTCTCTCGAAATTGAAACATCACGAATACATTCGGATGTCCCCGTCTCTAGTGGAGAGCCCTTTCCACTCGTTTGAACTGGCAACAGAAGTTGAGACGAAGTCTCTGCGGATCCGATCTTAATCTGCCCCGACTCCGTTGTCTTCCCTTTCCATTCATTACGCCCGGTTTATCTAATGATGCCGACATGGTTTCCAGAAGGCCGTGTCATTACCAAGTCAACTGACCTTCTCGGGGAGATCTCGAATTTGTTACGGTTCTCTTCTTTCTATAACGGGACCACTCTCTCGGAGACAACACACGATACCTTCAACTCAACCGCTTTTACCCACTCAAATGCTTCTGTCTCCACATAAGGTACACAATAGAGTTTGCATGTCCGATCCAGCATGTCCCACGAAATTACCTTGGGATTCTCACGGGTTATGAAAATTTCATTCTGGTGGTTCGGAATTCCATACATTTGGCCTCAAATACGGATTAACTGTCTAGAAACCCTTCAAATTCCAATTTTCTCGTGAACCTCAGGTTGGTACAATCATTAATGTGATCCCATGATTACCCACAACATGAGGAATGGGGGAATATTACTGAAAGTAGGGGCTTCACCTAACAACAAGTACAAAGGCCCTTTTTTTATTGCAAAAAGTGTACTTTTAAGTTCAGTGTGATTGGATATATATATATTTTGGAGATGTGGGGCAGCAGGCTATGTGCGCTAACCAATTGCACCAATGCTGAGGCGGTGAGTGAAATTCAGCTTCAGCTAGTTAGGCAAGGCGGCAAGCAAGTAATACAGACTTCTTATCAATGTGCAAAACGCCAGAGTAAATTTATCATCATTGCAGATGTAGAAAACTTCTCTTATCCTTAATGTTTGCTAGGATAAAGCGGACAGAGTTTGAAAATTAGTATAGATCCGCAACCGCAAACAAATATAAAAACATAGCGGTAGGTAGGGGAAGTAGGTATGGAAACAGCCGCAATCGAACGAGGAACGACTTGTAATGTCGTGCTCTATGGACTTTGGCAAGAATCAGTTACCCGAACAACGGCGGCTAGCGTTTTTCAATAGGTTAGCGAGTTATAGGTGCGATAAATGATGTGCAACACTGATGTCATCCAGGTGTTGGCTAATAATTGGCCCAAGATTAGTCACAAGCTATTTAATATTTGGTTATAACATGAAAACTAAGGTTGCTTGATTTAGTTATAACTAATGTTAACTAAACTTATATAAATAATGTTATAACCAAATATTAAATAGTTTGCTTAATTTGTCACAGTAGACCGATAGTGGTCTCCGTGACCAGAGGCTCGTACCCGCCCCAAAAAAAAGCTTAATTATAACAGAAACTAGAATTTACAATGTAAAAATATTAATATTATGTGCTAAAAATTAAATCATTATATTCAGAATTTCAGCATCGAATACACAAATGCAATTTGGTAGAGGTTGGTACTGCCTAACTAAGCGGCCAATCAGAATGCACTACTGGCATTTGTGAGTTAGTTATCAACAGTTTGAAATTCGATAACAACAAACGAACGATCGGTATTTCAATGTACCTTATTATTCAGTGCGGAGCGAGATTTTGCGTAGAAAGACGCGGACAGTGGTAATGAAAGGGGATGCTAACAGATACACTTTGACAAAAGTTCCATTCATGCAGTATGATCATATGAGCGAATTTTCGTAAATTATCATATTATATTATGTTACATTGTTTTGAAATTTTAGCAATTTAAGTACAAAGAAATGGTTAACCACGAATTTTATGGCAAACAAACTCGTTCTAAATAATATTCTGTTATTCAAAAAAGATTTTGGATTTCTAGCTTTTTTGACAGATTTTCCGATTTTTCAGCAAATAATGTAGACATTTAAGTGCCTACATTTTTCAGCATAATATTGTGCGTGAATTTTTTGATGTTCTAGTTCATTATTGACAAACTTCTCTTGACTAAAAGTCTTATCAAAAATATGAATGTAACAATTTTTAGCCGTTTTTAGCAATTTTAGCAACTTTTCAAAGAAAAAATGAGCTGTTTAGATGGCTTCGAAATTTTTGAAGTGAGTAGGAAAAATCCCCCTAAAAATCCGTTTTATACAGCAAAGAACACAACCCTAGATCTTAACGTCGTGTGTATGTATATTTATTTATTTATAGGTTGTATTTCAAGACGATAACTCCCTTTAAAAACTGTGTAAAAAATTCATTCCAACGCAGAAAAATCCGTCTTGACAAAAGACAGTTCAAGTTCGTTGGCCAGCTCGATCGCTTCAAAATTTTGGGCTCAAAAATACAATTTGATGGCCCAAAAAATGTTTAAAAATCGGTTTTTTGACAAAACGAAGTGAAGGATGTCACAGTCGAAGTATTTTTCAGCGCTGAGTCTGTTGCGACCACTTCCAGATCTCTAACATCCACAAATAAGTGAGAAAAATCGATTTTTAGGTGAAAAAGCCCAATTGACCAAATTTTCGAGTTCGGCTGCGTGTTCTAAAATTTTCTTTGCTATCTCGTCACACGGCTTTCCCCTCAGTTTTATTCAGGACATGGTTGGCCTCAATGATCAGAATTTAAGTGCCTAATTTAATCTTATCGACAACTTTTATTTTGAAAATTCGCTCTATTAGTCATGACTTTTTTTTTTAAATTAGTAGTTGAGGTTCTTATTGCTCCCTCACTACCGAAGTTAGGAAAGCTTTGTGTCCGTGCAAGAAGTCTAAATAATGTGTTCTTCAAAGCAAAATTTCCACTTGATTTTGGCGTATCAGATCTTGCTGATCAATTCGGGTTCCGTGTCTGACTGTCTGTGCCAATTTCTTGACATGTCTAAAAACTATACTAAGTTTTAGTCCAATTCGAATATAACTTCCAGGGATTGTGTGAGTTAGCCCCTCTATAATTATAATTGACGTAGGATTTCTCTAGTCGAGTTTTGTCATGTACTCACCCACATCAAAAACAACAGACCATCCAAACTAACGACGGACGTCTTAATAAGGGGATATTTCATTTTGAAGGCAGAATATTGAAATACCAATGATTCCTTCACCATTCGGTCCCAATCATGATTTCACCATGCCTTCAAAGAAATTACTGTCACGTTTTCTGCTCGAATCCTATCGTCCTTTACATCTCTATTGCCTCATTTCATTCTTGTTTGGATATTCATGGAAGGCCTTACAGACCGGTCAGACAGAACCTTTTTCAATTATAAATACTGAATTAAAAGCCTTTAAAAAAATGATTACAGGTTGAGAAATAATTCAACTTCTTTTTTCAGCGAATTTTCGTGGAAAATGAAACTATTGCAATGGCTCAAAAAATGTTAAATCAAAATTCAAAAAAACATTCCTTTAAGGAAATCCGTTTTGAGGCATTCTGTAACGATAATTCTCCTTAGGATTGAGATGAAAATTCAGTTCTATATATATATATATATATATATATATATATATATATATATATATATATATATATATATACAGGGTTTCTACAGAAATTATGGGACAAACTCGAGGAATCGATTTTAGAGCTCATTTTTGATCGAAAGTTGCTCATAGAGATTTCTTTTTAAACAATTTGTTTTCAAGTTATTCGCTATTTACATTTTTTTCGTGTTTTGTACCTTATGAATTTAAAACGGCCATAACTCCCCCTAGAATCACAGTAAACTCAAAACTGAGAACACCTTTGGAAAGACCGTTGAATTTCCTATAACGCTGATACAAAGTAAAGTTGTTTTAGTTTGTTTTAATTGGTTAAAAAAAGGCCAAAGTACCAAATAAGGAAAAAAAAAAATTTAAATCGAAGTTTTTTTTTCCCCGTTTTTCTGCTACCGGTCTGGGGATTTTTCGGCGTGCACTCTTCGGAAAAAACTTCCTGAAACTGTCAGCTGTGGTATCGTAAATTTTACTTCTACTCTACTAATTGAGGGAGAAAATTATGTTCGTAGGTATGTTGAAAAACATGGATTTTTGTACGAAATCAAGGGTTTTAGTGAAAAATGACCCCTCTATGAAAATGCGAGTGTTAACCACTTACAAAGTGTTACCATTCGTTTCAGCGTGAAAAAATACGGAGAAACCGGCCCTTCTCCGTATTTTTTCCCGCCGAATCGAATGGTAACACTTTAAGATCTCCCCAACGCCGTTAAAACCGAGTTTTACACTTTAACTAACTAGTTTTACCCTTAAAAACACATGAAATTGAGCATCAAAAAATGAACTAAATCGTAGTTTTAGTTGGCTTGCGTACGTCATAAGGCCCGTCCAGACTCCTCGGCGTGTCCTATTTCGAGTTGCCACAACCTATACTTACTTCTATAATTGTATATACGCATGTTTACATTTCTCGATTTGAGCTCCTATCTATTCAAATAGTTATTGCCTCAATAATATCATTATCTAAGTACGTACGAAAAGTCGAGAGGATATGTTATTAAATATGCGTAGGAAAAGCATAGAGTATTAACACACAAATATGACCTAGAAAAAACATATATTCATGTCTCGAAGGAACGCTGTACCCACCTCATGGTGCCGCGGTGTATATGGGTGTAACACGTAAAAGTAATAAATATCCATTCTCCTATACCCCTCTGCTACGCCCCTGGTCACTCCAGCCACCTCAAGGTGCCGCGGCGCCTCCTCTCACTCCACCCCCCGCTCACCACCCTCACCACCTACCGTGAACCCTGCCAAGCGTGCCAGGCGTGCGTCTAACACTCAAAGCCTCGAAAAAGACACTTTTTCGCCCGTTTTTGGCCCATAGCATCTATGCGAGTAAAGCGATCGGGATGGTTAAACGTTAGAACCAACTAGACCCCAATACAAATGGAGTCTATGTGCGAAAGAACGGGTTTTAGCGAAATTTTGAAGAAAATTAAGCTATTGCTCTCGCCTCAAAATTTGTAGAATGTAAATTTTTGAAAAAATTTTATGCAGAAATCCGTTTCAGGCTATTCTGAATCATATTCTGAAGTTTAACGCATTTTTTTTATGTATGTATATATGTATGTATGTATATATATATGTATGTATGTATGTATATATATGTATGTGTCATTCCAGACGATAGCTGTCCGTAGAATTGTGCTAGAAACTTCAAACAAATTTTAAAATGCAAAGAACACAAAACGAAAGTTCAAGTTCGTTGGCCACCATGATCGGATTACATCTTCGGGTTGAAATTTTCAAAAATGTAGTCAAAAATTTCAAAATAGCCTGTTTTTTGCGGTTTGTTGTGCGAAATAATTTTTTCAGCATAATAACATGTGGTATATTCGGAATCAGCGTAAAATTTCCTATAAGAATATGTATCAAGTTTTCAAAAATTTCAAAGTTGAAAAATCAGTCAAAAAAAAGAAATAATGCCGTTCGCTAATTGTAAAAATCGGTAATATTTGCATGAAACATTGTCCAAATTCAGATTGAACTACTCTTATGGAAGTATCCCTGTATAACCAATCCCAGAACCATGCTGTTAAAAACTGTTAAAAACCTAATTATTTTTAAGAATTTGATTCCATGTTTGTCTATCAAAATCATAAACTAAAATTTCTCTACACGATAAATAGCGACTGAAATGTAGAAGATTTCTTCAAAATTTCGCTCATGGGGTCATGCTGCATGACTGGACTTTTTTAAGTCAATTCTTCGGCCTTTTATGGTCCGGACGGCGAACGGCGGACGGACATTTCAAATTTGGATTCTACGCACCTTGAAACGTAAAGTGACAAAGTTTGAGGGGGGTTATAAAAATTTTTTGCTACTCGATCACATAGGCTTATTATTGGAAATAATAAACTAAAATTCGGGCGTTAAAGTGTAAAACTCGGTTATAACGGAGTTGAGAAGATCTGAGAGTATGACCTTTGATTCAGCATGGAAAAATAAGTAGGAACCGGTCCCGAACTCGTATTTTCTTACAGTCATTTTTCACAAAACACTCGAGGAAAAAACCATGTTTTTCAACATGCTAACATTCATTTCTCTCTCAATTAGCAAAGTATAAGTAAAATTGACTATACCGTTCAAAAGCTGACAGTTTGAGGAAGTTTTTTCCGAAGAGTGCACGCCGATAAATCCCCATGCCGGTAGCAGGAGAATGGAAGGAAAAACTTAAATTTTAAATATTTTTTCTAATTTGTACTTTGGCCTTTTTTACCAGTTAAAACAAACCAATAAACTTTGGATTGATAAAAATCTAGTTCTTACGCCAAAAAATCAAGCTTTCCAAATGAAAGGATGAGTTCGTTAGCCAACAGTTTTTGAGCTCATTAAATTGGTCTAATTTCAACAAATTTGCTGTAAAAAATAACTAAAAAGGACTAAAAATGGCTAAAAATCGTGTTTTATTATTGTTATTGTTTTTTAAATTCTTATTTTATTTTCTTTATTTAATTTTTTTCTTTTTTTAAGCATAAAATAATTCACTCAAAAGATGTTTGTCAACGACAAACTAATACATTTAAATAAAAATTTATGTGCAAAATTATGCTGAAAATGTACCTAAATTTCATTAATATTTGCTGAAAATCGATAAAAACTCCCAAAAAACTAAAATTCCAAAATCTTTTTCAAATTGCGGAATGTTATTTAGAAAACTTTTTTTCCATAATATTGGTAGATAACAATTTCTTTACACTCAAATTGCAAAACAATGTAACTTTATTTACTGTATTTGTTGACTATATTACGAAGCTTGTACCTTTTGTTTCATAATTTACATTATTGAGTAGTCATAACTCAAAGCGGTGGACAGGAAAGCGTTCTGATTATTTCCGTGTGACACAAAATTGTTCTGGGAGCTGTCATTACACTGATTGAAAAGTTGACTGTGCAGTCGCTCGACCTATAGGGGTACGGAAAATAAACGTGAATCAACTGAATCCTTCCATAACCCTGCGTAATTATATTAGGCTTGACGCTACAGAAAGCAAGTTAATTTCATCAACCCTGATCCCGGTCAAGCTACTACCACCGTCCATTTGCGATGTCAATATTTCGATACTTGGTCACTGTCCCTTGAATAACACCATATCCTGGATGAACGGTGCCGTTTTTCACTGGGTTAGGGGTGGTTTTCCTCATTAATGCGTTTCAACACTATTCGTTAACTCGTTTCACTATCCAAAACGCCGCAAATTATTACACAGAGGTTTATTATTTCTGTGTTGTATAGCTGAACACCTGTCTATATTATTAAGCGTATCATTAGGTAGGTATCTAATGTGTCTGCATGTGTGTAGACGCCTACTGAAGAGCCTAAACTTTCCTTATACGAGCTGATGATGGAGTGCCGTTTATTGGCAAAACCGCGGTGGCAGCGTGTATGCCGTGTAATGCCGTTCGCTTGCTGCAAGCCTAACACTGTCTAGCGGTCATTGATGAAATATACTCGTAGTTAGTTTCCTCGAAAAATCGTTGGGTCGCTGCTCTATTATAGCTTGTAGTGATAGAACGGAAAATCGTACGGCTTTCCGAATGATTTCGTTTAATTTGTTGGTAAAATATATGTTAATGACAATAAATAAAACATTACTGTTACATTTAAAGTTTTCCTGATCTCGATTTTTCAATATTTCAGCCCTTAAGCTTGATCTAAATCCCTCTAAAATCCCTCAAGGTTGATTAAAATCCCTCTAAGGTTGATCAAAATTGATGCCGATGTTACCGGCACATTCCCGGCCGATGTATGATTTGTCAGCCAAATTTCATATTTCATCCAATATTTTTGGAGAAAAGCTCTGCAGGGCGTGCGGCGCCGGAGGACGGACAGATTTGTTTTTCCTTGATTTTTAGATTCTGTGCATCTTGATACGTAAACCAATAAATTTTTAGGGGAAGTTGAAAAAAAAATTATTTGGTCAGTTACAAAGGTTCATAATTGAAAATAATGAACCGAAATGAATCTTTTATTTAAATGTTTTGTTAAAAAAACAAATTTGAAAAAATAAATCTGCTAAATTGAAAATTGATCTTTCGAATAGAATGTAGTGCGTAAAATTAAATGATACGAAAAGCTCCTTTTTTAATTCAACAAACTATAGTGTACCTCAGGGTACTGTGTTATTAGGGCCGTTATATTTTAGCATGTATATGAACAAAATCGGGTTCTGCAATATATCTGATGAAATAATTCTTTTCGCTGATCATTCGATCATGTACTGTTCTTCAGATAACTAGGTTACAACTTTTGAAAATGCGAATCGTAGTCTTCAGTTGAATAATTCATGGTTTGTTTATAATAAACTTAAGTAAAAGCAAATGGCAGCCATTTCGCTTGACTTCAACGACCGAACCATTGGAGCGTATGGAGATTCTCTTACACTTTGCGGGATGTAGGTAATACTAGAAGTTGTAAGACCTGTCCGACAATAACAAGAACGGCAGAGGTAAAATATTTGGGAGTTCTCATTGATAGTCATGTTAAATGGGGGGGGGGGGGCAAATAGCTGTAATTACCACAAGAATAAAAAAATCGATATATATGTTTGCCAGAATAAAAACAATTTTCCTTTGTCTCTTATGAAAATGCTTTATTTTGCGCATGCGTCATCGTTACTATGGTCTACCTGTTTGGGGTTGTGCATATCCTAGTTCTGCCCATTGTTATCTCCCAAAAATAAATCATAAGAAGGGATTCCTAGAGCACACAGAACCCATATTTAAACATCTAAGAATTTTGAGATTCAATCAGCATATTGAGATGAATTGCACAGAACGAGTTATTAAGGAGAACAGTTCGAAACCTCTATTTGAGTAGATTATTATTTAGAATACTTTTTTTTTTTTTTTGCCCTTAAATTTATATTCAACAATTTCCTTGCACTCAAAGAGCTCAAGATTCAAAACAATGAACATTATACAATACGATAATTTATGTAAATTCAATCATACTTGCTGTCTGGAACTTTTTTTGTTATAAAATTGATAACTTACTCTTTTAAACAAAGTGCTCAAATTTCAATAGAATTTAATTAAATAAAAATTCGAAAATTACGAAAATTTGCGCGTACACTCATGGTGGATATTGTATATATATATATATATTCACTGGCACACGTTGCTTCAGCATGACACAACCAGTTGATGAAATTGCTCATTCAAATCTTCAGTAGCTACAACCAGTAGCGATAAAGCTGATCCTTAACGCCACACTATAGGTATATGGTATATCTACACCATGCGATTCTCTGCGCTTATCCCCCGTGAACGACGAGCGATAGCAATGACGTTGAGCCGTCTTTATCGGAAGTCTACGTGACCAGAGTGACAATTTCCTTTCAGCTCGCCCTCTTAACCCTTAAGATACTCGGCAAATACTTTTTTCTATGATCTTACGTATGGAATCGTTGAGTCGAAATGCACAAGTGTCGGAGGTGTTTTAAAGAAGGAGCGTCGGGAGGAAACAAATAATTGTGTTGAATCTTATATCTAGAGGGTTTGGTTCACTGAGTGTCTTTATGGGTGTTCCATATCTCTACCCACACTTTTACGCACAAAAACTTTTGTTTAATTGAAACTCTTCTCAAATACAGAGGCTAAATTAGTCCTATCGAAGTTGAGGAAGATGGAGGAAGGATGAAAGGAAGGGAGGGGGAGGGGGACTGAAGCATGAGGATAACCGCATACAAATTTGTTTCAGACCATTTTAAGACCGAATCCATGAAAAAAACCATAGGTGGGTGTGTGTGTGTGTGTGTGTGTGACAAATTTTGTCGACGCCACCCAGGTTATAATCCATTCAAAGGGACTTCCCTGTAACACATACATTACTTAACAATATGTTTAATTTCAATTATTTAGTAATATAATCTGCGATTTCGTGATCATGAAATCAATTGCGTCACATCAAGAAGAAATGATCCGATTTCTTTGTATTGGAACGGATGGTCCCCCAAATGGCCATACATACAAACCTTAATCATATTCCAACAAATACTGATGGCGCTGATGGCCAAGAACTGATGCTGTGTACATGAAGCGATTTGAGTGAGAAATCCGTATTGTAATTGGTTGTTTTATTGGCACTGATGTGCTGAATGTTTCAGAAGGCTCAGGGTAGATGTTAAGGGAGGTCTGTGACCCCGATGTGATACCTCAGTGATCTACACTCGAGTTATCTCCTACGCCGTTCGGGAAGGAACTTCAGGGTGAAGGAATTCCCAATATCATTCTTATCTTCGCCGCTTACGGTCTAGGTAGGACGGATTTACGTGGGAAAACGAGTTTGGTATAATATCTCCCTGGCGAAGAAACATAATATATTAGGAAGCTTCATACGAGTACATAACTGGTTAGTTTTTCGTATTTTATGTTCGTGTACAAAATGGATTGCTTCATGAACCATACCAGTTATTCACTTGCTTTGTCCCTTCCGTATATAGAATCGTTAAGTATTTTAGTCACGAAAGATTTCAAAACATAGATGTTGACCGTGATAAGATTTGTCTCTTTCATTCCAAATTTCAGTACTTCCTGAAAACTATTGGATATTTCTTCTGTACACTCAGAAAATCAGCACATGAAAAAGAAATGAATAACGCACCAAATAGAGAATGAATCATGACAAATGTACAACAAGGTAATATAAAACAGAACAATAAGGTAAATATAATTGGGGAAGAGTATAACAAAGTTCTTACCATATCGAGGGAGACACAAAGAAGTCAAACTCTGGGAACATGCCTATTAATAAGTTTGAAAATCCTTGTAATTTATAAAGTTTCGTAAGTCTTTGATGTCACCGTAGATTGAATTATGAACTTCAATGAGATATGCATCGTAGAGAAGCCTGGCATTAGCTTAATATTGACTTAATAGGGATGATAAAATAGCATCTTTATTGAATCTAAATACTTTCAATCGAGTATGAACTTTAGTGATTTTCCAACATTTCTCCGACGGCTATATTGATCATGATATAATACTTTCAACTGCTTCAATCGTGGAGACCTTCAGAATGTCGTTCCTCGCATGAGGAGAAAGACAATTCCGCATTGAATGATAATCACATTTGAACGAATAATATGTGAATGAAGGCTCATTCGGACCGAAGGAATCATTATTGCTTATTAGAGAGTAAAATTAAACTCGAATGATGGGCAGAATATGGTAGTGAAATTAGATTAGATGCGATAAGGTTTCATTGGTGACAACCAGATCAACGTTTCTCAAGGTGTTGTTAAGAGTATTTATTTGGAGTATCATTGAATCAGAAATGCTTCTGAATTTTACGCAAGACCCTCACAGAAGCCATTCTGGACATCAGTTCATTTGATTTCTGGTAGATTGTAATTACCAGCAATACTTGAGAAATCAAAGTGTGCGCTCAATGAGTCCAGTTCCCCAAGATCGCTTGGTAGTCAGAAACATAGGGCACCCGAGAACGAATTTACGAAAAACCTGCTCCCTTGATGAATTTCCCCATGGAAGAACTGTACTGGTGCGATACAGCTACAGATGAGCCCCACCTGTCTATTTGTAAAGATTGATTACGGATATCTAAACCCGAGAGTCGATCCATGCTCTGTCGACACGATTGTTGAACGCAATTTTATATAATTCTTCTTTGATTCTCTGTTGTTGATACAGTTAAAATGTGGGTAGTAAGTATCATGTTCCTGTAGAAGAACAGAATATTGTTTAGGATTACACTTTCCTGGCAGATTCCAATACTGGTGCTTATCCCGGTTAGAGTAGCTAAAATGTTTCGCCTGACTTCCGCTGGTATTCCGACAAGTAGGTTGTTCTCTCCTCGAGCCTAACTCTGTCGCCCTACTGCTTTTCGCCTTTAGGGCAAGTGAAGTGGTGGCCGTGTCGCGAATCCCGATGCCCTCAGGCGCTCTTCAAAACGCTTCGGCTGAGCTGCCGTCCTTCCGAGAACGCCGAACAAATCGATTCCTTACTCGCCGGCAGCTTGAGCTCAGTTCCTAGCTAAGAGGCCGTTGCCGATTAATTTACACCACCACTTCCTCCCTCTTCGCGGTGATCGCTTCGTTTTAAGCCATTAGCCCAAATTACGTCTGTTCAGTGTTAAAGTTAACCGGATTATTAGTGCAGCGGTAGGTGGGATCAAGGATGAACCGGGGGGTTGTGGCAGCCGTTAAATCTCGTGTAATGGACGCGTTTAGATATCGCCCTGACCCCCCCTCCCCTCGCCCGGTACTTTGCATCATTACACTCCTGCCTCATTGTAGGAATCTCCCTTCCTGGTTCAATTCTCCCTTCATCCTCTCAAGAAACCACAACTACGTTACGTCTCTTGCCCTAAATATTCTGTAGAAACTATCATTTAGGATGACCATTAATTACAACTAATTCTTATACTTTTGGAGGCACTTTATTGAAGTTCAAGCGCAATCCAATCAAACAACCCAACGTGTAAAATTTAAGAGTTGGAATTTTTAGAAATCCCAAGAAAACTCCGTTTCTTATGACATGTTTCCTTGCTTTCTGAGAGAAAATCCATTAACTTTTAAAATTAAATATCGTGAATAGTTATTAAATTCTGGGAAACCAAGGAAAATTGCTTCCAAAAATGTTAGGTTCTGCTGCTCCCCTGAGTTAGAGAGGAATAAATTAGTTTCCTAGGTCGTGTGACCTAGGCGGCACACGACGCATTGTTTTCTTACAAGCGAGTGATCTTTGCAAGGGGATTACATCTTCATCTCCTGCTGAAGTTAGGGTCACCTTCTGCTCCTGGGTTATTGTCAAATGTCACATACCACAACATGAAAGATATTTCTGGGGTACTTTACGACAATTTAAGACTCAGTAGCAGGACCCTCCTAGTTTAATTCGACATTAATAGCTGTAGAGGATAATGACTGCTCCATTATCCCTAATTATGCATTATATACGCTATCAGGGATTACCTTCCATGCATGCAAGAGTTTATTTTTCGATCGTAGAACCACGAATAGATCGCCGTATGTGATCCTGTTTTTCTTTCCTGTGAAAATAAAAACAAATAAATAAAAATGAAAAATAATAATAAGGTACGATGTTCAATGGATCTTATTGGATCGGAAATTGGTAGGAACGTACTTTAGGATAGTTGTGGAATATATTCTAGTTGATTTCATGAGGTTTTTTTAGGTTCCCTCCAAGATACAGACTTCCGAATTTGAAATTTCTCATGATTTTGACGCATATTATACGTAATTACAACATTTTTCAAAGACCAATTTCAGGCGATTAAGTATTTACATACCACTAATAGAAGGTTCCATAATAAAATAAGCGGATGAAGAAAAAAAAACCCCCGCAGCTACTTACAACACGACTGTGAATGAATGATACACATAGAAGGAGAACTCGCAGGTTCGTAGGTCCAATCAGCTCATGTTCTATCTTGCGTCGGGGGCTTTTTGTCAACTAATCAACCGCTTACTCCTGTCAATCTGTTTAAGTTGACTCATCACCTGGCTAGTACAACAACTTTCAATAATTTTATGATAACTTTTTTTCTATTTTTAACAGCTAGATTGGAATTTTGAAACACTGTGCTGCATTTCAATTTGCGCTTAGAAACTGCGAGTAGGTTTTTCTTGCGCTGCTCCACCCCTTCCAAACTGCGTTTCTATTTGCGCCTTACCTAAAGCGACACTTCGTGTGGTGAGCAGTGTGTAGACGAAAATCGGCAACTGATGAAAACGGATTCATTTTGAGATTGGAATTTTATAGTAGATACATTGCCCAATATTCTCAATAAGGTCGGAACTACGACGAATACTAATAAATCGGGTTTTCATAAATGAGTGGTTTTCGGATTTTTATTAAAGAGGGTTTTAGATGCAGGAAAAGATGAAGTTTCCCATTTTTCTCCCTCTCTATTTTTCAAATATTATCTCTTCGAGGCTTTAATAACTGCTGGTGAAGCGGTGAATAAATCCTCCTAAGATATTACCCAATTGAAAGGGACATTATTGATCGTGGTTAATAACATCTTCACTCCTTCAAAACGAGCATGGAAGACTTGACTATTAATCATTCTGTAAGCGCAATCCTCTTAGCCAATCGCCACATAGGAATTTCACCATGAACTTCATGCGTTATTCATTTTAGCAAATTTTTGTAGAAAATGAAGCTATTGTAATAGCTCCAAAAACTGTAAAACCAAAATGATAAAAAATTGTTAGTCACAATAGTGAATGTGGGGTGTCACGGAGTATTTTTCAGCGCTGAGTCGGTTGCGACCACTCCCAGATCTCCACTATTCATAATAAGTTAGATAACTCTATTTTTAGGTAATAAATGCTCATAATTGAATAAATTTTGACACAAGGGCATGCGCGGTGTCACAGTCAGAGTATTATTTAGCGCTGAGTCGATTGTTTTCACTTCCGTTCTTTTTCTTGCATACCTAATCGTGTTTCAATCAATTCTAAATACAGCTTCACTACGTTTGGCTATAAGTTGCGAGCAACTCCCAGCTGAAACCTACCACGGGAGTTCACTCGTCCTGACATCAGACCTGTAGGACCATTGTGCTATTGTGACCCTAATTACGGTAGCTCAGGTAGCTCAGGTTTGGTCGCCTTCACCGAGATAGAATGTGAGCACATTCAGGTTTTCGGGTTGAGACGTTTCTCATATTTCCGCACAACTGTAACTGCGACAGCGAAGGGGTAGTTTCGACGTTTTCGGGAGCTAGCTACAACGGGCCCGATCTCAACCTAGTTCGGAGTGGTAAATCATCATCTCATTACAGGCTTTACTCGTTCAGTAATAGGATAGAAGTGTTTACTGAGGAGGTTCCCTAAGTTTACCCTGTCAATAATTTTGTAACGAGCCGGGTCCGCGGTAAGGAGATTACTCGGTTTCGTAGCTCAGAGACTAAGCCGGTGTTGTTGGCTGAACATTGGCCCCGCATTGGAAGTAAGCCTGTTGACTCTTGGATCCCCCTCATCTCCCCACACATCCCCTCCACCTCATCAAATACCCCCCTCCCCTCCAATGTCTTGTGCTTTATTGCACTTCGAGGTTACCCATATCCCCTCAATTCTCTTTTGAACAACACAAGTGTCAACAAAAACCATAAGCGACCATGCTGAACATATCTACATAGAGTGCTAAAATAATTAACGGAATAGGTGAAACCCGAATCCGAATACGAAATCACGTACCTATGTCGCATTTTCATGCTCAAATATATGTACTATTGTTCAGCGGACTCCACATTTTCTATGGGGTTCTCTTGATTTTGGCACCGGTAACGTATGTGGTGTGGTCTTCTATGTCGGTCCTAGGAATCCGCGGTCTAATGTCGCACCGAGAAATAACCCCAAAATTGATCAAATCCTATTGATCCTATTTTGTTTTTCTTAATTTTTTTGCTAAGATTTCGCTATTTTCAATGATACTTTTTCCGATTTTTTGCAGTCAGACCTATGCGGTTTTAAAACTTGGGATATTGATTGTGTTCAAAGGTCATATAAAAGTCTTCAAAAAGATTCTTTTGATTTGGAAAATAAATCCTAATTTTTTTTCTTCAACTATGCAAATAAATCACTTTTTTTTACATTTCTTGGATCAGAAAAAATAGCTTTACGGACCCGTAGTCCGCGGATGTATTTAGGTTGTTGTATATGTAATGACGAAGCTGTAATGAAAGTTTTAGCTGCCTGTACCTGCCTATTTTGTCGTTCTCATCGCCCAAGTAGAAAAGCTAAGGGAATTTTAATACAGTTGGATATAAACAAAAAATAGTTAAATATTGCCAAAAATTGTACCATAAAATTGCATTTCTACGCAGAATAAAATATTTAGACCATAAATTAGATCACTGTAAATTTTGATCTCATATTATGTGTAAAAATTATTGCACATTTTTGGCACGAAAAATCATATACTCGTAGATCCAATTTATGGTTTGAATGTTTTAATGACCGTAGAGTTCTGTATCTTGATGAAATTTGCTATTTTCGCCTTGTTTTAGTACAATTTTAGATGTTTTTGGCCACATTCCTGATGATAATTCCCTCATAAGGTCATGCAGCACGACTGGGGAGTTTCTAATATGTTTTTCTTTTCTAATATTTTTCCTTTCTGAACCCAAACCATAAAACCATCGCAAAGTCAATACGGTGATTCCGTATTCAAGATACGCAGGTATTTTCCGTTTTTTTATTTGCCCAATCTTACGGTCGAGATCTCGTATGCAGTCTACTGACCGTAGGTGGTCTACCTATGTACATCGAGGTAAAATACAATTTGAAGAGCTTACGTTGCAGATGATAAACGCCATTTTCTTCACACAAAAAAGTTATGAGCAAAAGCAACTTTCAAAGTGATACACAAACCAGGTTTTATTTTAACCACTGTCGAGCGAATTTTTCTTGAATATGTATCGTAATTATCATCATTAAAATATATGGTAGAATAGGATGTCACTGAAATATTATATCAGCCTTAAAAGAATTTCGAGTTAGGGAAAGTGGCATCTCCCGTTACATTTTCCCCCCAGAAAGTTGTTGAGTGCCAAACAAAATTAAGGTCAATAGCTTTCGAAATATATGAAAAGCGCAAACTTCAGGAATCGTTTCAGAATGCCTCAAAACGGATTTCAATGGAGACATTTTTCCAATATTTTGATTTTAAAATTTCCGAGTCATTGTAATAGCTTCATTTTCTACTAAAATTCGCTAAAATTCAAGTGTTCATACAATCATTCTGCATGATTAACAATTTTATGATTCCATAGCTGGTTCCTATGGTTCAGCGAAATGGGATATTAAGATGGAGCATGGAGGGCGTGATTAAATTATGCTTGATGGAATTAACTTTTGCGCATGCGGAGTGAATTATTTATTTGGGAACAACGAAACTGATAGGGAACATCTACACTCTAATCCTCACGTTCCCTGAAAATGTCATCATAGTCGGATGGAAACTATGGAAATTAAGCATGTTACAAGGATTTAAAATTTGCGCATGTGCAGAAGCTACTATTGATACGATCGGGTTGAAATTGATATGGGATGTTCAATTCGTCCTCTCCCAACTATCCTCCAAATTGATTGAGATCAGACGGACAGGGCGTGAGAAAATGACGCTCAATGGAATTTACTTTTGCGCATGCACAGAGTGAAGGATCGATGAAACTGATAGGAGATCATCGTCATTCAAATCCGCACCTTCCCTGAAAATTTCATCAAAATTGGATGAAAGCTATAGAAATTAATCTTGTTACAAGAATTTGCGGACACGCGGCAGACAAACAGACGAGTAACGAATGTTGTTCAGAATGGTCTAAAACGTAAATTGTGAGAGAAACTTTTGATTTTGGTGACAAAAAATATTTCATCTCCCGAATGTGAAAACAATGCTTGCGCTACTTATAGGTCGACTCGGAAGCAATAACCATGAAAATTCCCCATTAATCTATACAGCTATGGAAAAAACATAAACAGCAGAAATTGCAATCCTAACCAGACAAACAGATTAAAACGAATCATCGAAATCGGTCTCGTAGTTTTCGATTAAAAGTAGGAGAAAATGTAAAAAGAAGCTGCTGTTCAGGAGAGCTTTTTTCTGATGCCGGCAACTTCTCGCCCTCTCGAGTTGATCATCGGACCCCTGGCTTCAGCGGACTCCAATCTTCTCTACCCTTTATTTCTATGTTCATGAATAGATAGATAAGAAGTGGAAGACCAAAATAACGTTGCAATATCTGATCGGATATATATATATATATATATATATATATATATATAATATATAAGATATTAATAATAAGATATTATATATATAATATATATATAATAAAGTAAAGATATTATAATTTTCTTTTCGCCTATAGATGCGCAATTTAGTCTAGTTTTATATATACAATAAGAGTTAAAATGAGGTTTTTAAAAATATTCCCACACAAGTAACAACATACCTATTAACAGTTTCAATTTAATTAAAATTAATGTTCTTCTCAGCAGCGATTCGCAAACTAGATCATGCTGCATGACTAAACATTTCCGAAGTGGACTTTTCATCTTGAAATCGGAATTTGACTCAATGAAGCGTTTCATGAACTTTCAAGTGAGTTACAAGTGCCCGTGGGATGTGTACACTTGACTCGCCTCGCTGTGTGTTGCTGATGGGAAGGAAATGGCCTGAAAAACGTGAAGAAGCGATTGGGCTGCCAAACATCCGTTGAAACCGGCGGCTGCCCGGCTGGAATTCTATACCAGACCAATAAACCGTGAAATATCGGGAACGGCGGGCGAAAACGGAGATGGACGAGGCTGGTGTAGCGGGGGGATGATGGAACTCGGGGCAGCGGATTTGCGAGAGGCCCAAGACCCCGAAGAGCAGATAGGAGAGATGGGGAGACCACGTTGTGTGTACTAGTGATTACGCGGCAGTTCTCTTGAAAACTGGATGGGCATTGGGGGAGGGGGTTAATCTCTTTATGTACCCCGGGTTTCCTTCTCTCTAGACAGTCTTGTTCGCTCTGAAGTAGTGCTCTATAAGTTCTTGATAATAATATGAAGATAGAAGGGATACTGTAGGCATTCCGGTGCTATGACCTGAATGGCTTCTCGGAGACTACAGTAAAACTTGTACAACTGCCGGCAGTAAACCATTAGTCATAATGAAGTTTGACTTAAATATTATAATCAAAGTGAGATAAATTCAGATTTACACCTTTATTCACGGCTGTAATTTGGATAATATGGATGAAGTGCAAAATGTTCAGACTGATCCCAACGTAACTCGGTGAATGCGTTGCAGTTTGTTCTCAGCAAATGTTGATAGCATTGAGGGTGTGTGTGCAGGAGGTGGGTTATGATACAACTAAGAAGATAAAGTTCCAGTCATGCAGCATGATCGTATGAGCGAATTTTTGTAAATTATCTTATTGTATGATATTACATTGTTTTAAAATTTGAGCTTTTTTAGTGCAAGAAATTGTTAACTATTAATTTTATGGCAAAAAATGTATTCTAAATTATAATCAAATTGAGGTTTGGAATTTTTAACATTTTTTGCAGTTTTTTGGTCATAAATTTTTGAATGTTCTATTTTATAGAATAAATTAAAATAAATTTTACCAATTTATTGTGCTCAAAAAGTGCTGGCCAACGAACTCATCCTTTTGTTTGGAGAGCTTCATTGTTTGGCGCAAGAACGGAATTTTTATCCCAATCCTAAGGAGAGTTATCGTCTGGAATGACACATATAATAAATAAATTAATAAACATATTAGATTTATAATAAATATATATATATATATATATATATATATATATATATATATATATATGTATATATATATATATATATATATATATATATATATATATATATATATATATATGAAAAAGTGTTAAACTCTAGGATTTGTTTCAGGATGCCTCAAAATGGATTTCAATGAAGAAATTTTTCAACAAATTTGATTTTTTTAAACATTTTCCGAGCCATTGCAATAGCTTTATTTTCTAAGTAAATTCGCTAAAAGGCATACTGTAGGCATCCCCGTGTGTAGACCTAAATGTCGTGTCAGAAACCGCGGTAAAACACGTACAACTGACGGCAGTAGACTAGTAGTTCAAAAGGAAATTTGACTTTAAATTCTAAACTCAAATGTAGCCAAATTCTAACCTACACCTATTATCACAACTATGTTTGGGTAATGTGAATGAAGAGCAAAACGGTCAGACTGCTAACCGGAATGATGTGGAAGGAGGGAATGACATGTACCCAGGTTATGTTTCTCTCAAGACAGCCCTGTTCACTCCAAGCTAGTTCTCTTGAACGGATACAATTTATATGAAGGTTGAAGTGATTCTGTAGGAACCCTCGTTCGTTGACCCGAATGTCTTGCAGAGACCATGGTAAAATAATGTTTTCGACAAATGTTTGAAGTCCTTCAGGAAGACATCTCTATCTCTATCTATATCTATATCTATATCTATACTATTAATAAGAATGAAACTCCGTTTGTCTGTCGTGTCTATGCACGGCCAAACGGCTGAGTGGGCCGGATCTACGAGTGGGGGGATCGAGTGGGGGGATCTTCTTGAGATTTTCCAAAAGTGGGAGCGAGCGAATTTAAAATTGTTTAATCCCACCCGAACCATGGGCCGTAGGGCGGGAGGGGGGTCGAAGTAAGAATTAATGTGCGCTTTTTCCACTTCCCCGCTTCCCCTACCCCTCTAAACGGCCGTTGACAATTCCGGAAAAATACGGGTTTCGTAGGTTTTCCTACGAGGAAGACGACGGCGCGATCGGATCGCGAAAAAAGTATCGGGAAATGCGTTAAAAAAATGCGAGAGTACGGACCCGTTTTCTCGAAAAGTCCGCCGAAAAACTTGGTTTTTTCCGATTAAAATATACCCCATGAAGGTACGTTTTTCGGAACGGTTTTCGCGGGCGAAATACAGCTTTGGGTCCGCCGAATCTGAATCCGAAATCGGATATCGAAAAAAGTGACGTTAAGTCGGTCAAATCGCGAGCGGAAGCGAGAAGAAGCGTTTAACATCAGAAATTAATTTTGCCGTGTTCGCGAGAAGGCTCTACGAAGACGTCAAGGGGTTTGTCAGGTATTTCACAATGTTACCTGCAGGCCTATTTCAAAAGAATAAATACGGGTTTTTTCCTACCTATATACAGGTATACCTTGCGAGTGAAGCGAGCAACATCCCCGAATAATCTTTTTGTGGTTCCACGTAGTTTTATAAGATTTAATTTGTTTGTAAGAATTTCCAACAGAAAAAAACGTCTGCCAAGTTGGGTGGGCAGTATAACTTCCTCAAGCGAGCAGCATGCCCTACAGAAGTTAAACCTACCCTTAGAGAATTACCGTTTGCGTGTGAAGCGAGCAACATCCCCTACAGAATTAAACCTACCCTTAGAGATCTATCGTTTGCGAGCGAAGCGAGCAACATCCCCTACATTTTTCGATTGTAATACATCGCATCTGCGCAGCCACACCTTGCGAGCGAAGCGAGCAACATTTCCTACATGCCACACTTTGCGAGCGAAGCGAGCAATATTCCCTACACGTCACACTTTGCGAGCGAAGCGAGCAATTGAATGGGGGGTCCGGGGGGCTTGCCCCCCGGCTGGACGTGGAGGCGAGCGTAGCGAGCCGGAGCGGCTAGTTATTAATAAGAATGAAACTCCGTCTGTCTGTCTGTCGTGTCTATGCACGGCCAAACGGCTGAGTGGGCCGGATCTACGAGTGGGGGGATCTTCTTGAGATTTTCCAAAAGTGGGAGCGAGCGAATTTAAAATTGTTTAATCCCACCCGAACCATGGGCCGTAGGGCGGGAGGGGGGTCTAAGTAAGAATTAATGTGCGCTTTTTGGACTTCCCCGCTTCCCCTACCCCTCTAAACGGCCGTTGACAATTCCGGAAAAATACGGGTTTCGTAGGTTTTCCTACGAGGAAGACGACGGCGCGATCGGATCGCGAAAAAAGTATCGGGAAATGCGTTAAAAAAATGCGAGAGTACGGACCCGTTTTCTCGAAAAGTCCGCCGAAAAACTTGGTTTTTTCCGATTAAAATATACCCCATGAAGGTACGTTTTTCGGAACGGTTTTCGCGGGCGAAATACAGCTTTGGGTCCGCCGAATCTGAATCCGAAATCGGATATCGAAAAAAGTGACGTTAAGTCGGTCAAATCGCGAGCGGAAGCGAGAAGAAGCGTTTAACATCAGAAATTAATTTTGCCGTGTTCGCGAGAAGGCTCTACGAAGACGTCAAGGGGTTTGTCAGGTATTTCACAATGTTACCTGCAGGCCTATTTCAAAAGAATAAATACGGGTTTTTTCCTACCTATATACAGGTATAACTTGCGAGTGAAGCGAGCAACATCCCCGAATAATCTTTTTGTGGTTCCACGTAGTTTTATAAGATTTAATTTGTTTGTAAGAATTTCCAACAGAAAAAAACGTCTGCCAAGTTGGGTGGGCAGTATAACTCCCTCAAGCGAGCGAAGCGAGCAGCATCCCCTACAGAAGTTAAACCTACCCTTAGAGATCTACCGTTTGCGAGCGAAGCGAGCAACATCCCCTACACACGTTAAACCTACCCTTAGGGATCTACCGTTTGCGAGTAAAGCGAGCAACATGCCCTACATGCCACACTTTGCGAGCGAAGCGAGAGCCATGTCAACAGAATAAATTCGGATTTTTTCCTACAAATATACAGCAATACCTTGCGAGCGAAGCGAGCAACATCCCCGAATAAACTTTTTGTGGTTCCACGTAGTTTCATAAGATTTAATTTGTTTGTAAGAATTTCCAACAGAAAAAAACGTCTGCCAAGTTGAGTGGGCAGTATAACTTCCTCAAGCGAGCGAAGCGAGCAGCATCCCTTACAGAAGTTAAACCTACCCTTAGGGATCTATCGTTTGCGAGCGAAGCGAGCAACATTCCCTACATGCCACACTTTGCGAGCGAAGCGAGCAATATTCCCTACATGCCACACTTTGCGAGCGAAGCGAGCAATTGAATGGGGGGTCCGGGGGGCTTGCCCCCCGGCTGGACGTGGAGGCGAGCGTAGCGAGCCGGAGCGGCTAGTTATTTATAAGAATGAAACTCCGTCTGTTTGTCTGTCTGTCTGTCTGTCTGTCGTGTCTATGCACGGCCAAACGGCTGAGTGGGCCGGATCTACGAGTGGGGGGATCTTCTTGGGATTTTCCGATAGGGTGTATAAGCGAATTTAAAATTGTTTAATCCCACCCGAACCATGGGCCGTAGGGCGGGAGGGGGGTCGAAGTAAGAATTAATGTGCGCTTTTTGGACTTCCCCACTTCCCCTACCCCTCTAAACGGCCGTTGACAATTCCGGAAAAATACGGGTTTCGTAGGTTTTCCTACGAGGAAGACGACGGCGCGATCGGATCGCGAAAAAAGTATCGGGAAATGCGTCAAAAAAATGCGAGAGTACGGACCCGTTTTCTCGAAAAGTCCGCCGAAAAACTTGGTTTTTTCCGATTAAAATATACCCCATAAAGGTACGTTTTTCGGAACGGTTTTCGCCGGCGAAATACAGCTTTGGGTCCGCCGAATCTGAATCCGAAATCGGATATCGAAAAAAGTGACGGGTAGTCGGTCAAATCACGAGCGGAAGCGAGGGGAACCGTTTAATATGAGAAATTAATCGACCCGGGCCGCCCGTTTCACAACGTTGCTTACCAGAAGGGACCCTCACAGGGGGGTTCCCATTTGCACTTCTACGCAATACCTTGCGAGGCGAGCAGGTATACATAGGTACCTACCTTGCGAGCGAAGCGAGAGCCATTTCAACAGAATAAATACGGACTTTGTCCTACACATATACAGGTATACCTTGCGAGCGAAGCGAGCAACATCCACTAATAAACTTTTCGTGGTTCCACATAGTTTTATAAGATTTAATTTGTTTGTAAGAATTTCCAACAGAAAAAAACGTCTGCCAAGTTGGGTGGGCAGTATAACTTCCTCAAGCGAGCGAAGCGAGCAGCATCCCCTACAGAAGTTTAACCTACCCTTAGGGATCTACCGTTTGCGAGCGAAGCGAGCATCATTCCCTACATGTTGGGTGGGCAGTATAACTTCATCAAGCGAGCGAAGCGAGCAGCATCCCCTACAGAAGTTAAACCTACCCTTAGAGATCTACCGTTTGCGAGCGAAGCAAGCAACATCCCCTACATGTTTCAATTGCGAGCGAAGCGAGCAATTTAATGGGGGGTCCGGGGGGCTTGCCCCCCGGCTGGACGTGGAGGCGAGCGTAGCGAGCCGGAGCGGCTAGTATTATATATTCTCAAAGGTCGTCCAACCAATTGTCGAAAGGAAATTGGACTTGAAATTTCGGTCGATTCAAAACTATACCTAAACCGATGTATTTGTGTTACAAGGTGCTAATTTATCGTTTCCACTATGTTCCAGTGTTATTTTGTTGATTTATCATCCTATGCTATGATTATCAATATGTTGTAATTGAGCTTCAACCGAAAATATCAAATAGATAAATACTGATTCCATAGTAACACACGTTTTCCTGTAGATCTCAAACCATCTCTCAAATCGATTTTCAAAAACCAGTCATTTGATATAAAAATGTGAGTTTAAAAATGAAAAGCTCAAAGTTTGATTTAAATTATTAACCTCCTTTGAAGCTCAGGTATGATCAAGGAATGACCAGATCAAATAAAATGCGAACATCGACCCCAACCAAATGGGGGGAGGGGGTCTTTTATTTATCTCCACATCTTCACATTTGTCCTTGAATGGAGTATCATACAAATATCATCATTAAAGGCATAGATATATAACCAGAGACCTGACTGAACAGAACCTGCTCAAATTTAAAACACTCATACCTGAAGATCGAGATCCAAACTAATTGAAAGGAAATTCAATTTCACCCTCTCCCATCAGAAAGCCATCAATTAGAAAACGCCAAAATGTCAAAGTGAAATCGAGCCGCAAATCAGTTTATATATATATATATATATATATATGTATACAACTCTCACTCCTCACAGAAAACAGTAGGAAAGTACAATTATTGGAAATCTACGCACTCATCAATTCCCATGTATAATTACTTATATTATGCTACTGACTAAGATTACGAACCAAGTCATTTGTCCTTCTTTGTTGCTTTGTTTTTCTAGTAATATATTCTTCGAAAATGAAATATGGTACGAGTAAAATTCAATATTTTATAACCTTGGTCGTTGAACCTTGTATCTTCTTCCGACTGCCAAATAGATTTGTAAGGATGAGACAGATAGATAGATACCGACTGTCAGATAGATTTGTGAGGTTTGTTTTTAGAATGGAGATAAATTGCCAACTTTGCTCGTTTTCAATTTAGGTATTTGCATTTAGCAATGAGTTAATCCTTGGTACAAAATATTCATGAATGATGATAGTCGAATGAAACAGAGGTTTTTGTTACGAGACGGTTCAACATAATACCAACAACATCGTGAAGACGACGGGTGTTAGCATGTTTCATCTATACGATTTATGAGCATTCTATGAAAATTTGCTGGAACTGAAGGGAGTTTGACGCGTTACAAAGGTTCACAGACACACCTCGACATAGAAGTGACCGAATTCGTTCAGTAGGTACAAAAGCCAAATGCGACTGATATGAAAATTTGTGAACGTGTTGCGTTTCAGTGAATTTTCTTAGAAAATGAAGTTATTGCAATGGCTCAAAAAAAAAAAAAAAAAAAATTAAAATCAAATTATTCGAAAAATGTCTTCATTGAAATCCGTTTGAGGTATTCTGGAACAAATCTCTGAGTTTAACACTTTTTCATATTTATGTATGTTACACCTTGTTTCATTGTTCATGGACATTGATGGTTGTAAACTAATAATAATAGAAACTTACTGGGATAAATTGAAACACTAAAGCACTGTTAATAGGTATTAATATAGTTTATTAAGAACCCATAATCTGCCCACTGCGACCCGGTCCTTACGATATGAAATATCGGACACGAATCAATCAGCCACGTCTCACCAAAGTGTCATTTGTATGCGGATGACCTGATTCCCCAATCTCTTCCAACGGATGTTGACACATCACACTTCCAAAGACAGAGCCGCTTATATACCCTACTCAGTAACCTGCTTATCTCAGGCTGCTCCCAGCTTGGTTCTCCTGATTTTACTGCCGCAACGGGCGGTACCGGACATCGAGCGGTACATTTATATATATATATATATATATATATATATATATATATATATATATATATATATATATGTACGTGTGTGTGTCATTCCAGACGATAACTCTCCTTAGATTGAGATAAAAATTCCGTTCTCGCGCCAAACAATGAAGCTTTCCGAACGAATTGATAAGTTCGTTAGCCAACACTTTTTTAGCACATTTAATTGGCCAAATTTCGAAAAATTTACTAGAAAAACGACTAAAACCCGTTAAAAATCGTTGAATTTGAAATTTTCAGCTGAATTTTAACCAAAAAAAAGTTTATCAACAACGAATTAGAACATCATAAAATTCGCGCACAGAATTATGCTGAAAAATGTACTCAAATTTCAATATTTACTAAAGAAATCTATAAAAACTCCCTTAAAAAAGCCAAAATTTCCAAATTTTCTTTTATATGCTGATTATTAATTTCAACAAGTTTTGTTTGCCATAAAATGGGTAGTCAGCAATTGCTTAAAGTGCTTAAAATTCGAAACAGCGCAACAAATTTCAAACCAATGTAACATTACAATTATAATACAATAATTTACGGACATTTTCTCGTATAGTCATGCTGCATGACTGGAACTTTTATTTCTACATTTATGAACTATTTCTAAACTAATGAACAACTAGATACCAACTGTTTTCTTCTCAGCCAAGAGACATGGGTAAGTTCCATACATCTGTTCTACGAGTTACCATAGATCATGAGTTAGAACCCAAGGTATTGATCGACGAATATGTTGGAATCAGGGTGAGCGTAGGTACAACTCCCTTGCACAAAGGTAATCCCAAATAACGGTCCCTATCCCTCGTCCTCAGCAGTTCACAAGCGGTGATCCCGAAAGGCCATTATTCGGTATGATTTACCATCCGAACACGCCTACCTTCCTACGCATCAGGGCCCACCATAATCAAGAAATCGTTGCTAATTCCACTGACCCCTCTACACCCGTTTGCAATGAATTCCTATCATTCTTGAATTCCTAGCGTGAATGTGGAGCAGATTTGAGATAACTTTAAATGGAATTCTATTAATTGTCGGTATTTATGAAGATAGTTTGCTAGTTCAATAATTCGATTTACAGGGTGTCTACACCAAGTTTGGGCAAAAATCAGGAGGTCGATTCTAGAGCTCATTTTTGATCAAAAGTTTTTTCAGTTTTTTTTTTTTTTTTTTTTTTTTTTAACTCTTTGTTTTTTGAGTTATTAAATTTTTAAGATTTTTTTCTTGCTTTTTACCTTATGACATTAAAACTTCAAAAACTCCCCTTAGAATCACTGTAAACTCGAAACTAAGAACACCGTTGGGAAGATCGTTAAATTTTCTATAAACCTAATTTAGAATTAAGTTTTTTTTAGTTATTTTTAATTGGTCAAAACAAAGCCAACGTACAAGATTAGAAAAAAACATTTGATATCAACGTTTTTCTTCCAATTTTATGCGTCCAGTATGGGTTTATTTTTTCAAACTGTCAGCTTTTGAACGGTCTTGTCAATTGTTCTTTTACTTTCCTAATTGGGAGAGACAAGTAGGTATGTTTGTATGTTAAAAAACTTTTCTTTTTTTGTATGAAATCGAGGGTTTTTGTGAAAAATGACCCTCTAAGAAAATTCGAGTTTGGGGCTGGGTTCTACGTATATTTTCACGCTGAATCGATTGGTAACACTTGCAGACCTCCCCAATTCCGTTATAACAGAGTTTTACACTTAAACTAACTAGTTTTACCTTAAAAACACATATGATTAAGCACACATGAACAAAAATTCGTAAAAAGTGTAAAATTCGGTTATAACGGAGTTGGGGAAATCTGCAAATGTTAGCATTTCAGTGTGCGGAAATACGCATAACCCGCCCCAAACTCGAATTTTCTTGGAGGGTAATTTTTCAAACCATCAATTTCATAGAAAAAAACCATTTTTCAACATAAAATATACTTTTCTGCCATAATTAGCAAAGTAAAAGTAAAATTGACCAGACCATTCAAAAGGTGGCAGTGTGAGAAGTTTTTTACGAAGAGCACCCGCCAAAAACCCCCCACACTGGAAGCAGAAAATCAGATAAAAAAACGAAGATTTTAAATTTTCAAATTTTTTACTTTAGCTTTTTTTCCAGCAATTGAAACTAACTGAAAAAACTTTATTTTGTATCAAGAATATAGGAAATTTAACTCTCTTTCCAGCGATATTCTTGGTTTTGAGTTTACAGTGATTCCAAGAGGGGAGTCGGCCATTTTAATGTTATAAGGTACATAACACGAAAAAAATTAAATAAATGTGTAGTTTGTTGTGTAGGCAAAGCAGGGAATTTCTTCCCAACAACCAATACATTCTCCATGGTTAGGGGGTGTAAGGGGATGAGTAGAATTAGGCACGTTTTCTCATCGTTTTTTTATCGCTTCCGAGCGCTTTCGCCTTAGTAGGCCTCTTCAGGGAGCTACAATATATAGAGACAGCAGGCTACTTATATGGTAAGTTCTAGTGTAACAGGTTTGACGTTATGATATAGTTATGATATACCTATTCATTATAAGTTCTAGCTATAAGTACATGGAAGTAAGCGTGGTTAAAAATAAGTCACCAAGGTGGTACAGCGTTTGGAGGTGGTCAACTTTCTATATTATTATGTAGTAGGGTAATACGGCGTTTGTACATATTTTGTTTGGTAGTATCAGTTTACGGCACCCTGTAATGAAATATATAATGTATAATATGTAGTTTGCATAGACCAATAGGAATGCAATCAGCTTGATGTCTTGTATTCTAGTTGTTAGTGGTTCTACTCACCATTGCTTGGGGATATGTATAACATTTACTTCTTGCGTTGTTTGGTTTAAAAGGATTCATTAGCATTACATGGTAATAACTTGTCCTGCGGGAATTCAAATTATAAAACGGAATACTTCGAGAGAGCAAGAACCTCATGGAAAAAATTGCACTGATTAGAGCTAGGGATTGAAAAAAAAAAGGTATCATAATGTGCCTTTCTTCCATGCTACTTCTGCCTAGGTGGTGATTGTGGTCACAGTGTGTGTGAGGTTTATTAAGTTACCTATGTTGTTAATGAGATTGGCTTAATTGCATTTCTACTTTACAGTAATTTTGGTCTATGCTGTAGGTAACTGAAGTATGACTATTTGTAATATATGGTGGGGGTATTTAAGTGTACATAGTGATCAAGTATTCTAAAAATATGTTAGCTATAGAGATAAAAATTATTGTTAGGATTTAGGTATGGAGATTTTCTTAAAAAGTGGTATGAATTGTTCTCCAAGGTGTTTTATTCCATTTTGCTTATTCATACATCTCTCGTTGTTCTTTAAAATATGTTTATTTTCTATAAATTTTCGCTTTATTATAGAAGGTTCGTATCCTAGTGATTTGGAATTGTTGAAATCAGCCTTATGTTTGTTTTCACTGCAGTGATAGTCTATAGCTGTTTGTTGCTTATTATTAGTTATATTGTAGGCGTGTCCTGCCATTCGTTTACATAAATTTTGATAAGATTCGCCTATGTATTCCGTTTTTTAATTTAAATTCCCCCAGGACAAGTTATTAAAATGTAATGCTAATGAATCCTTTTAAACCAAACAACGCAAGAAGTCAATGTTATTCATATCCCCAAGCAATGGTGAGTAGAACCACTAACAACTATAATACATGACATCAAGCTGATTGCATTCCTACTGGTCTATGCAAACTACATATTATATATTTCATTACAGGGTGCCGTAAACTGATACTACCAAACAAAATATGTACAAACGCCGTATTACCCTACTACATAATAATATAGAAAGTTGACCACCTCCAAACGCTGTACCACCTTGGTGACTTATTTTTAACCACGCTTACTTCCATGTACTTATAGCTAGAACTTATAATGAATAGGTATATCATAACTATATCATAACGTCAAACCTGTTACACTAGAACTTACCATATAAGTAGCCTGCTGTCTCTATATATTGTAGCTCCCTGAAGAGGCCTACTAAGGCGAAAGCGCTCGGAAGCAATAATAAAACGATGAGAAAACGTGCCTGATTCCACTCATCCTCCCCTCACACCCCCTAACGATGGACAATGAAAGGCAACCTACCCAACGGATCCAATACAATCTTCTAAGCTTGATTTTCAGCTCCTCTTTCTTTTTCTCGATGTGACTATTCCAGTTGAATTTTGAGTCAAGATTCATACCCAAGTAATTAATTGCATCCCCTTGCTGGTTTTACGTTCGAGTTTATCTCAACGGCCAAAGATTTAGTTTTTCGGTTAGTGAAGTTTATGTGAATCGTTTTAGATTCATTTAGTTTTCATTTTCCAATTCATTGTTTATTTAGTGACCTTATCAGCAGACATCGGACGCATTCGTTTGGCAGATTCTATGTCATCTCTCTGAGGATAGCCGTATAGAAGAGCTATCTAATACAAAAACAATAAACATTGGGTAATAATGATGTTTTTTCTTTCGATCGTAGGTATATACTTACCAGATGAACCCTTCACTTCTCAAATGAATCAATAAGCGAGGTATCAGACTCTGAATATATAGCCAATTAGGCCAGTCTTTCAATCGTTGAATACATCATTTTTTCAAACCCATACATCTGTAATCCGAACTTTCCCGGGACCCCCTCCCCTCCCCTCCCATCATCATCCATCTGCAGCAATTAGCTCGGACTACTGATATTTCATTGTATCGATTTTGTTGATTTTCCGGCTGTAATTTTCTCTCGGGTATAGAAACCTGACCCTTGTAACAGGATATTCATTTATGTGGTTCTAGAGTATCTATCCAATTGCTGTTTCACCCATTATGGACAAACTGACAATCCACATGCATGCATTTCTCTGATTCATAAAAATATGTTTCCATCACTTCTCTCTGAAACTAGTTTTTCAACAACCGTGTGATCTAGAAATGTATGATTTCTAGATAGGTATAATTCTCAAGTGTGTTCCTGTATTTTTCATTTGTGCATAATCAATAATTTAATTTCAAATATTATATATTAATTTTTGTCTACAATATCTCGAGTAGAAGTTTTCTCTTAGCTCGGCCATACATCGATGAAGATAAAAACTTCAAATAATGCAGCTTGATCAAATTAGCGGATTTTTGTAAATTATAGTATTCTATTTATGTTAACTTGTTTTGATATTTCAGCGCTTTGAGTGCAAAGAAATTGTGAAAGAAGAACACGAGCACAAAAATATGAGCCTCATGTTTATCTATTTAATTTACAGTTTTATTATAATCATTATTTTAATCCAGATTCTCCTAAACAATGCTACGAATCCTGTCGGTCCACAAAATTAATTTCACAAAAAACAATTACAAGCTTTAAATAACAAAAAATAAAGATCTTCAATTCGCAACGAATAATCAATAGCACAACGAAACACTTGGAAGAAATTAGCAACAGAAATATTTCAAGAAATTTAAGGCTATAACAATAATTTAGGTTGTCTCTTGAACGCCAGCTCATTTAAACAAAGAAGCTCGACATCAAACGATGAACCCACCAATTAGGTTCATCTTGATCTTTTTAGCTAAACGGTTAGAATTGTTAAACTTACGCGCCTTAAGATGGTCCCAAATGATGCATAGCAGTTGTTTTTAGTTGGTTAGTCATCAAACTTCTGAATGTATGTGATACGTCTACTAACATAATCGTAACAAGGATGAATTATCGGTACACAAAAATTTATTTAAAGCAGCAATTAAAATTCCAAAGGAAATTTCCTAAATTGAAGAAACTATTACCTATTTAGTGAAACATGTAGGAAATGGTTAACAGGTAAACAATTTATATCTATAGAGAATGCATATCAATAATTCTGCTGCATGCTTGGAACATATCACTGTATAACTTCATATGAGTTTTGATTTACACCTGTTATCCCGTCTCGCAGCGTCCGGTTTCATTTCCCATACCACCTGGCAACCTAGTCCCCGCACACTCAAATACATACCGTATCTTTTCCAGTCACTTTATCCTTTCTTGATCAAACATGTTGTTCCACTCTTATGAGATGGATATGTAAGTTTCATGCAAAATAAAATTCTCTTATAGAAATAGAGAACATTAACATTCATAGACTAGAAATATAAGAAACTATTTATAGAAGGTTGAGGTTAGTAGAGTTGGAGAGTTGAACGCCAGAGGAGCCTAAAGTGTAGAGTTAACGTGCGGAGGAAGCAATAACTGACGAGTTACTATAGCGGCAGTAGCAATGAACTTAGACAAAGTCTCCGATTCAATATTTGGGGAGGATTACAATGGAAAAACACTAGGGGTTTTATCATCAAATATGTCTGTTATGCTCAGAAGATAAAGAAGAAATCGAGAAGGATAAAGATAAGAAAAATATATATCACACTTTTACAAATTCCCTTCTTCAAGTATGAACAGCCAACTGCTCTGTATACGTTGGTAATAACTTTGCTTTTGAACAATAAAGCAAGATCTGCGGATCAAATATGAATTTCAATAGAGCCTTCTCAAAACAGCTTGCAATCAGTACAGAATTAGAGGGAGGAACATTTCGTGTGAAAGTTTTACTTATTTACCACGAACGGGCGTTCTTTCAGATGAAAGGGAGAAAGACGGAAAAAATACAGTTCCTGATTAATTGATAGCTTGAAATGAGGTCAGAAACTTGCAAGGGGATCCAATATTCAAAACGGATGAAGAGTAGGAGCAGAAGGATGAGAGCGTCAATTCGAGGCTCATAAATTTGGGAACTAGAGCCAGGCGATTTTACGGAAAGACGTGGCGGGGGCTTAAGTAGCAAGAGGGGGGTCGTCGTGAATAAATAACAGACGCGAAGTGAGTTCCTTTAAAAGAGACATAACCGATGGGCTTTCTTCCTTCCAAATTGCCCCATGGAGTTTCCGAACGCCCCGCCACCTCCGCTCGATGCCGTTCCAATTGTCTGGGGATATCTAGTACTGATGGAGCTAATCTGTTTTGCTCCGGCTCTCACAGGGCCTGCTTTATCTACGTGCCAAGTGCTACGTGTGTGTGAGTTGTTTCCTTCATCACTGCCCGCACTTTTCATCAACATTTCCGAGTCTAAAACACGCGAGTCGATTTCGTCGTTACATTTATTCTCATTTTTTATTTAATGGTGGGATTGTCACGGTACTTACTGTCGTGCGACGCACTGTGTCCATACTGCACAACAGTAAGTACCATGAAAATCCCACCATTAAATAAAAAATAACTTAACTTATTAGTTAAGTAACTGGAGTTATCAGTGGTGAAATATATTGAGGGATAACCTCATTTAAACATTTACCAGATCTGTCATTTTGATAATTTCGAATTTTTCAAGTACGTTCAGCACACCTTTGGACGAAAATGAATAAATTCTACAAACTGTCTATCTGCCAAATCAAAATTGTAACTATGATTGGATTCCTTAAGATGTTTTACCAATGTAGACTTACTCTTTTTTTCTCTGAATTCATCCTGATGCTTCTCAGATTCTTCACCCGCTGGACTTACGGGATACAAACTTTGGGGATGTGCCAGGAAATCAAATATTAAAAAGTCCAAATTTCTCAGAATAAAATATTGAAAAGTATTGTTGGTGGCCCATGATACATGCGAAACAGTGATGTTTATCGAGATTTAAGTATGACTGTCAGTCAAACCATAGTAAAATACGCACTGAAACAGGAACAACGCTTCCACAAACATAAGAACCGGGAAATGCTAAAAACTTCCTGGACAACCAAGGTGAATCCTGACAACTCGAGTGCCACTAACTTCTGGACCTGGTTGTGTATGTCAGTAGTGCGATGGAACTCCGAGTTGATATTTCTGATTCAGCATAAGGGTTGGGATTAGCTGTAAACTTATCTTACAGATGCGTAATAATTGTTATGAAATTGAGTATTGCTAGATGAAATGTAAATATTTTCAGTTTCAATAAATTAATCACGAAAAAAATATAGATCTTCTACGGAGATCACTCGTGGCTATATAAGTCAGGCATCTCTGACCTACTGGAAAACTTCGTTAAGATCGAGCCGAATTAGCAGATGTTCAGGCGTCAATCCTGCAAGCCAAAGTCGCTTTGCGATTTAGATTCATTTTGACGATTTTATGCTCTTCCAAACTCTTAAAGCCTTCTAAAGCGCGAACGGTTGGTTGTACAATACTTCGAGTGGTCTCATTCGATTCATTGAATTAAGTTTTATTGGAACAAAAAAATTACCTTATATGGAAAATTTTCGAGATCTCAGTTTTTAAACATTTCAACCCTTAAATGTCACCCTTTTGGATTGATCGAAAGTAATGCCTGGATTCCAGGCATGTCCTCGGCCGATGTGTGATTTTTTTAGCCGGATTTCTTAAATTTTGATTTATTATGCCCAGCAGGTAGGATTCGGTACAAAATTGACATTAGTACAATTGAAAATGCCATACACAATCATCTCTACATTGACACAATGGAGTCATCATGGATTGGTTCAAGTATAAAACTGTATTATAGTGACCCAATAATCTCGAAAAAATTTTACCATTCTCCTTTGTATTGATGATCTTATTTTATTTTAACATTCACGCCCTCGTAGAGTCGGCAGGAAGGAGTGGGAGAAAAATTAGCCTTAAACCACCTTCAGAACTTACTAATCATTTGCCAAAAACACATTTCGAGATCGGCCCAGCCGTTCTCGACTGTATATATATATATACGAATTTTCGATAGCAAAGTTTTTGCATGATAAACACTAATACCACATGTAAAAATTTGGTACGAATCGTGTAGGGAAATTCGTGCAGCCTCGCATCAAAGTTCTCATTTTTAGCAAATTTTTGTAGAAAATAAAGGTATTGCAATGGCTCAGAATATTTTAAAATCAATGTTTTTGAACATTTTGAAATTTCATCAATAAACTAGGAGATCTACAAATTTCGCTCAAAATTATGCTGAAAACGTACGTAAATGTCATTAATATTTGCCAAAAAAAAAAATCTGTAAAAACTGCAAAAAAATAAAAAATAAAAATTCTTTTGTGAATTGCCGATTTCTATTTAGAATTAAGTTGTTTGCCATAAAATTGGGTTTTAAAAATTTCTTTCTACTGAAATTGCTCAAATTTCAATACAATTTAACATATTATAAATCGATAGTTAATTCAAGAAAATTCACTCGTACGATCGTGCTCCATGACTGAAACTTTTTATTTATGGCCCACTTCGGAGGATCACGAGATAATCTAGTTATCTCACTGCTGTTATTGAAGGATAACTCTCCGATCTGGATTAACTCTTCTTTAGCCCTATGTGGTGAAACGGGCCCATACTTGATTATCAATTTATTTTCCCCTCCCTCCATTTTACTGAAGGTGTTGTCGCTGCAAAGAATGATCCCGAAATCCATATTCAGATCCTCCATTGTCCAGAGGTCTACATTCAAGTATTTCTAAATACCAATGCACGGAACAGGCGATGGAATTGTTTTATCAAACCTTGGAACCACTGCGACTTTGATTGTGAATAATGGGTGCAATTAGAGGAAAACAGAGGACTAAGCGATGTGGTGGGGGAGACAACCAAACTAAACGAAGGTATGAACGTTGGAAACATCCATTCTCGCCGGTGTTTTAGTCAATAGAAGACACAGCTGTTGGGCGGGCGGATCAACGACTCTGTAGCATGTCTTGAATTCAAGCTGCCTCAGAAATTCCCACAGCGGAAGTTTCCTTACAACTTCCCTCGCAGGCGAATCATCCTCGACTCGAACCCCAATCACCTAAATACTTTGACTCCTTTGAGCGGATGGATGAGGGAACCGCCAAAAACGAAATGTTCCCTTTCTGCTCGAGACTACTTTCCTTCGCAATCATTTGGAAATGTAATAACTCTGAGAGTTCAATTCAGCACGGCCAGCCATCTCGTTACGTAGGTGCCCACTTCGTTATCATTACATAATTACGCTAATTACTTACCCATTTGAGTTCGAAGTTGAGTGCAACTTGATAGTGGAATGGACTACACTGTCCAGACTATCCTTTGACGTATTTGGCGATAATTTAATGTGCAAAGTATTGCAATCGACTAAATTTTATATTCTGGAACTCTGCCAGGGTTTTTTCTCCACATCATCTTAACCCATATCTGTACGTTCCATGAACATATAGGTATGTGTAGGGATGAATTTTTTAATTTAAGTCGCCTGGCAACTGTGTGTAGCTGTGCTGGATGAGTGTGGCGTTCCGATTGAAATGATGTGTTCGTTGGCCAGCACTTTGTGAGCGCAATGAATTGCTCAAATTTAAAAAATATGCTTTTAAAAAATCACTAAAATTCCCTAAAAACGGCTAAAGTTGTTTTTTTATAATTTTTGTCAAAAGAGGTTTATCAACAATGAACTAAAACATTAAAAAATGTATGTAAAAAAATATGCTGAAAAATTTACTCAAAGTTCATTAATATTTGCTGAAAAATTGATGAATACTGCAAAAACTTGGAGCAACATAATTCCATTTTGAATCGCAGAATATCATCTAGAACTAGTATTTTTCCCCCATAAAGTTGGAAAGTGCTCAAATTTCAAAATAATGTTATCATATCATAATATAATACGATGTCGCTCATACAATCGTGCTGCATAATTGGATCTAATTTTTTCTTCTTCAATACTATACTAATTACGTATTTTCTAACTCCACGTTTTTTAAATAACTAAATCTATGTTTTTCACTTCAATACATTATAATAAAAGTCTTTCAGTTATAAATTTCAAAATAAGGCTATTTTAAGTACAGACAGGATTATTTGGAGAAGAGCCCAAAATTGGAACATTAACATTTAATGTCCAATGTGTGTGTTCATTTTAAATTGTTTATTAACATTTTCAATGAAGCTGATTACCTCGCTTGTAGAGGGTCTAAATTAAAAAATTAAATTAAATAAAAAACTGTTGTAGATATTTAGTCAGTAGGTATTTAGGTATTAAAATAAAATGTAAAGTCATTGAAATTCAAGGACTTTCGTTTTTTCTCAGTATAGACTTTCATTTTCTCCAGTATAGAATGACCACCAGTAGAGGTAGGAGCCCCGAAAGACACGGCCCCCCTGGATCATTTCCAATAGGACGTACCTCATATAGATGTCAATGTGACAAAAAAATCCATGAAATTAGTGCAATAATTTCGTTCTCTGCAGACGGGACCTACAATATTAGCAACAGTAAAATATTAAAAGAAAGCGAAAATTTTGAAACCAGATGTTTCGTCAATGCTGTGATTGGCGTTTTAAATGAGAATGTCAAAGTGTTTGAGTAGGTACTACTCCTCCTACAATAATCAAGGCACTCAATTATTTGTATTTATTAATTTTTCACGGAGCCAGCTCCCGTCACATGGCGAGAGAGAAAATTAATTTAAAATAACCCGACAAGTCCATTTTACTTTAATAAATTATTACCCTTCTTTCCTGCCAGGCCGTTAATGATTAATTCTTGTTCTTAGTTTTGAATTATTCAGGTAAAGCAGTGATCCTCTTTCATGTCCTTAAGTAGGATTGCTTCTTCTCTCAAATCTTACCAAACAATTTATATTTATATTTCATTCCTAAACCGACGTCGAAACGTTTTGAACTTGTTTTTCAGCAATCGCTCATTCTAAGGAGTTATTCAATAAGTTACATTAGGCTCTGTGATCGAGAACCGAATCCATTGAAATTGTAACTTTAGGTATTTGACTTAGATGTATATTTAACGTGAACACCATCATTATACAGGAGAAAAAACGTTTGGCGTAAAAAAATATTTTTAGTGAAAAATCCGAAGAGATATGACATTTTGGCGCACGCTTTTCACTGTTGCACACATTTTTCGGGTGGTTATCCAAACTGGTATTGCACATAGAATTTAATGAACATCATGTAAGGTACATTGGGGGAATGACAGCCACCTAACTTGAAATTTTTATACTTAGATGGTGCAGAAATAATTATGAAATGGGATTTTTGTCATTTCCACTCTAAACTGTTCTATTTGCGAGAACTAGGCCAGTTTTTTTTTTTTTTTTTTTTTTTTTTTTTTTTTTTTTTTTTTTTTTTTTTTTTTTATCAGAGGTGCTTTAGGAGGTCAGCATTTTCAAAAGAGTCAAGAAAGTGATTTGGAAGCCATTCCCAACCCTATGGGGTAATAGCGACCAGACCATGGAGTAATTGAAATAAAATGAAGTTATTGCAATAGTTTGAATACTTTTAGAATAAAAGTTTTCTCTTAGGAATCCGTTTCATGGCATTCTAAAACGTATTATTGATTTTAACGCTTATGAAAATACATATACATATATATATATATATATATATATATATATATATATATATATATATATATATATATATATATACACGTTAAGTAGACCATCTTGTATACCGAAAGGCAATTGTGGCGATAGGTACATAAAGTCCATCTGATATTGTGTACATATATTATGCATGAATACCTTAGCTATACGTGTCATTCTCAATTTACCAACATAATAATTAATTCATAAACTGAATGCGTTGTTTTTTCTTTTGTTGCAGGTACGATGACATTCTAAGTTTACTGAAGTCATACGCGAGGTTCTGGTAATAGTTCACCTGTAGTTTTCGCAAGCATAGATTACGCTTATTAATAATCGAAATTTTTGTAATTCATCCGTCCCACTCACATTCACTTTGTTTTTGAATCTCTCCCTAGTAAAGTTTTGCAGATGCAAGTGACTCTGCTTCAACGAGGCGTTTCCACTGAGCGCTCATTGTTCGCGACGTTTTCAATTAGCTTTTAAACACCCGAGCCGCACAACAACGACACCCCAACGACACGACAACGACACGCAACGACCCCCTGTCGTTGGAAAAGTTAGCACAGGATTTAAACGGCGTAGTACACGCCTGTTTTTCCCAACACATTTCTTGAAATTTGAGCAATCTCTTGAGCTCAAAAACTGTTGGAAATATTTATTTTTAAAAATTTTTTAGCTACTGTCATATCATTGTCGTGTCATGGCTCTGTCGATATAATTGTGGCCGGCCTTAACGTGTGTAGAAATTAAGATTTATTAGGACATAAGTTGTTTCGCCTTCGAAAGTAATGACAAAGCCTCCGCTAGTTTTGTTGACGAACTATGCTTCCATAGTTTTCGTGTGAATTTATTATTTAAACAATATCTCCCATCGAATTGAAAAAAAAAAAAAAAAATAAAAATAAAAAGTCTGCCAAGTTAGTTATGGCACATAGCTTCCTCGTATCTGTAAAATGAACGTATAGTCATGGAAAGGTTTTACTGATCTTTACGAATTCCATAGCGGAGAATTATAAATCGTGATGTAGCGTAAATATCAAAATCGGTCTATTAGGAATTGATGAAGTTATGCTTAAAGTAATATACGTTTGCGCATGTGCAGAATGAAGTAATGATTTGAGGACAATGAAACTGAAAGGAGACCATCTACTAACCCTAAACGCCTAACCCTCACATTCCCAGAAAGTTTCATCAAAATCGGATAAAAACTGTGGAAATAAGCCTTGTTTCAAGGACTTCACGTTCGCGCAAGCGCAGGAATTACCAATGGACACTATCATGTTGAAAGTGATATGGAATGCTCAAATCTTCTTCTCTAAACTACCTTCCGAGCAAGTTCAAACGGCTAGGGCTTGAAAAAATGATGCTTAGTGGAATTTACGTTTTATCATGCGTAGATTTGAGCATCGATTTGGGATTAACGGAACTGATAGGGGACACTCTATAGCCTAACCCGTACATTCCCTGAAAATTGTATTAAAATCGGATGAAAACTGTGCGGAAACTAAGCTTGTTACAAGGATTTGCGGACACACGACAGACAGGCAGACACGGAACAAAAGTTGTTCAGAACAGTCTAAAACGTAAAATGCACAGGGAAATTTGGATTTTGGAGACAAACGATTTTTCATCCCCCGAAAGTAAAAACAATGCTTCCGCTACCTGTAGGGGGAACATTGACGTTCACAACTCCTATTGCTCAGAAGCCCTGACTAGTTGAAGCCTCTGATCAGTTCAGTAGGGAATTATTATACCCCGTTTATGGTACCTACCTATATTAATTATCGAAATTCGGGGCTTCGCGCCTCGTAAATGGGTTCACTGCATTACAGAACCAGGACCCCATAATTTTACGCTTCTTAGGAAAGTTTAGGAACAAAACGATCTATGACTAAGTCATCTTCTCATCAAGTAGAAGAGTTGCAAACACTGCATATTGTTTCGCAATTATGTTTGTTCTTTGCCCAATAATCCCAATTAATGTATTTCCGATTAGAAAAGGAATTAGCTTCAGGGGGTCCCATAGCTGATCAGAGTCCCTCCATAATATGTAATTGTATTGTAGTTTTTTTACGACTCAAGATGCGTAGAATCCTAAACGCAGAACTCTATCTTGTCTATAATCATTAGGCGAAATCTGTTATACATCGAATATCTAAAATAAATGTAACTGCATAGCCGTCGACGCCTTCCGAGTAGACATTAATTGAATTAAATAGAACACCCACACTTCACAAGTCCTTCTGTATTTAACATGTGCTGGTCATCTGAAAATTAATGAGGTGATTGATTACCTACCTACGCTTCACAAGACCAATGGATTCAGAAGTTATAACAAACTCGATTTCATGAAGTCAGAATTCCATTGGAATTATACCAGCTGATAAAATTGTCATAGTTTTCAGGGCGATATTTGATATGTTTGATATATTTGTTTAATATATACATATACATATATATATATATATATATATATATATATATATATATATATATATATATATATATATATATATATATATATATAGATATACTCCCGTGTTGATGTATTTTTTTCTTGTCGATGATTTATCCCTTAGGGAAAGCAAACGGACAAACGCACAGCGACTGAGGTGGTTTCATTCGATTCTTTGGGTGGATGTCTATAAATGAAACTCAAAAAACATTACTGTTACATTGAAAGATTTCAAGATCTCAATTTTTGAATATTTCAGCCCTTAGGTTCTACCCATTAGGGTTGATCGAACGTGATGCCGATGTTACTGGCACATCCTGAGCCAATTATGATTTTTAAGCCGAATTTCAAACTAATTTTTGGTCTAATATTTTTTTAGAAAAGCTCCGCACGGCGGATTTTTTGTATTCTACGCATCTTGAAACGTAAACGAACAAATGTTGAATGGAGGTTAAAAAAAATACAAAATAAAATAAAATAAAATTCTTTGTCGATTACAAAGGGTTATTATTGAAAATAATGAACCAAAAAGAGACAGTGAACACGTTCTTTATATTTCAAATATTATCATAATAACAATCATCATGAAAAATAATTCACGTAATAATTTTCTTTATATTTCCATGATTACAAGGTCTGGGTTTGATACGTGCGAGTTTAGTATATGGTTTGATTTACAACTTGAGATACCCAATAATGGGTTAACTCAAAGAAACAAAAGTTCCAGTCATGCAGCATGATCGTATGAGCGAATTTTAGTAAATTATCTTTCGATATTATGTTAACTTGTTTGAAAATTCTTGACTTTAAATAGGAAGGCATTGTTACTAGCAATGTAATGGCACTATACTTGTCCTAAATAATTTTCGCCAATTCAAAAAGTATTTTGGATTTTTAGCTTTTTTGCAGTTTTTATCTATTTTTTGGCAAATATTAATGAAATTTACGTACTTTTTCAGAATAGATTTCTGTATATTTTTTAATGTTCTAGTTCATTGTTAATAAACTTTTTTGACTAAAATTCTGCTAAGAAATAGAAATTAACCAATTTTTAGCCATTTTTAGTGATTTTTTTAGCACATTTTTTTGAAATTTGCCCAATTTAAAGTGCTCAAAAATTTTGACCAACGAACTCATCATTTCGATTAAAAAGCTTGATTTTTTGGCGAAAGAACGGCATTTTTATCTCAAGAGTTATCGTCCAGAAGGACATATATATATATATATATATATATATATATATATATATATATATATATATATATATATATATATATATTAACATGTATATGAAAAAGCGTTAAACTCTATGATTCGTCTCAGAATGTCTTAAAACGGATTTCAATAAAGAAAACTTTCGAAAATTTTCATTTTAAAATTTTTGGAGCCATTGCAATAGCTTCATTTTCTACGGATATTCTCTAAAATTTAATTTTAGAATGGCGTCATCCAAGTTTTGAAGCCTAGTACGGAAGCAATTATATGCTGAGTGTAACAACAACAAAGATTTGTTTCCTAGATAGTTTGACAACAAATCGATTCTCGCACACAATGAAGCTATGAAGTTTGGAGACCTCTTAGCACCTCTTGCGTTTACTACCAGGAACTACTTGCGGTCCCCATCTCTCCAGTTGCTGTTGCCTAATTTAATTCGTAGTGAGCTGGTGAACTGATTTATTCATGGTCTCTGTTTGAGCATGAATTCTGCTTGAAAGGTTTACAGCTAGAAGTTGAACGTGCGGTGGGTGCCGGTGAAGGTTGTACGACCTGTTACAGTGCAGCCTGGTGGAAAGGGACGAAGTGAGAGGGAGGAGTAAATGACTCTTTCGCACGCGAACACGGAACAGAATAGAACCTCATGTCCCATAGTGGGGCAGAACACCCGAATTCCTGGACATCTGGAGGTAGTCGACTGAAAAATTAAAGTCATTCGGAAACTCCGAAAACTACCCATTTGTATTCATTTAGCCTCAAATCAACACATTCTGAGCGGGTTGGGTCCAAAACTTGTCGATCATTGGGCACCTTTCACCAATGTCGTCATGGAACGGTTCAAATTTGTATGTATTTCCCAAAAAAAAGATGCAACCATTTGATGAGTTTTTGACGAAGCTTAGGTTGTCCATTAGGCATTGTAAATATGGCAACCAAGAAAACTCTATTTTGATGGACGCAATCATCTTTCGCATTTACGACGATCGACTTCGCTTTAGACTTCTCAGTGAGCGTAACTTGAAAATAGATAATGTTATTGAGTCTAGTGGACGAAATTCGACAATAATTGAAAACCATAGTTATACAGTCAGTAAAGCAGTTAATGTCCTAGGCACGCGAAATTACCAGTCGTCAAGCTGGCTACGAGGCGAATTGAGAAAGGGTAACCGATTTTTATGTTCAAGGTGTGGTTACAGACATGTTATTCGAGCATGTCCGGCCTACAAAAGAAAATGTGCGCAGTGTTTCGAAGTTGACCACTTCAAAAAATATTGCCCTAACAAAATCACAGCGGACCATCATAAGGTTATGTCAGATAGCTCAAATTCTCCGCACAGTTATTCTGTCGGAACACCCATACCATAGTCGTTTGTGGGAACACCCATACCTGTTCAAAGACGTTTTAAAATGGAAAAGAAGAAAAAAAAAAAAAATATAGAAAGTGAAAAGATGTAGATTGTTAGGAACGGCATTCTCCAGTGTTCATGACGTGTATCCTGGATACTGACAATTTGTATCTAAACGCTGGTTTTTAATGTCTGCCGGCAATATATATCAGATTGTACGGCCCTATGCCTATACCATTATCTCAGAAAACATAGTTATTTGATACAAGTAGATTCTGGTGATTTATTAAAACATTAAGATTTTAACATAACGAATTTATTTTTTTACGATTAACGTAAAGAATCAACATAGAGAATTTATTTGTTTAAACCATCACCCGGGACCTTTGTGCTAGGCCTAGCTCTTATCACTGAAAATGAGTTTGATTTACGAACTTGTTCGCCAGGCCCCAACTTCATTCTTTGCCTAAGCTGCAGCATTAGTCCCTTGATTCCTAGCCCTAAGACACATTACTAACATACACTTGTACCGACCTAAATGCACTGTAAGTACACCGTTACGTACAGCTCCTCAAATGGGTCTAATGTAAGGGCCTTTGATATGAGTTCATTATTTTATTTTTACTATATATTTCCCGTTAATAATTTATACCCTCAGTCAAGGTACAACAGAACTTGTTTTGACGGTAAACCACGGAAATGAAGGCGCTACGCTGAATATCAGAATGAATTTCGAGGCTGTTTTCCTACAAAACCGCGTTTCCTGACTCCCCCGGCAAGTTGATCGTTACGCCGCGCCGGCGTCTCGGAAATTTCGTTTTCTTCACTGTAGCTTATAACTCAACCGCCTTGAACTTTAGCAGGCAGCTGAACAACCCGGGGCCGCAAAAGATTTCAGTTCCCTTCGTTCCTGTACAGTTAGGGTCCCTCGAAAGTTGGGCAGTTCTAATGAAATATTCCTTCCTCCTCCGCCTTTAAAATGCCTTGCGCTGTACTCGTTTTTCACAGTACCTACTACCTTATAAGAATCACTGCCCCTCCCCTGACTCATAAGTAAGATCAATGCTCTGCCCAATAACTTGACTTCCGTTCATTAGTGATTAGGTATATTCCCCGGCAGCAAGTAACATACCTGAATACTGTATCATCTCTCAAGATTTGGGGAGATAGCTTTGTAGCTTTGATGAATCATTATGAGTCATCAGAAATAGACATAGCTGGACAGAGAATGACAATAACAGATTGTTTCTAATAAGAAATGAATAAATTACGAACATTCGCTATTGAAAATAATAAACTCAAAAAATTGCTGGTCAAGACACCGTTTAAATTGATGACGTTGTGTCTGTTGATAATCTAATAAGATTGTTGACACACACCCCTCACACGCGCGCGCGCGCACACACACACACACCTTTTTTTAAATAGAAAACTCCCCTCAAAGACAGAGGGGGCACGCCATTAAGAAAAAGAAATGAAAAAACTAAATTAAAAAGGGGGGAGGACGCCCAGGTTTACCCGACACCAGCCCTAGGGATTATGGAAGTTGAGGAAGATGGAGGAGGGACAGAGGGATGAAAGGAATTGCCCCTATAGAATGAACACCAGTTAAGGTAAGAGCCCCGAAGGACGCAGGCGGTGATACCACGGAGCACTCCTGCCGAGATGTCCAACTTGAGAAGCTCCGTGGCACTTTTCCTGCACCACACCCCGCACCATGACACGGTCGCGGCCATGACCTTGATTTTATTGGGCGCCACTCCTTTTAGCTCAGCTATCACTTGCTGCAGGTCTTTCCTATCATATTTACTTATTTTAGCCCACCAGGTCTGCTCCTTTTCTATGCTGCCACTGACAACTTGGACATCCAGCACTATGGCAGACCCATCGAGCTCGATGGCAACGATATCTGGCTTCTTGCCCCAGTCACTCGGCGTATGGTACAGTCTCTCTCTCTCCACACCCCAGCCGCTGGATGACAAAGCACCTGCTCTCTGCTTGGCAACCGCATCATGATGCAGAATGAGGCCACCATGAGTCCGTGGACACTGCTGCACTGTATGTTAAAGGTTCTGGGAGAAAATGGGGGATTCAGAGCACTGTCGGAGTTCTTCACCATCCACTGAATCATGCTGAGCAGCAGCGAACTCAGCAAGTGAGCTGAGTTTTGGAGCAGTTGGAGTTGCTCGATCGCACCACAACAACTGCTGCCTGACAAAATCAAGGTCAGCAGCAGTGCGGGCGACCTCCCAGCTAGAGCCCCTTATGGCAAGCAGGCACTGAAGTCGTAAAGATGGGATAGCAGCTGAGAGAGAGAAAATGCCGAGCCCACCGGCCTTGACCAGTGCATGGATATAGGCACTTAGGACACCAGGTGGGAAGCCTAGCCAAGAGGGCACAGGAGAGCGTACTTCCCGGTCTAACTCAAGCAGCCTCCCCGCAGTAAGCCTGCCAAAGACTAGCCCATAGGTTAGCATTGGCAGTAAGTACGTGTGAAAGAGGCGCAGTTTCTGCTGTGGCTTCAGTGGAGCCTTGGTGACATGAGCTAGTGCTCCACCAAGGTCCACACGGCTTGTGGCAATGGTGGAAACACCCATGAAGTCGACTCCAAGGTACCACCAGACCTCCAGCACGGATCGGGCAGGGATGGAAGTTTGTCCTAAGACAAGACACTCCTCATCCACAGCTAGCTGCTCAGCAAATGCGATGAGGGAGATCTGCAAGCCCTCACGGGTTTCTGCGAGCAGGATGATTACATCAGCCAAAGCCAATGCACCTACTCTCACCCCAGGGGCGAGATCAAACCCTATTTCAGCTGGCAACTTACCCAACTCCGTATCCACGACCAGGTTGAAGAGGAGTGGCGACAGAGGATCTCCCTGGCCCAATAACAACATCCCCTGGCATCTCACCTCGTGCCTCGAGGACCATCACGCCTTCATGGTACAGACAGGCTATATACTCAATTACACGAGCAGGTGCCCTGACACCACGAAGACAATCAGTCAGGGCGAAGTGGCTAACTGTGTCAAAGGCCTTAGAGACGTCCAGAGCGGCAAGATGGAGCTGCTGTTTCTTGATACGGGCCAGGGAAATGACAGTTTGGAGAACTGTTAGATTCTCCGCTGTGCCATCCACACACACACACACACACATACACACACACACACACACACACACACACACACACACACACACACACACACACACACACACACACACACACACACACACACACACACACACACACACACACACACACACACACACACACACACACACACACACACACACACACACACCCACACACACACACACACACACATATATATATATATATATATATATATATATATATATATATATATATATATATATATATATGTATTAGGAATCGTTTCAGAATGCCACAAAACAGATTTCAATGAAAAAAAAATTTTTTTGAAAATTTTTGTTTAAAATTCTTGGTGCCGTTGCAATAGCTTCGTTTTTTAACAGTTATTCGCTAAAATGGCTGCAAGCCACCGCTTTACCTTACAATCCTTCCCAATGGACCGTCACTTCTGTGTCTCTCTGTCATATGTGGGTTAACGTTGAGGGGAAGTTGCACGTAGATCAGCAGGGAGGTTTAAATATTTATATACGTGTAAACAGAGAGTTGAGAACTCGTAGTGAGAAAACATTTTGCCTCAATGTAATACGGCTTCCCGAATAAACCCTGCAATGATGAGAAATGAAAAAATGTTGGATTTTCGGCCAATATTGACTAACGAAGATTCGCACAGAGTCACTTGTTTAGAGATGGCTGGGTCGGGAGACCGTTTACCTACCATATGAGCTTTATTTGTCCGTCGGGTTGAATTGAGGGAGCAACGATCAAATATTAGTATAAATATGAATTAGAACTGATTCAGAAATATTACGGGTGAAAAGCGTACCAGTGGGTGTCCAAGTGGTGAGATTGTAAGTATAGTTTTTCATTTTCATGTCCTGGGCATTCATTTTCCGAAGTAGGTACCTATTGATCTAAACAGTGTATTGCGAAGGTTAGTAGAATCTGCTTATATACATACATCAATGATGTATCCCTATATATGACCATCCTAAGTAATAGGGTAGGATTAGCATTCTTCGAGACTTTTTTCTCAGCTACATTATGACCTGGAGGAATCTTTTGAATATTTTAATGTTCTAGTTTCATCGTTGGTAAAATGTTTTTGTCTTATAGTCTAAAAAATATAAGTTTAACGACTTTCAGTCTTTTAAAGCTATTTTTAGCCATTTTTAAGGGCATTTTTTTGAAATTGAATAATTTAATGTACTCAAAAAGTGCTGGCCAACGAACTCGTCCTGTTGTTTGGAAAGCTTGATTTTTCGACGAAGAGTGAAGTTTTTACCTCAATTCTAAGGAGGTAACCTTTATGGGCAACCTATATTTTGTTATTTTTTCACCTTAGCTTCAATTGGTTAATTTTTATTTTTTTTTAAATACCCGTTTGAAAAAATATCCAGCTTTATTCACAAAACCTCGATGTTTGGACAAAAGCAACAAAACATTCTTCTGCAATTCTCGTGTTAAATTTTTCAACATCGGGTGGTACCTCCCCTTGCTTGTATCACCGCCTGCATTCTTCTCGGCATGCTGTTGATAAAACTTGAAACCCTTTCTTGAACGAATTGGTCCCATTCCGCGACGACCGCTTTCCGGAGGTCTTGGAAATTTAGAGGAGGGTTTGTCGCCTTCGGATGCACCTCCCTAGCTCGTCCCATAGATGTTCTATGGGGATGAGGTCGGGGCTGCGGGCTGGCCAATGTAAGGTGAGTATGCCCATCTCTTCGAGGTACTCAGTAACCACGTTTGCTACATGTGGCCGCGCGTTATCACGTAAAAAAATAAAATCATCGCCGATGTAAGGGGCGAATGGCACTACATAATCCTCCAGGATATCGAAAATATAACTCAGTGCGGTCAGACTACCGCGGGGAAACACATGGAGTTCCGTTTTAGCCTCTGAAGTGATTCCACCCTAAACCATTACAGACCCCCGTAAGGAACTATTTCAGCACGCCTTATGTTTTCCGATGAGTCCAGGTTTTCACTATTCGCTTCAGATCGCCGTGTTAGAGTGTGGAGGAGACGAGGTCAGCGTTTCGCTCAGTGCAATATTACTTAATGGTTGCCTTACAGGGATGGGTCGGTAATGGTTTGGGATGGAATCACTTAAGAGGCAAACCGGAACTCCATGTGTTTTCCTGAGTTAATGTGACCGCACTGAGGTAAATTTCCAACATCCTGAAGATTATGTAGTGCCATTCGCACCTTACATCGGCGATAATTTTATTTTTATTCGTGATAAAACGCGGCCACATGTAGCAAACGTGGTTACTGACTACCTCGAATAGGTAGGCATACGTACCCTAGAGTGGCCAGCACGCAGCCCCGACCTCGATCCCATAGAACGTCTATGGGACGAGCTAGGGAGGTGCATCCGAAGGCGTCAAAACCCTCCCCAAAATCCCCAAGACCTCAGGATTGCGGTCGTCGCGGAATGGGACCTCATCCTACAAGAAAGGGTTTCAATTTGATCAACAGCCGGCCGAGAAGAATGCAGGCGGTGATAAATGCAAGGGGAGGTACCAGCCGATATTAAAAAAATTTATTTTCCGAAAAAATTCCATTTTTATTTTTTTAACACGAGAATTGCAGAAGAATGTTTTGTTACTTTTGTCTAAACATCGAGGTTTTGTGGATAAAGATGGTTTTTTCAAACGGGTATTTTTTATTTGTCACTCTGTTCCCTGTTGTTCTCTCATAAGATACCGACTTTACTTAGCACATGCAAGTAATGAAATAAATAAATAAAATAAAATGAATAACCAATTGAAGCTAAGGTGAAAAATAACAAAATATTTGGTACGCCGGGGTTTTAGCTGTTAAGTTTTTATATGAATAATGCTATAATTTAGGAATCGTTTCAGAATGCCTCAAAACGGATTTTGACGAAGAAAATTTTGAAAAAAAATATTGATTTTAAAATATTTGGAGCCATTGCAATAGCTTCATTTTCTACAAAAATTTGTTTTTTAACTATGAAATTGGTAGTTAACAAGTTCTTTGCACTCGATGTGCTCATATTTTAAAACAATGTAACATAATATAATACGATATTTTACAGAAATTCGCTCATACAACCGTGCTGCGTGCTGGCATGAAACATATATTTTGCCATCCATGGATTTAATATAAGGTGAACAATTATAATTACATCAAATTAAATGGAGGATAAGAGATCGTATAAGAGACATAATAATACTATATTAAGATAGACGGGCTTTATAAATTTATATGTTCAGCTCATCGAAATTTTAAATAAAACAGGTCTAAACTTAAAGCACCAAATTAATTGTTGACATTATTTGTCTATGCTGTTTAATTCATATGTAATGTGATGAAATGCTGACGTGAATGAAAGAGACGTATCAGTAACGTATGACATCCTTCAGCTCAATGTTTTAGCCAATTTTCGTAGAAAATGAAGCTATTGCAATGGCTCCAAAAAGTTTAAAATCAAAATTTTCGAAACTTTCCTTTATTGAAATCCGTTACATTCCTAGAGTTTACGCTTTTTCATATATATTTAGAAACAAGGGAAAGGACAAAAGGAGTGATTTGTTTATCTGGACGTTTCGCTTCTTGCGTTTCCAACAGACTGATGCTCTTGCGACCCGATACTGCACTCACCTCCTTGGGCATTGGGAATGAAAACGCGCACTTCATAAATTTCCCGAATAACAAGGAAGAGGGAGCGGAAAAGGGGATGGGAAAGGTAACAATTGAGGACAAACAACAAATATCGTTTAAAAATTTTTTCATTGATATCATTCCAGACGATAAATCTTCTTAGGATTGAGATTTATAGCTTTCCAAATGAAAAGGCGAGTTCGTTAGCCAGCACTTTTAGAGCACAATAAATTGGTCAAATTTCAAAAAAAATTAACGTAACATAATACGATATTTTACGGAAATTCGCTCACACGATCATGCTGCACGACTGGAACTTTTATTAAATGATCTGTGTAAAACTTCGTAATACCCACAAACTCATTGTAAAGATTTCACAATTTTATTTTTTTAATAAAAATAGCTCAGTAAATCATTGTTGTATGTAGTGAACTCACAACAAACATTTGGTATTTCCCCAATCCTTGTTTTATCTGTTGTTCAAAACCGTTATTGGTTTGCCCAACTTCAAGCGACTTGCCGATGCTCTTAGCTGTTCAATGAATTTCTCTCTCACTTTTCTCCATAACTCACCCGATCTGCACCGTCGGAAGTTGCGTATTCCATCGACTGCCTGCCCCATTGCCCTATCGACTTTCACATCGCGCTAAGGAAGCCGATTATTGGCAATTTATTGCAAGTTTCCACGGTTGATTAATTGATCTCATAAATAGGTTGGTCACCGAGCATCCTACCAGTCCAAACTCTTCCCTCATTTAATTTTATCGTAGAGGATGATCTGGAATGCTCCATCATTTCTTTAGCAACGGTTTCTGCGTCGTTAACATTAGTTATATTCTTCTTAACCCTCAAACTCCTTTTATTGAATAATTGTTACCTCCGAAAGTACGAGTAATTATGTATCTTTTCAAATTGCGGCTATGGTTGATAAGCTAAACGGATTTTTCATTTTGTGAACACCTATACAGGGTGTCTAAGACTTGGACAGAAATCAAGGGGTCGATTCTAAAGCTCAATTCTGATTTAAAGTTCATCCTAAAGATTTTTTTCGCGTTTTGCACCTTGTGGAAAATGGCTTTAAGTTTAAAGAATAAAGATTTATGTTAATCTCAAACAATATTAATTTATATTTCCCTAGTTTTTCCCAAAAATAATAATTATCCCATATGTTTTCTTCAAAAATAAAACACTTGCTATTTAACCGTCAAGGTGTGTTTGTCTATCGAAATAATTTCTAGTGGTAATTTAGGTAAACGTTTATAGTTTAATTGTAATTTCGCTCGTTTTTTCCGTTTAGTTCGTGGGACGTTTGTTTTCTGATTTACATCACTTTCTTACGACAGTTCCTGATATTTAATACACCTCATGAAATTAAAACGGCCATATCACCCCTTAGAATCACTGTAAACTCAAAACCAAGAACACCGTTGGAAACAGCATTAAATTTCCTATAACCCTGACATTCTTTCCTATAACATTGATTTTAGATATTTTTCCTAATTTTGTACTTTGACTTTCTTTTTCATCTAATAAAACTAACTAAAAACTCTTTTATTTTATATCAGAGTTACCTATAGGAAATTTAACGTTCGTTCTAGCGGTGTTCTTAGTTTTGAGTTTACAGTATTTCTAAGGAGAGTTATGGCCTTTTTAACGTCATAAGGTACAAAACACGAAAATTATCTCAAGTTCCAGTCGTGCAGCATGATCGTGTGAGCGATTTTTCTTATTATATTACGTTACATTCTTTTGAAATGTTAGCACTTTGAAAGAAAGGAAATTGTTCACTGCCAGTTTTATGATGAAAAAACTCATTCTAAATAATGTTTTGTGATTCAACAAAGATTTTGGGTTTTTAGTCTTCATTGCAACTTTTTTTCTTCGATTTTTTAGCAAATATTATTGAAATTTAAGTACATTTTTCAGCATGACTTTGTACCAAAAATTGTTAATGTTTTATTTCATCGTTAATAAACTTCTTTTGACTAAAAATCTGTTAAAAAATATAAATTTATCGATTTTTTGTAGTTTTTAGCAATTTTCAATTATTTTTTAGCATATTTTTGAAATGTGACCAATTTAATGTGTTCAAAAAGTGCTGGCAAACGAACTTATCCCTTCGTTTGGAAAGCTTGATTTTTTGGCGCAAGAACGAGATTTTTAGCTGAATCCTAAGAAGAGCAATCGTCTGGTAAACTTTTATTTTATGAAAAATTAATTGATTATTTTATGAAAAATGTTATCCAGGAATTGTTTCAGAATACTTCAAAACGGATTTTGACGAAAGTTTTGAAATATTTTGATTTAAAAATTTTGGAACCATTGCAATAGCTTCAATTTCTACAAAAATTCGCTAAAAAAAGTTTAAAACAAAGCATTTTAAAAAAATCCAAGAGGAACTTTCGATCAGAAATTTGCTCTAGAATCGACGTCTAGATGTTTGCCCAATTTGGGTGTAGACACCCTGTATATTGATAATCCTATTCTTAACATGTCATACCACAGATGCCTCTCAATATTAAACTCTTATGAATATTTTTGTAGACAGTATTTTTCTATCGGTAATTAAACTCTTTGTATACGGTGTGATAAATGCAGAAAACGATTTACAAAAAGTCGTCCGTTCATTATAGACTATTCGTAGAGATAAAAATGGATTCTACTACGTACAAAATATTCTACGCGATGTTTTATTTATTTATTATTATTTATTTTATTTATTTATTTATTATTATTTTTCGAAGGATTTATTTTAACCAGGATAAAATGCGGGTGCAATATAACAATGAAAATCGTGAAGAAATGAAATTCAAATGTTCAATTTCAAAGGGTTAATTTCATCTTGGTTGGTTTGAAGTATTTTGCGGCTGAAATCATGAGGATCGGAGAGAGGCTCTTCAGGATTATCCTCTGCTATTCGCCCATCTCTTTTTTAGTAATTCGACCCACCGCCCGTGTATTCAACTTCTAATCGGCTTGCAGTAATTTCAGAGATCGAACCAGCTTTAGTTGGGAACTGTACGAATTTGAGGCATCCTGTGTGCCGAGCCGAGACCTAATACCTCCTCCAAATGGGTTCTAACATCCGAAGTACCCGTAACAAGGATTTCCACACCTTGTAAATTTAGGATAAGTATTGCATAATCCTAAATGTATGTTTGGCTATTTGGCAGTGAATGACGTCCATATCTCTACAAAATTATTTTCATATACCCACTACCTCTTGCAGCTCACGGTCATGGGTACCAGGGTACGATTACGATTACAATCATAGGGTTTTGGAGTTGTGATTACAATTACGATTCTAATCAAAGAACCTGGAGATATGATTACAATTACATTTATGATTGAGATTATGATTATGATTACATTCGTAATCACAGTTTGTCTGTAATTATATTCGTAATCACAACTTTTCTGCAATTACGACTTTAATCACAAGTTTTTTAATGTGATTTTCGCTGTAACAACCGATGTGTCCCATAAATAATCCGGTTACCTAAGATTTCATGATTATCATAATTTTTCCTGTGATTCCAGCCGTAATCTTAGTTTTTTCTGTACTGCCGTAATCTAAGTTGTCCTGTGATTACAACTGTTATTTGATTACGATTGTATTCACAGAAAAAACTAAGATTACGGCAGCAATCACAGGAATAATTTTGGTTATGACTGTAATTACACCGGAAAATCTGCTGTAACGGACCTATTTTTTTGGAAGTATAGTGTAGAAATATTACGACAGACCAAAATCACACACAAAAAATTTGTGATTACAGTCGTAATTGCAATAAAAGTTGTGATTACGAATATAATTACAGAGAAAACTGTGATTACGAATGTAATTGTAATCGTAATCATAAGTGTAATCGTAATCGTAACCATATCTCCAGGTTCTGTGATTATAATCGTAATTTTAATCACAACTCTACAACTCTATGATTGTAATCCTAATTGTAATTATGATTACGATAATACCCAACTCTGATGGGTACCAAACTCAGTCCTACACACATTCAGAAGTAATTTCACTAATTAGAACCAACGTGCAACTATATTTATCTAACAATTATGTCCATGAAAAATTGAAGTGACAATCTTGTTCCCCTTCTCCGATTGATAGAAACAGTGGAGGTAGACTGTTTTATGGACAACATAGAAGAGTTAGATTAGGTAGGTATGCTTACACTAAGATAATTTTTTGGTTTTTTTATTTCAATAATGAACCTTTTTAATCAACCACTTGAAAAACAATCGCAAAAATTGTTGGTTTACGTTTCGAGATGTGTAGAATAAAAATGGAAGAGACAAATAAAACTGAATAAATTAAATCCGTCCCTCCGGCGAACGCCGCGCAATGGATAAAAATGACCAAAAATGATACTAAAAACTCCGTATCTTGGATACGGATCGTCATATTGACTCGAGCAGTTTTTTATGTTTTACAAAGCCGACCTGTTTGGTTCCATCAAGGCCGAATTATAAATTAGCGTGGCCTAGAATTTTTGTACAGACAAATGAGCAGGCAGACCGCGGCAATTCAAAACGTGTGGAAATGAAAATAGGTACATACTTTTCTCTTTCTAATTCGGGCATGAATTCTAACCTCAGAGGGCATGCGAGTAAATATTTGAATCGGTTAATTGATCTTTTAGGCGGTGAAAGAGTAAAAAGGAATTCTGAGAGGAATCGTTTTATATAGTCATACCTATCTATATATATATCTTGTTTCCCTTTGAGTAATAACTGGTTTTTAACTGCATAATTGGATAAACTTGGATAACTGGATAAACTGGTTTAATAACTCGATACCTAATTGTTTATGTTAGCTAATATCTTATCGCATGGGTAGATCATGATATTTAATACCTACCTACATCCTTAATTCTAAATGAAAGTATAATTTCGTAGGCCAGCACTTTATCGGACATTAAATTACTCAAATCTATCTATATCTATCTATACTATTTATAAGAATGAAACTCCGTCTGTCTGTCTGTCGTGTCTGAGTGGGGGGAGTCTACGAGTGGTGGGATCTTCTTGGGATTTTCCGATAGGGTGTATAAGCGAATTTAAAATTTTCTAATCCCACCCGAACCATGGGCCGTAGGGCGGGAGGGGGGTCGAAGTAATAATTAATGTGCGCTTTTTGGACTTCCCCGCTTCCCCTACCCCTCTAAACGGCCGTTGACAATTCCGGAAAAATACGGGTTTCGTAGGTTTTCCTACGAGGAAGACGACGGCGCGATCGGATCGCGAAAAAAGTATCGGGAAATGCGTCAAAAAATGCAAGAGTACGGACCCGTTTTCTCGAAAAGTCCGACGAAAAACTTGGTTTTTTCCAATTAAAATATACCCCATAAAGGTACGTTTTTCGGAACGATTTTCGCGGGCGAAATAAAGGTTTGATTCCCCCAAATCTGAATCCGAAATCGGATATCGAAAAAAGTGACGGGAAGTCAGGCAAAATGCGAGGGGAAGTGAGGCGAAGCGATTAAAATGACAAGTTAATCGAGCCCGCCGCCGTTTCACAATGTTGCGAGTAGGCCTACGCACGCGCGTTGGAGGATGGAACTTTTCAGTTCGACATTTCAACAGAATAAATACGGGTTTTTTCCTACACATATACAGCAATACCTTGCGAGCGAAGCGAGCAACATCTCCAAATAAACTTTTTTGTGGTTCCACGTACTTTTATAAGATTTATTTTGTTTGTAAGAATTTCCAACAGAAAAAAACGTCTGCCAAGTTGGGTGGGCAGTATAACTTCCTCAAGCGAGCGAAGCGAGCAGCATCCCCTACAGAAGTTAAACCTACCCTTAGATATCTACCGTTTGCGAGGGAAGCGAGCAACATCCCCTACATGTTTCAATTGTAATACATCGCATGTATACAGCCACGCCTTGCGAGCGAAGTGAGCAACTTAATGGGGGGGTCCAGGGTTTTTCCTACACATATACAGCCTTTCCGAGCGAGCGAAGCGAGCAACATCCCCTACACACGTTAAACCTACCCTTAGGGATCTACCGTTTGCGAGAGAAGCGAGCAACATTCCCTACATGTTTCAATTGTAATACATCGCATGTATACAGCCACACCTTGCGAGCGAAGCGAGCAACTTAATGGGGGGTCCAGGGTTTTTCCTACGCATATACAGCCGTACCGAGCGAGCGAAGCGAGCAACATCTCCTACACACGTTAAACCTACCCTAAAGGGACCTACCGTTTGCGAGCGAAGCGAGCAACATTCTCTACATCCCACACTTTGCGAGCGAAGCGAGCAACATTCCCTCCATGCCACACTTTGCGAGCGAAGCGAGCAACATTTCCTACATGCCACACTTTGCGAGCGAAGCGAGCAATCCAATGGGGGGTTCCGGGGGGCTTGCCCCCCCGGCTGGACGTGGAGGCGAGCGAAGCGAGCCGGAGCGGCTAGTTTAAAATAAATGCTAAAAATCACTAAAAACCGGTTAAAATTAGTTAAAAAATATTTTTTAGCAGACTATTAGTCATAAGAAGTTTATCAACAGTGAAAAAAAAATTGATGTACAAAATTATTATGAAGATTGTAACTTAAATTTCATTAATATTTACTAAGAAATCGATAAAACTTGGGGAAAAAAAGGAAAAGTTCAAAATCTGTTTTGAATCACAGAATATTATTTAGAACGAGTTTTGGTTGGCGATCACATTGGTACTAAACTGTTAATTGTTTGCAATAAAAGTGCTTAAATTAAAAAAAAAAAAAAACTGTAACAATATAATCGATTATTTACGATTATTCGATTCTACTATCATGCTGCATGATTGGAATTTTTTTTAAAGAACATTTTGTGTGTGTTATAGGCAGTTCAATCCTCCGGCTTGTATAAATGAATTACCAAGAGTACGTATTATGTGTGTCACACACACATGACGCATGGCGGCATTATGTGTGTACGTGTTATGTGCGTATTATGTTATGTGTGTATTCAGTGTGTGTCTATTTCAACGGATCATCGTATATCGAAACAATAAACCAAGGCAAAAATAAAAAAAAAGCTATTCAAAGGAACATTGGATTTTACTGGAATGGAGCTCCTGTGAAATGACTGTTGCTTGGGACTTTTTACTGAGAAGTATGGTACAAATTGAATAATAACAAAAACCGATACATTTGATCCTATCAGAGCTTTTAATTTACAATTCCTCGTAGTTAAACATTCCTGTGAGTCTCCCGAATGACTAACAGAGGCAGTTACGACTGCTGAGCTCAGTCACGCACGTTGCCACACACGCTACACGCAGGGGGTGGATGGGTGGTGACCTTGAGGGCCATGACAACTTGTGAGTCAACCCACCCTTATGAACTTCATTTGAGTGACAAGGGCCGCCAAGCAATATCGATCCCTTTCCTCCACCAAACCTTGGACTTTATAACTTTTACCCTATTTATCCCTTTTTATGTTGTGGGGGAATTCGTCGAAACAGGGAAATGGTGGACTTCCGTTCTATGAATACGTAGTTACTTGCAATAAGTACGTGGGTATGTCGCACGGAAAGCTGAGTTATGAAAATTTTACTGTTTTCGTGTGAGGTAGGGAGGAGTTTTTTTTGGGGGGGGGGGGGGGGGGGGGTTGCGTCTTGAACCAATTTGAATAATTATAAGAACGTTTTCGTAATTTGTTTATGAAGCTGTCTGTCTTCTAGGTTTCGACCTCCTTCACCCCCATAAAACATTCCAGTAACAAAAGTGGTTGGGGTTCACCACCCCACAAATGAAATCCCTTTTGAGGCATTCCGAAACGATTCCTGAAGTTTGCGCTTTTTCACACACACACACACACGCACACACGCGCGCGCCCGCACACACACAAATATATATATATATATTATTACCACATGGTAAAATTTTATTAATTTTATCCATGACATCTTTTCTTCAAGAATTTGTGCCTTTTTTGGTTACCTTATTCCTTCTGTGTTTTCAAACAATGTGTGCAAATGAATGAAAACTTGATAAGGGAAAACAGAATTGGAAAAACGAAGATATGGATGGTGGTGCTCTAATTTTGAGCAGGAGTATTATATATATATATATATATATATATATATATATATATATATATATATATATATATATATATATATATATATATATATTCATTAAATTGGACACTTTCAAAGAATTTGCATACAAAATCCCTAAAAATGGCTGAAAGTTGATACATTTATATTTTTCAACCGAATTATTACAAAAAAAGTTTATCAACAATGAACTTTATCACACAAAAGTGTGCAGAGAAATGTGTTTAAATGACATTAATTTTTGCTGAAAAATCGACGAAAAATACAAAAAAATAGCTGAAATTCCATTGTCATTTTTGCCTTTCAAAATATTATTTGGACCTTCTTTCTTTGTTTCATAAAACTGGTAGTTAACGATTTCTTTGCACTCATGGTGCTCAAATTTCTTAACAATGTAACATAATATAATGCGATATTTTAAGAAAATTCGTTCATTCGATCATGCAGCCGACGCCCAACAAAATACCAACAAAATTTGATCATCTGACAGAACTTGCAGACTCGCACTATCAGGTCTGGAATACTAATGAAAGTAATGAATGAATACCATAATTTATACATCCCATCGTTATGTTCAATTTGATTTCAAGAGTAGAATGGTTATATTACCCGCAAGTAGCTCGGCTCCTGAAACCCGAGCCTAATGTCGCGGTCTAATGTTCCCTTGTCACTAGGTAAATATCTCGTTACCTGCAAATACAGCTGTTCGATACCTACACCAATACTGTTCTACTGAATACAACCTTAATGCCACAGTTGACAAATCTGTTGGACTTCGTGTTTCGTCGGTACGCTCATCGATTTCCCAGCGTTTGGGTATCAAAGCTGGGTTGAGCTACGAGTATTTTCTCATGTAACCCCTTTCCCCACAGAGCAAAATTTGAGAAATAAGTAAAACAACACTTAAAATTCCGTACTTGTACAAATTAATCAAGCTTTCCAAATGAAAGGACGAGTTCGTCGGCCAACACTTTTTGAGCACATTAAAGATATCAAATTACATTGTTTCGAAATTTAAGCACTTTGAGGGTAAAGAGTTGTTAACCTTCAAAAATTTCAAATTGCTACCGCAATCTGAAAGAGCAATAAGATGGGCACTTGGGGCTAATCGTCCCCCCCAGCCTGAACATCAATGATTAGATGTGTGAAATTGCTTCAAAAATTACATCAATAAGAGTAACCATAGAAACAGTGTATATGTTATAGTCAATTAGGCATTGTATGAAACGACTAGTAACTGTAAATAAAATCTAAAACGGCCAGTAAATGTACCTAATTGGGGATCTTTCATACTTGACTAGTCATTCTATATATTGACTAAAGCGTTTTCGTCAATGTGCGAAAGGTCATTCCACTTTCCTCATGAATTCTTCAAAATTATTTTTAATTAGTCTTATCAAGGTACTAATCTCTATGTTAAACTATTCTGAATTTTCCACTTGGGGATTGTCAACTTGATGTACCGCTGATCTAAGCAAATAACTGATCTCTGTAAATCTAAAACGCTGCAAATTATTACATAATGGTTCATTATTTCTGAATCAGATAGCCAGCTATAGTAACCAGCATGCTCTGGGGCTTTCGCCAGTCTCTTTTCTAGTATCCACCTCTGTTCTTCCTCTCACTCCACCCCCCGCTCACCCCACTCACCACTCATCGTGACCCCCTGCCAAGCGTGCCAGGCGTGCGCGCGTGCGTAAGTCTAACACTCAAAGCTCGAAAAAGACACTTTTTCGCCCGTTTTTTGCCCATAGCATCTATGCGACTATCCAAATGGAGTCTATGTGCGAAAGAACGGGTTTTTTAATCAATTCTTAGGCTTTTTATGGCCCGGACGGCGAACGGCGGACGGACATTTCATATTTGGATTCTACGCACTTTGAAACGTAAGGTGACAAAGTTTGAGGGGGGGTTATAAAAATTTTTTGCTATACGATCACATGGAAATATATTAATTAATTAATAGATCATTGGAAATAATAAACCAAAAGTGGTAGTAGATGAACTTACACTATGCTGCATGGGAATTAACTTGGAAAAACAAGAAAGAAACCATTTCTCTATTTCATTTCATACATTGCCCAAATTATCGTTTATATGATACACACAATGCCCATTCAATGTGTTTAAAAAGTTTGACATGTAAAACAATTATACTCATTGACTAAAACAGCCAATCATTCGTTTCAGAATGCCTAAAAACGGATTTCAATGAAGAAAATTTCCGAAAATTCAGATTTCAAATGTTTTGGATCCATTGCAATTGCTTCATTTCCTACAAAAATCCTTTAAAATGGCTAAAAACTGTGAAAAATCGTTAAATTTATATGTACCTACTAGCAGAGTTTTAGACATAAAAATATTAACAATGAACTAGTATATTAAAAAATGTATGCACACAATTGTGCTAACGTATTTGAATTTCATCAATATTTGCTGAAAAAATATAAAATCTGAAAAAAAATAAAATAAATAAAATAAAAATTCAAAATCTTTTTTTTTTTTTTTTTTTTTTTTATGTGTTGGCCAGCATTTTTGAGCACATAAAATTGGTCACATTTCAAAAAATGTGCTCAAAAAGTCAACAAATCTGGCAAAAAACGGCTAAAAATCATGAAATTTATATTTTTTTGCAGAATTTCAGTTAAAAGAAGTTTATCAACAGTGATCTACAACATTAAAAAAAAATTATGCTCCAATTTATGCTGAAAAATGTACTTCAATTTTATTAATATTTGCTGACAAATAGATAAAAACTCATTAAAAAAAAAAATAATAATAATAATCCACAATCTTTTTCGAATTTAAGAATATTATCTAGAACGATTTTTTTTCTCCAAAAAATAAGGAGTTAACAATTTATTCCTTTGCACTTAAAGTGCCTATATTCAAAGAAAATGTAAGGAAGTATAATACGATAATTTACGATAATTTCTTCATACAGTCATGAGTTGACTGGAACTTTTTAGATTGGGTTGGTCGTTTTTGTTTAGTAGAGAGTTCTGTGAGTCTATAGCGTGATATGTAAAAACCCCAATAAACGGAATCTTTCTGACTAATTATTACCTAGACTGTTCAATTGTTCGATACGATAAAGTGGTACGAGATAGCCATTGGTAAATCATGCACGTAGTACAGTCACAAACCCCAACTCATTTCCATCCCCTCTCGGCTTAGTAACCTATTTCGCCATAGGCATTCGGCACCTATACCAATCTACTCAGCGATTCTGACTAGCTACGGTAGGACAATGTTAATTAAATTATTGTATACATGGTACTCCATCAAATTAATTAATTTGGTTTCCGTTAAGTTCGTTGTTCCGGTTGGCTCATACACATTAGAAATAAGTGCTATTTGCCATGTTTTTCTTGGTACTCCCTCTAATGATGTCGATTCGGGTTCTGTCATCGCTCACAGAGGTGTTTTTGTTTCAAGGTATAATTAACGGGCGTGCTTCACTGACAGCTCTAGAGGTACTACAGCGACGGCTGTTCATTTGAATACGCCAACTAATTGTTTACGCGTTCTTTGGATCGTGTCAAGTCAACCGTCAGAATATAACGATGTTGGATAAATAAGGGTTTTGGTTTCTTGTAGTGTGCATTTTACAAGTGAGTTACAAGTTCAAAACAGGTGTTATGACAAAGAGGCGACGGAAATGTAGTAGTTACTCCTTCAAAGGGGAGATACGATTAACCTGCTACACCTAGAAGATATATTGGAGGTTGAATAAATTCAGGAATATCCCCAGTTGCAGCGCTTTCAAGAATCGAGAGGTAGTAACTACTTATTTCAATCACAGTTTTCAGTTTATCTAGGTTTTTCTTTTTGACCAAATGCAGCTATGAAGAAGTGAAATTTGTCCAGGCACTAGACCAGACATATTTTTCCGTCACTCATTTCAGTCGATTCCAAAATTGCAATGGACGTGAACATTTCACCAATTTAAATAATGTTGTTCGGTATTTAAAATCAACGAAACATTTCGTTCTTAAATTAAGAATGCTTCAGGAAAATTCGACTTGAATGGTTAAGCGTACACAGATTTCGCAAATGACTTAGGAGATCATAAGAGCGTATCAAGATTTATAATAAACATTTATTACCTTTCCTGTTATCTGAACGCCTGCACCTCCAGCGCGGCCTCCAGATAGAACACGACCGCCCACGTAATCTAAAGCATCGTTATCATTGTTATCTAGTTGTTGTTTAAACTATTACCGATGAAACTGGAAAACATTAGTCTTTTTAGCCTTCAGTCACTACTCGGTCGTTTTCACTTATAAGTGTGCTCTGTCTACTTTTTAAAATTAATTTCGTTGCTCTTTACGATTTTGATGAAACAAAGGAAAGCTCTATCCTTATAATATCGATTCGACAGAATTTTGCAAGACATAGAGTTGCGTTTTGGCTAGCTGGCGAGTTTTAGTTAATTTTTAATATTTCATGTTAGCGACTCGATGGTACCTGCTTTCAATTTTGAACATTTCCTTGTTCTGGGTTTTTTGGTGAATTTTCGTAGTACATGAAGCTATTGCAATGGCTCGGAAAATTTTGAAATATAAATTGTTCGAAAATTTTGATTTTGAAATTTTTCGACCCATTGCAATAGCTTTCTTTTCTACGAAAATTCGCTAATGATGCTTGGTAGAATTTACGTTTGCGCATCCGCAGGGTGAAGTAATAAGTTGGGAACAATTAATGTGATAGGGGACCGTCTACACTCTAGCCCGCATATTCCCTAAAAGCTTCATTTCAATCGGTTGAAAACTGTGGGAATTAAGCTTGTTACAAGGATTTGCGGACACACGACAGACACACCAGAGACTAATACACAGACAAACACGAAACCAATGTTGTTCTGAAAGTGAAAACTTCTGTCTTTGCCACCTATAGGTCAATGGGTTAATGCTGCATGATTTGCTTTTTTTTTTTTTTTTTTTTTTAATTTTTTCTCAGAGCTACATAGGTACAGAGAGACTGTCACGCACACACGTATATACTGATCTTTAAGACCGATAGCATAACTTTCCTCTGACCCTTTGGGAGCGACTATTGCTATAGAGGTTGATTGATTGCCGGGGCCATTGAATTACCCGGACTCTGCCCAAATTCTCGGATATCCAGTTCATTCGGGGATAAGGGGAGCTACTCCTCGTATAATACAGCGCTCACAAACTTGCATGATAAGGGTGATGCTCATTCCCGAGATGATGGGGCCACTCGCGCATAGGTCCGAAACTTCCGACCGCCCCCGCTACCCATCTCATGGCCCAACTTGCCCATTTGCCTTGTTGCCGGTATTAGGATGGGTTGGCAAAGATGGCATAGTTCCCCCACTTCGTTTGCCCCATAATATTGGTGCGGTGCACCCTCAACTCATGAGGTTGTTATTATCTTCGTAACTCCTGATGTAAAATCGGCTCGCTAACTCTATTTACCGATAGTAACTTGTGGTGGAGTCCGTAAGAGCGTTGTTTCAGGCCCTGTAAACCTATTCACTTAACGGTCGCTTCAAAATGGAGTATCTTTGCACTGAATAAAACATTTAAAAGGTAACCCCAGAAAACCTCTTTACCGTCCAAATTTTCGATCGGGCATGGTTATATGAATCAATTTGCATTATCAACTGCACGATGAAAATCACTGACGCCTGAGTGTCACAAAATAAAATGTCTGCCAAGCTGGGTGGGCAGTAAAGCTTCCTCACATGTTGTAACATGAAGTATAGAATTAGTTGAAGAACAAAGTACAAGTCGAAATGATTGATAAGTCGACGTTATAAGAAATTAATGTTGCGCATCAGCACAGACTACTATTAATCCAATGGCAATCAAATTTATATACCCATAGGAGCGTCTAAGAGCTAAACCGCACAATCCATTTGCATAAAAATCGTTCCACTAGCCTCGGAGTTCTGTCTGAGTCGATTAATTTTAGTTTTGGAACGCACTATAGTTATTACTCCACCAATCGCGATTTAATTCATAGGGAATTTTCCTGAAACATATACCCATCTACTTTTCGAGTTTAAATGAAATCAAACCAATAGATGATAAAAAATCGACGTTATAATATATTAACGTTTGAGCATGCGCACAGAATACTATTTATATGACGGCAATGAAAGTTATAGGGGACCGTCTAGAACCTATCCCGCACAATCCCGAAAATTTCCTCAAAATCGTTCCATTAGTCTCGGAGTTTTGCCAGTGTCAATCTATATTAGTTTTGCGCATGCGCAATGGTTATTACCCCACTAATTGCAATATAATTCATAGAGCATTCTCCTAAAACATTTAGCCAAACTACCCATGGAATTAAAACGAAATCGGACGGACAGACGATGAGAAATCAACGTTATGAGAAATTCATCTTTGAGCATGCTTACAGGCTACTTTTGATCCAACGGCATTGGAAATTATAGGGGATCATCTAGGAGAGAACCCGCAGAATCCTTGAAAATGTCATTAAAATCAGACAGAAACTTGGTATAGTTTTGGGCGTGACAAATATTTACCACAGACAGAAGATAGATACGGAACCAAAATTGATCAGCAAGCTCTGAAACGCAAAAATGAAGTAGAAATTTTGATTTTGGAGGACAAAATTTTTTTATACATCTATCACGAACACAAAGCTTCCCTACCTTCGGTAGTGAGGAAGCAAAAAGTACGAAGCGTCACACAACTTTTCATGTTTTATGGTTGCTAATATTGTAGGTCGTTTGTTTCCGTCCAAACCGCTCGTTTATTTTTGCGTGCATTTTGGTGCACGTGGTTTCGTATAATGTTTTTGCGTTGAAAGTAGTAACTCCTATGAATTTATTCAAAATCGCTCGATCCATTTTGGAGAAATATCCAAACACCCGAAAAGTGGATTTCTATTCATCTTCCGATTTTCCTAGTAACTACATTCTTATTTAAATGTCCAGTCATGCAGCATGATCTTATGAGCGAATTTTTGTAGAATATAGTATTATGTTATATAGTTAGCGAATTTTCGTAGAAAATGAAGCTATCGCTATGGCTTAAAGAATTTTAAAATCAAAATTTTTGGAAAAGTTCTTTATGAAATTTGTCTTGAGGCATTCTGAAACAATCCCTGAAGTTTGTGCCTTTTCATTTCATGGAAGGGGTGGGGACCCTACAAATCCGTTTCATATACATAGAAGAACACAATCCTAGATTTTAACGGCGTATATATATATATATATATATATTTCTAGACAACAACACCCCTAAAATAAGGCGTAAAAATTCGTTCCAACACAGAAAAATCCGTCTTTGCAAAAGACAGGTCGAGTTCGTTGGCCAGCCCAAGTTCAGGTTCACATTTACAGTTTGGTGGCCCAAAAAAATGATTTAAACCCGGTTTTTTATTTTATTTTATTTTTATTTTTTATTTATTTATTTTTTTTTTTTTTAACAATAGCGCATATGAGGTTTAGTCGAAGTATTTTTGCGACCACTCCCAGATCTCTAAGGTTCATAATAAGTGAGAAAAATCGATTTTTAGGTGAAAAATGCACATAATTTACTAACATTTTCTAGTTTTCAAGTTGTGCACTGACATGCGACTACGGCGGTGGTGTATAAAAGTCCCCTTCATTCAATCGGCAGGTACCTATTAGGTAAAAACGTTAGATCCTTACGAGGAAGGGATGGAACGGCCGCAGTTTCGGAGTATCTCTTCTCATTGCCTTGTACCTTATATCTTCCCAAAACCTGCCGTTCAATGCAAGTTTAGTTCCTCCAGCATCACTTTAACTGCTTAGTTAGCGATCCCAGGTATGTTGAATTACTGTTCATTAAACTCAATCGCTAGAGCCCATAATTGACTAAAATTTAGTAGTTTTCGAATTTTGCACTGATATACGTCACTAGGCTATCCCCTCAGTTTTATTCAGGACATCATTGATCAGAAGTCGAGTGTCTAGTTTAATTTTATCCTCAATTTTTGTTTGAAAATTCATTCTATCAGCCATGCTGCATAACTGATTGATTTTAGCGCATTTTCCGAAAATGAAGCTATTGCATTGGCTCCAGCATTTTTTGAGCTCATCAAATTGGTCAAATTTTAATAAAAAGTCCTGAAAAAATCACTAAAAATAGCAAAAAACTGCGAAAAAATCGTTAAATATTTTTTTAACAGAATGTTGCTCAAATAAAGTGTCTTCATTATGAAATAGAAAACTTTTGTACTAAATTATGCTGAAAAATATACTTAAATTTCATTAAAATGTGCTAAAAAATCGATAAAAACTGCAAGTAAGTTAAAAATCCAAAATCTCTTTTTGAAAAGTTGATTATTTTTTAGACCGACTTTTTTGCCATAAATTTGTACTTAACATTTCCTTTCACTCAAAGTCCTCAATTTTCAAAACAATGTAACAATATAATATGATAACTTACGAAAACTTGCTCATACGATCATGCTGTAAGACTAAAACTTTTGTTTTTCTTTTTTCTTTTCTTTTGGAACAACCCTTATGATCCTGTACATATATCCTCACGTGAGCCTTCACTTGAACTGCTCAGCTAAAAGATCATTTGACTCGTTACCGCAATCCAGGCGAATCTCTTCGCATTAATAAATTAATTGCTCACGTAGGTATCTCATTGAGAAGTCGCGTTCCGAGAAAGTTGGTTCACAATAATTACATACACGTATATTCACTGGTGGTCGTTTGTGGCAGAGGCAACCACGTTACTAATGAGTTTGAGTTTGCTCTACTCCCCCGCCAATACGTGCTCTCACATCCCTTTTACTCACTTATGAGCGCAGGCTAGATAATAAATGGGATGGGACTGGACTGTTTGCCTTATCTGGAGCATTGGGCCATCGGCACTACTCTTCCACAATTTGCAATTTACTACTCTCGTAGAAGTGCCCCTTATTACTGCTCGCGTGTTCAGCCATTTAGAATTCGTTGACGTGGTATGATCGCTCACATTGGAACAGATTCATCTTCTTCCAAACCGGCGCCATTCGCCCATCAATCACTTCTTTATGGAGTGCAGCTCGTCGTCATCCATTCGCGTCTCCACCTTAGGTCCGCATTTTATAGGCCCCCTATTAATTCATTGCCGTTAACGGATTTTGTAGCAGTCAAAATGTGAATTAGCCTGAATACCCCTTGTTCGGTAGCAACTGAAAAGTTCATGCAGCACGATCGTATGAGCGAATTATCGTATGATTCTATGTTAGATTGTTATGAAATTTTGAGCGCTTTGAGTAAAAAGAAATTGTTAACCACCAATTTTATGGTTTTTTTGTTGCAAATTTGTCTATTTTTCGACAAATATTAATTAAATTTAATTGCGCTTTTCAGTATAAATTAGTTCTTAAATTTCTTAATTTTCTATTTCATTGTTGAAAACTTCTTTTGAGTCAAATTCCGCTAAGAATACAAATTTAACGATTTTTAGCTGTTTTTACCCATTTTTAGTGATTTTTTCAGCACATTTTTTGAAATTTGACCAATATAATGTGCCTAAAAAATGCTAGCCAGCTAACTCTTCCTTTCGTTGGGAAAGCTAAATTTTTGGCGGAAGAACGGAATTTGTATCTCAATCCTAAGGAGAGTTATCGTAACTCCTAACTTTTTTCTACAGTTTTTGAGATATCGAAGTGAAATTTCGGGTGACTGATACTAAGTCTTAATCAAATAAAAATCCCTAAGTTTTTGGGCTACTCAAAGTATTGGGTAGGTACTTCGGAGAAATAGGTTTTCCATTTTTTGCTGAGTGTCACCTCATTTTAAAGGATTTTTAGTGCTGAACACAATGGTGAAACCAGAATTGCGATCCCTTATTTCGTTCTCGGATAGGAGCTGATGAACCAGGAAGAAACTCGTTTTTTCCCCTAAAGAAATTTGATTGATATTTGATTGAGTTGCACGAGTGCAACTGGTGGGGGCGAGCTCCTCTTAATCAATGGAATAATGAATGCCAATGTTAATATTGACATTCTAAAGAAAAATCTCAAACCAAGTGCAAAATTAATGGAACTGGAGTCCAATTTTGTTTTCCAGTAAGATAGTGATCCTAAGCAAACAGCCCATAAAGATCAGTAGTCGTTGTTGTATAATGCTCCAAAGCAACTTAACCCTTTCACAGTTACCAAATCTCAACCCAATTGAACACTTATGGGACAAATTGAAAAGCTGAACTGAAAATTGAGCTGTTTGGAACAGAGAAAAATTAAAAATCGTGCTATTGCATGAGTGGTCCAGTATATCATCCTGTGTGACGCAGAAGCGATGAAACCCTGTTTGCTGTAGGTTATCAACCAAAAATGAGGTCCCACTAGCTATTAATCCATTTTTTAGTTCAGTTATTGCTGTGTTTCTGGACTGTACGAAAACTTATTTGCCCTTGTTACATGAAGTCATATGCGCTTTAGAGCAACTCTGCTTGGTATGATTAGTTAAAAAATTTGTTGACATAAAATGTATTATTCAAGACCTTTGTTAACAAATTGTTACGATCATATCCCCTTCTTCAAAGTCTGGAAGGAGCAACTTCAATATTTGTGATAAGTTGAGTGGGTGTACGGAGACATTTTTTACTGAGTGTATCTTACCGTAAATTTTTGTAGAGGGAAATATTTCCTCTCCTATAATATCGTTTTGAACACTCAACAAGCTTGTGTCGATTCAATATAATTTATTCCCTACAAAGTATTGCAAAAGACGATGATTTCAGCAGAACATGACTGCTGATGTCAAAAAACCAAACTGTTTTTCATTATCCCGACCGCGACCGAAACCTGTGGTAGCGTGCTGGAAATAACTCCGTGTAAGATCATTCTTCAAAATGAGCCCTGTCATTGATGATGCGTAAGTGAAATCCTCCGGTCCTGTCAAATGCCAACATTGAACTTTGAAGAGGTCGATAGAGTTGGCTTAAGATAAAATTTACTTTTTCTGCTATCCCGTTTACGTAGTTTTCAGAAACCATTTCTAAAACATATAATCGAATGTAGTAAGTATTTACTCTCACAAATGAGGTCGAAGCATAGTGGAATATTAGTGTGAAACCTAGCACCATACGTTTTTGTAATTTAATTTATTTAGTTATTTTATTTTATATTTTTATTTATATTTATTTGGATATATTTTTGTTTCTATGTAAGACTTTTGCGACACGAACTGATGATCCTGCTCTTGTAAAGGGTGTAAACGTCTAGGGTGGACCACCAGCCAGGGGTCGATTCTAGAGCGTATTTCTGATCAAAGTTCCTCCTTGGCATTTCATTTTAAACGCTTAGTTTTTGAGTACTGCCCATCGTATGCGGTATGCATTCATTCGGTGCTTGTCTTCTTGATTTCTGTTGAATTCGAATATGGAAATTAAATCACTGTGTAAGTTGTGTTACCTTTTAAGCATCACAAGAAAGTATTTTAGTCACAGTTGAACTGCAGATTTACTCCTCCCTTTCACTCTTTGTAGGAATAAATTTTTTTCTGTTCACTGATAATTTCATTCTTATATTACAGGTAAATCATCCAAAGATATATCTGGATTGGGTACGACTGTAATGTAAGTTTGTTGTCTGCCGTAAATCGATTAATTAATAAGGATTATCCAATAATACCATGCTCCCATTATAGTTAACTAGCATCCTTCGCCTAACTTTGAGTTGTGAGAGATGAACAAAATATCAACTACTATGATCAACTGTAAGCACTACTATGGAAAAAAGTGGAAATAAAGCTATAGAACAAGCGATATATTCAATAGACGAAGGAAGTATTCGTTCGGAGGCATATATTTAGTGGGGAGGCAGCTCACCTTTCATTTAGTGATTGATGCAGGGGCGTTGCTTGACAAAAATAGTGAGGGGGAAAGTATCATGAAATTCCCAACTGAACAAAAGTTTTCCCAACTAAAAAAAAGGAAAATAAAAGTGAGAAAATATGTGGTATCACTTATAAATTAAACCTATCTATAAGTTGATACCTATTGCCTGTACGTACCTATTAAATACACGTAACGCTTAACATTAATCAGGTATATATTTATATTTTTTTAATTGAAACAATAATCGCAATTAAGAAACAACAATAAGAAAAAATACAATGATTAAAACTTTCATCTCTACACGATTTGTGTTTTAAAGGTAGAGTTTTTATTGGAAGTTAGTATGCCGATGTTTCAATTTAGCCTATAATTATACCTCACCACATCTTCTATGTTAAGATTCTAAACAAAATCTTTTCCGCATTGAAACTGGAGCAATGGACCTAGGCACTCGTCAGTCATTGTAGCCTATTAACTATTTTTCATGTTTCAAACTACTGATGTTCTTCATTGAACTACTGGGTGGATTCGGATTGAAAGATCGGTGTGCAAAATGCTTATGGGTTGTTAGAACGAAAATTGAGTAAAACGTCGTCAAGCGCAATTTGTGCTTTCTTTTGTTGGATTTTCCATGTTTTCCCTATTGCATCTTTCCGGACGTTTGAGCAGTGGAATTTTTTATTTTTTTTTTATTTAAAAATTTTATTTTTTATATTATCATTACATTTTTTATTTATTCATTTTTTTTCAGATTACAAATAAAATACTCTCAACCCGCTCTAACAACGCCTTGGATTAATAACAAAAACTTCCCTTCAACGACACGCTTATTCTAATACATACAAACTTTTACATGCATACTTTTTTGCAATTATTGTTCCGATACTGTTTCTTAACATGGGAATCTGGGAAAGCTGAAAAACGAGTTAACCATTCATTAGAACAACATTTATACTCAAAATAACGTTGAAATGGACGGATCCTCAAAAACATTTCTCTTAGAAAAGGTATAAATTATATAATCATCAAAGGACAGGTAAAACAAGAAATTTTATATTTCGTGACTACTCGCACTCCAGGCATTTTGCGGAATGATGGCTATCGCAGATGGGTCGTCGACACGTTCTGCAGACTGTTCTCGTCTTTTGATCTTCTTTCCGCTCGTAGAATGAACATCTCGTTCTCTTCTCGAGGACCAAAGGACCATCAGTTCCTTCATCAGGAGTCATGGAGTCTTCGGAGTTTGGGTGTAGGATGTGCCGAATGCGGTCGTTCAGGGGTCTCGGAAAATTCTCTCGTTTGGGGGGTATCCATGGCTTGATCAAAGAAATGCCCTAATCTTGGAGAAAGTTTTTTCTTGGCATCTTGTTCTGCCAGTTGACCATTCCATGGATGATTGCTGTGTTGATACCACTCTGATCCAGCATACCGAAAAAGAACCTCTGAGGCCATCGTCGCGTTTTTCTAGCAGTGGTGTTCGCATGGCATAATTGGTCGAATAAGTCTGTACCTCCTATCGTTTGGTTGTATATCATTATGATTTCTGGTTTATCGGTTTCTCTGTTGATGGCGTCATCATGGTGCATTGAAGAGGGCAGTTGTACGACTTTGTTCTTCTTCGGTGTGTAAGAAAGCAATTGTTTCTGTTTTGTTAAAACCAAATCTAGACGAACTAAATCACTCACGACGAAGTTGTGGAAACCCATTTCGAAACGGAAGTTAGTGAAAAACGTTGTCTATTTCCTCGAAAAATAAAGAGTTACAATGTTAAATCGGGTTCGACGGTTAGGCCATCATCAGTAACAAACAATAACTGGTTATTGTTTATTACTGATGATGGCCTAACCGTCGAAATCGATTTAACATTGTAACTCTTTATTTGTCGTGAAAATAGACAACGTTTTTCACTAACTTTCATTTTCGAATCTAGACGATCCCACTTCGAGCCCTTTGACAACAAATGAATGGGGAACTTCAAGCTCATTTTTCCGTAGCGTTCCTACCATGGTCAGCCCTTTCTTCCACGTAAGCTCAAAAAGCAGCACAGATGAGAACCAATTATCTGTGGTAACATTTCTGTTCGTACCTTCAATGAGCTCAGTCAATTTCTCAACGTAAAAAGAAGGCACCGACTGACCATCCGGAATTTCGAGTTTACCCACATTGCATTATACATATTTTACCCATATTGTATTATACATATGGTAAGTTTGGGCATAGTTAAGCATGACGATTTTTATACCGTATTGGTCCGATTTTGAGGAAATATAAGCTCTCAATGAGCAGTAACCTCTAAAACCCAGAAGCTGCTCGTTGATTGTGACGTATTCAAAAGGAACATAGTACCGCTTTCAATTCGAAATGAGTCTTTCCCAAATTTCACGGCATGGAGCAAGCTTGTCAGACAATTGTCGATATTTTTTTGAATTTGTTTCGTCGAAACGGAGGGAATAAGAAAGAAACAGGAACCGCTGCATAGACATTGTCGCTCGAAAAATAGACAAGCCCTTCATTGGGGACCACAAGTCTTCAGATGAGCTGATTTGGAATGTACATGAGGCCTATGAATGCCTTGATTTCTGATGATGAAGTCAAGCCATGATACGACTGAAGCACTTTACAAGATGACCGTCTTCTCGCAATTTTGGCATTTGTATGTAGAACAATAATATCAATGAGGTGACATTAAAAATACAAGGTCCACGATTCCAATGGGTCCCGAACATTTTTCGCTTCATTTTGAGGGCCAGGGTGCCCAGAAATTATATTGCCTCTTTACATTCGATCTTTGTCCCTGTACAACTCTCGTTCACCTTACGAAGTAAAAATTTGACAGGGGAACTCTCTGGGACAATAGGAGACGAAGGAAATTATGGTCATTTTTCTGTTCAGCCTAGTGAGCTAAATGGTCTCCTATTCACCCTAGAATGTTGAAATTTCATGGAAATTATAAATATTTATGGTGGTGAATAATTAAATCCTCGGAGATCTTTCCTAATCCTAGGGAGATGAAATTTGATTGGGGGACTCTATAGGACAACTTGTCACGAATGAAATTGTGTGGTGATCTGATTGTGGGGCTGATCAGCTGAGTGAGCTACATTCTCTCTTGTTTATCCTAGCAAGTTGCAATTCGATGAGGAAACTCTCGAGGGCATTGAGGGGCGATTGAAATTATTGGTTCTTCCCCGATCAGCTGAGTAACTTAAATTCCCACTTGTTCGCCCTAAGATGTTGAAATTTGATAGGGAATCCCTCTTGGACATTAAGAGCCGAATGAGATGGTAGGCTATTTCATGATCTGCTGAGTAAGGTAAATTCATTCCTGTTCACCATAGGAAGTTTAGTTTTGATAGGGTGACTCTCTGAGACTTTAAGAGACTACTGAAATTATAGGTTTTATTCTGGTTAGCTGAGCGAGCTAAATTCTCTCCTGTTCACCACAGTAAGACAGAACTTGATAAGGAGGCTCTGTGGGACGAATGATACAACGGACCCCATCATAATTTGCTGAGTTCGCGATATTCTATCCTGCTCACTGTAGGAAATTGAAATTTGATAGGCTTGTTCCCTCTCTGGGACTCTAGGAGACGAATGAAAGTACGGGCTCCATCATGATTAGCTGGGTTAGCACATTGACTCAAGCACATTCAACACCCGGAAACATGTCCTCGAATGTATGTTTTCCCGTGAAGTGGAGAAACTTTATATTTTATAATTAAAATTTTCAAAATAATGAATACTCCATTACATATTTATGATAATTTTTCTAGTATACACTCTTATTTTTTTTTTAAATTACATTCCAAGGTCTTTCTCAGTTTATTCTTATTGCAGAAGGCAGAATTTTACAATCATGATGTTATTTTTTCACCTTTTTCCGCAAAATACGAACGGGACCTATATAATAATAATACTTAATGGATAAAAAAATACAGAATACCGATGTTGACGGTTTGTGAATGTAGAGTGATCCAATACTCCCACGATGAAACAATTTCTGGAGGAATAATATGACTAGGCTGTTAATGGGGTGTTAGTGAGTGCGCTCCGGTCCAAAAGCCCATCCAGAACGAGAATCGGCGGCCAACAACTCGCTAACCGTACTAGATACAAGAGTATTGAATGGGACCATTTCGGAAGGAAATGTAATGGTCTTTGATTTTGTATAGTCGTGAATGCGAAAATGGTGATAGTTTCCGAAATAAACACAAAAATAAGGAAAAATGCGCATTTTAACGGAATTCACCCCCCCCCCCCCCCTCCCCTCCCCCCCTTCCGATCCCCAGATTCTTATGGATTTTCACCAAGTTATTCAAGAAGAGGAACATCTGTGCAAATTTTCAGGAAGTTATGAATTTGTTCAACTGATCGATCTTACTTTTCCTAGACTAATAAAAAGTAGTTAAGTACAGAAATAAATTTTCGAGTGTGCGGGGATGTTGCGCCTGAAGCGCTTCGGCATAATGTCCAGACTCCCAGAAAACCTAAATATATCAGGAGGAATGATTGGCTTGATGAGGAGGGCTGGGGAGAATGAGAAAGAGATAGATAGAGAGAGAGAGTGACGTCAATTTTCTACGACTTTGCTCACTCTAAGGTTGATCGATATATTTCCTAAATTAAAAGTAGTAGTTAACTTAATGCCAGCGTCCTCAGGTCTTTATATCACTCAAGAGATATATGATAGAAGCAAGAAACAATTTTTTGTTTTTGTTTTAAGAAATTTTCATTTTCCTGGTAAAACGTCTTCACGGAACCGTCCATCATTATGCTTTGACATTTAATATTTTAATAGAGGATTCAATCAGGGGAAAGAGGGAACCATTAATTCACAACGTACAGTCTTGGCATAACGGTATCTAATTTCTCGAGGAAACATTTTCTCGTTGGTAGTTAGTTTAAAAATAGGTACCTATTACTATCACGTTTAAAACCTTCGGTCTAAACTGTGAAACTCTGAGCCATGAATTAAACCTTCGGGTCTTTTTGACACACCTCACATTTATTGTTTTTCTTTCAATTTCGAATAACCCAGAATTTTCTCGAATTTTGCGGGCCTAACGTTCGGAAACATTCTCAGGTGAATACTGTATGGATCTGGACAGTAATTTTAATTAGCTTTCAAGGTATTGGACAGCATCATACTATGGCGTTTTAAATCGAGGTTAGTGAAGCTTAAGTGCTGTAGAGATTGATACTGTAATAATTCACCTGAGAACGTTCCGAATCTTATAAGGCAATAGCTTTCTTATTTTCTTCAATTTCTGGTGATCAATCGACGCAGATTTCATTTAATCCTCTACAACTTTTATGTGTTACAGAAAATATTTTGAGCTTTGGTAATGTTTTAAGGATGTTGCCAGTGAATTATATTGCGATTCGTTGAGAAACAATTATTACGCATGCGCAACACTATAATTGGTTTTTACGGACGAAACTCCAATACAAATGAGCCAATTTCGATTAAATGATCAGGGATCTTGCCGGTTAGCTCTTGTTCGCTCTTTATATACCTTGGATAGTGAATGCCGGATTGATGGTAGGGTGTAAGCATGCGCAAACATGAATTGTAGCCCTATTTCCCCCATTCGCATGTCTACTCATATGTCATACATTACAGTTCTAGGACCGTTTAGTGGAAAAAAAATGATATATCACATACATCCATAAATCAATGAGAACAATAGCCCACCGACAAAAAAATCAGAATAAACTTGAGATAGCCGGTGGAGTTATAAAAAGTAAACAAACTTCAGAATAAGCACGAATTTCAAGTCCTATAATCTTTAACAAAGAAGAATATACCAAAACACTGAACATTTAATGGGTTACCTAACTAATCACGATCTTACAATAACTATTACACGCTTCTTAAGCAAGAAAGATCTTGATATTTTTCAAATTGAGCTTATTGACAAACATGAAACGTATAGCTTTATTAAATGGGCTTCTTTTAAAAACGTTCCAGTTCGCATAAGCGAATTTCCTTAAATTATCTATCGTATTATAATATTTTATATCGATATTTTCTATTGTTTTTGAAAAATGGTTTACTAGGGCTACCTTATCCGGATCTGAATGTAAGAGGCAAAACTGATTTTACCGCAACTTCATTTCCATTGAAGGACGTTTGATACGATCCACTCCAAACCGGTATACAGTACGTTAGAACGGAGTAAACAAGGGCATGTAATGTCATTTTGAGAGCAGAAAGAGGTAAGAATTTATTAAGGAAACCAAAAATGAAAGATGATCTTCTAATCAAACTGCATACCTGCATGAAAAATGGAAGTTAGTGAAAACACGTTGTCTATTTCCACGAAAAAATAAAGAGTTACAATGTTGAATCGATTTCGACGGTTAGGCCATCATCAGTAACAAACAATAACTGAACACACATTAGAACGGACACAGCTTATATAGTCACAGGTGAAGGGAGATTGAATCTCATTGGTCGAGAGAAAGGAAATGGGGCTGGAGGTTCAACCAATTAAGTGCAAGCAAAGTGAAAGGGGTTAAAATAGAACCTTAACCAATTTATTTAGAGAATTAGGCTAAAGAATTACTTAAATTTCATTAAAATTTGCCGAAAAATTGATAAGAACTGCAAAAAAAATCCAAAACCTATTTTTGAATAGCAAGTTATTATTTAGAATACATTTCTTGCCATAAAATTAATAGTTAACAACTTCCTTGCAATCAAAAAGCTCAAATTTCAAAACAATTTAACAACATTCAATGCGATAATTTACGAAAATTCGCTCGTACGATCACGTACGTAACTGGAACTTTTTAAATTTTCCGAGCGTCTGCAATAGCTTCAATTTCTACGAAAATTCGCTATAAACTCATCACTACATACTGATGGTTTTAAATTAGACTCTCCATTTGTTCTGTTGTTGCTTATACAACATAAGTTATCTTCATGGATTCCATTATGTACATGTAGAAAACAGTTTCACTTGAAAAATTGTTTAATATATTTCGCATTCAGTCATTTCGAGTTGAACGTTGCTCTTATAACAATTCTATAAGTCCATGTTTCAACGATTAGTTACATGTCACGATTAGTTATACTAAAGTTGTACTACAGCTACATACGAACTAAATCACTCGAGTCAAAGTTGTGGAAACCCATTTCAAAACGGAAATTAGTGAAAAACTTTTTCTATAAGGAGTTACCATGTTAAATCAATTTCGACGGTTAGGTCATCTTCAGTATAACAATAACGAAATAAATAAGCAATAAATTGTTTGTTACTGATTGTTGTTTGTTACCTAACCGTCGAAATTGATTTAACATTGTAACTCTTTATTTTTCGTGGAAATAAACAACTGTAAGATTTGTTGGGGTCTTGAACAAAGCAGTCAAGAAACCAAACCTTATATAAACAACTGTTTTACTAACATCCGTTTCCATACAACTATATGTTCCGCTAATCAGGTTCCTCATGAACCTGGAGGTAATGTTCAGATTTCCCCTACTAAACTCCATTTTCGATTATTGACAATGACTGACGTCTGTGACGACAACGGCGTCGTATTGTCGTCAAGGACAACTTTTAAAACTTTTATAGTGGTTTCAATCGAATCTGTGTCATCACCAAAAACTATGCAGTAATTCTGGATGCCTAGAGAGTCTTACCTACCGTATTTCAAGTTGAAGGCTCCGAAATTGCGAACGGTAGCGGGGAACACACTCACGCTGACAAATGCTAGCCGAGTCAAAGAAGATAGGTACTTTGTTCGTCAATCAGTGATGAAGATATACCTCACTTGGCAGACATTTTTGCTTCCTCACTACCGAAGGTGGGGAAGTTTTGTGTTCGTTCATAAAGTACAAAAAATGTTGTCCTCCAAAATCGAAAGTTCCACTTGCTTTTTGCGTTTCGGAGCTTACTGATCAATTTTGGTTCCGCGTCTGTCTGTCTGTGGTAAATCCTTGTCACACCCTAAACTATACTGAGCAATCGCCCGCTTTTGATGAAATTTTCAAGTATTGTGCGACTCAAGTTAAGAGGATTAATTAGTAGCCGGCACGGACGCGCAAACGGAAATTCCTTATAACATCGATTTCTTATCATCTATTGGTCCATTTTGTTCTAACTCGGGAGGTAGTTGGGTATAACATGTTCCAGGAAAATTATCCATGAATTTATATCGCAAATGAATATGTAGCTACTGCACAGCGTGATTGAATATGTAGCGCATGCACAGAACTAAAATTGATTGACTTGGGCTTAACTCCGAGACTAATGGACCGATTTTCATGAAGTTTTGAGGAATGTAGGAGTTAGCCCCTAAATGGGCCCCTATAAATTTCATTGCCATTGGATTAATTTTAGTCTGTGCGCATGCGCAAACTTGAATTTCCTATAACGTCTATTTCTTGTGATCTGTTAGTGCACATGTATTACATACTGTTCCATTTTGCATTCAATAATTTCGACTCGTACTTTGTTCTTCAACTAATGCGTTAAACTAATTTCAACTAAAGCCATATAGACCATGTTACAATTGTGAGGGAGCTATCCTGCCCAACCAACTTGGCAGACGTTTTTCTTTTCTATATATTTCGAATCGACGTAGTTGGTAGTAATAGAGTAGAAACTAGGTGTTGGCACTCATAAGTTAAATATGCCGCTTACACAGTCACTGTCGTGATAGTCTCATTTTCGTGTTAACTTAACCGCTTGTGGCTTTGGCACTTGTGAGGACATCGTTGGGATAAAATGGAGAGAACGTAATCAAAAGGTGATCGATTATCAAAACCCGGAGGAGGCCTGTTGTAAAAGGCCAAGGGTTGTCCTGTTCTTTCTCTTCTCGCCCGACAAAAAAAGTTTATTTTTCTTAACCCTTGGCCTTCCACTACAGTATCTGACAGCTGCTCATAACGCCATTAATATCGGATTTTAGCTTGTAAATGGGAATCGAAGAGCTTGTAATGATACCTTAGTAGGAATTAAGGGAATCTATGAAAAGTCAAAAGGTGACTTTAAAAAGTGTTTAGGAGGCCCCTCAGAAGTGATTCAAATCAGTTTGTAAACTTTCTTTAACAGAACCCGTGAATTAAATCTAAAGGGTTATTTCCTCTAGAAGTAATAGTAAAAAAAGTGTCTGTCATGCGTGATCGTATGAGTGAATTAATGAGTATTTTATCGTATAACCCACTATACTATGTTAAACTGTTCTGAACATTCAAGAGTTTAAGCAAAAATGAATTGTTGACTATCAATTTCATGCCAAAAAACCCGTTCTAAATAAGATTTAGCAATTTACAAAAGAATTTGGATTTTTAGCTTTTTCTGCAGTTCTTAATATTAATGAAATTTAAGTACATTTTTAAGCATTAATTTCTGCATTAATCCTTCAATGTTCTAGTTCATCGTTAATAAACTTCTTTTGACTGAAATTCTGCTAAAAATATAAATGTAACAATTTTTAGACGTTTTTAGCCATTTTTAGTTATTTTTTAGCACATTTTTCGAAATTTGACCAATTCAATGGTACTCAAAAACGCTAGCCAACGAACTTATCCTTTCGTTTGGAAAGCTTGATTTTTAGGCTGGGAATTATCGTCCGGAAAGACACAAAAAAAAAATTTTTTTTTAACCTCCCCTCAAAGACGGAGGGGCACGCCATTAAATTGAAAATAAACAAATAAAATAAAAAAGTGGGGAGGACGCCCAGGTTTACCCGACGCCGGCTCTAGGGATAAGGGAAGTTGCAGGACGAGGAGGAAGAATGGGATGAAAGGAAGTGCCCCTATAAAATGACCACCAGTTCTAGTAAGAACCCCTCAGGACGCGGGTGGTGATACCACGGAGTACTCCTGCCGAGATGCCCAACTCGAGTAACTCCGTGGCGCTTTTCCCGCACCACACCCCGCGCCATGACACGGTCGCGGCAATGACCTTGATCTTATTAGGTGCCACTCCTTTTAGCTCAGATATCTCTTGGCACAGATCATTTCTATCATATTTACTTTTCTTAGCCCGCCAGGTCTGCTCCATGTCCACGCTGCCACTGACAACGATATCTGGCTTCTTGCCCCGGTCACTCGGCATATGGTATAGTCTCTCCCTTTCGACATCCCAACCGCTAGATGACAAAGCGCCTGCTATCTGCTTGGCAATGCGGCCACCGTGAGTACGAGGACACTGCTGCACCACATGATACAGATTCTCATTTTTACCCCGACAGACACGGCAAAGGGTGTCTACGGTCCCGCGACTACTACTTGAACACCTCACCGAGGTGGCTAACGTAGCCACCAGCACGGCGTGAAAATGGCGATAGTCGCGGGCCCCAATGCCCTCTGAAGCCCATTCCACCCACTGGGTTCGGAGTTCTTTACCATCTACTGACTCATGCAGTGCAGCAGCGAACTCAGCAGATGAGCTGGGTTTGGGAGCAGTTGGTGTTGCTCGATCGCACCACAACAACTGCTGCCGGACAAAGTCCAGGTCAGCAGCTGTGCGGGCGACCTCCCAGCTCGAGCCCCTAAGGGCAAGCAGGCGCTAGCGGCGTAAAGATGGGATGCTGGCAGAAAGAGAGACGATACCGACACACACACACATGCACACATAAACACATGCACACACAAACACACACATACACACACACAATTAAATATACTTAAATAAGCGTCATCAGAATTGCGGATTCATCTCAGAATGTCTCAAAACGGATTTCAATTGAGAAAATCTTCGAAAATTTTGATTTCAAAATTGTGGAGCCATTGCAATAGCTTCATTTTACAGGAAAATTTGCTGATTATCATTTACATAGGTACCTTTCGGATGAGTGAATGGAGGTTACAGACTGAATAAAAAGTATTTCCACACCGGAGGATCATATGCCACATAATTTTTTCAGGATTCCCTCAACTATGCAAAAGTTCGGAACACTCAATAAATTAGAAATTATCATAACTCAAATGACAAAAGTTATCGAGTATTTTCAATTCCAAATAACAAGTGGAATCAAAATCCCATCTTGGTTTATTATTTTCAATAATGAACCTTTGTATTTGACCAAAAAAATAATTTTGTTAACCCCCCCCCCCCCCCCCCCTGAAAATTTGTTGGTTTACTTCCCATCCAGAGGTTTTCTCCAAAACTACTGAACCAAAGTTTATGAAAATTTGCTGAAAAATCATACATCAGTCGGGGATGTGCCAGTAACATCGGCATCAATTTTAACCAACCCTAAAGGGTAGTAATTAAGGGCTGAAATATTGAAAAATCGAGGTCTCGAAAAATTTCTAGGTAACAGTAATGTTTTTTGGTTGTCATTTACATATATTTTCCCAACAAATCGAATGAAATCATCTAGAAAGCCTTACAATTTTCCACTCTCTCACTACTAACTATAATGAAGCAGCAACTCTATGATTTTTCGGGGGAACTGAGTTTCATCAATAACTGCTAGATAGTGTTACGCTAGCATCAACTGACCCACAATACGTGCCGCCACCGAGGTTTCGCCAATTCTCGGCACTGAGTTCGTGTAAGGAAAGTTTAGGTGTGTCATTTAATTTAATAAATTTCGCTTCTGTGGGCGTTCACACCTGTGCAGACACATTAGACGCATACCTAATCATTCGTTTAATAATATGGACAGGTGTTCTGGGTAGAAGAGCTATACAATACAGAAATAATGAACCTCTGTGTAATAATTTGCAGCGTTTTCCCTCTTTTCGCGAATAACACACTTTTTTACTAATTGATTTTTTAAATATTTTATTTAGAGTCATTGAAATAACTCATATTTTCTTTGAAAACTCGGTAAAAGGAAGGGTCCTTCTCAAAGGTGTTTGAGGCCACTCAATCATTTCCGTGATCCCTCCCACACCCATGAAAAGTTTCAACACCTCCTTACCAGAAAATTATAAACAGGCCCTGTCGACGGATGAGTTGGTAGGAGTTAATGCTTTCAGACGATCGATTCATCGACGCTGCGCTCATTACGGTGTTGGTTCGTTTTCTAACTTTCGCCGACTCCTTGATGGGAAATAACTACTTCCAAAGAAAACAACAAGCCATTAGTTACGAAGAGCTACAACGCAGTGTGGGACCAAATACGTCTGTGATAGCCTGACTGATCAAATTGTTTCATAAATTATACGTGCATTATGTGCATTAAGATGTAAGGGAGGAAGTCTCAGAAATTGTGAACAGCGACTTTGGCTGCATAGCTCCCAGCAAAAGAACCTGCTGCTATTGCAGTTTTTCCTTTGGTTTTTTTTTTTTAAATATGAATTGAACGATTTTCAGCCGTTTTTAGCCATTTTTAGTGATTTATTTTGTACATTTTTTTTAATTAGACCAATTTAATGTACTCAAAAAGTTCTGGCCAACGAACTCACCCTTTCATTCAGAAACCTCGATTTTTTGACGTAAAAACGAGATTTTCATCTCAACCCTAAGGTGAGTTATCGTCTGGAATGACATGTGATACATGATTTATACATATGAAAAAGCGCAAACTTTTTCAAAATGCCTTAAAACGGATTTCAACGAAGATATTATTTTAAAAATTTTATTTTAAAATTTGCCCGGCCTTTGCAATAGCTTCATTTTTTACGAAAATTCGCTAAAAAGCTTAACTACATCCATGGAAGAAGTTGAAAAAAAAGTTTAACTTTAATTTTACAGGAACGATTTCGGCTTAGTGTTTGTCTTTCCAACGATCTTTCTGTCGCACATCGTATTTAGACAAGCTATGAAATGGCCGAACCTTTTTCTTGAGGTCTGGTCACGCCGCATTCATGTTTTGGGAACCAGTACTCACCAAGAATAAATCACATTTTCTCATAAAGTCTTCCTTGCTAGCTTGTAAAAAACCACAAAATATTTTTCTTGTTCATTATTTGTTTTCATAATCACATTTGTACAAGCTATCACTGGAACCTTCTTCAATTTTCTCTTGCTGTTGTTATTTTTCTCTATTCTTTGGCCTCACCAGTAGGTCGGGTTGCCAATCAATGTTTGGTGTTTTCTTCCATGTAACCTGTTCCATGTTTCCATCTTCTATTGGTAGAGGCAGTCTTGCCAATTCTTGTTTATTGTTAATGAGGCATAAATAATATCTTTCATATTAATATAATTCTTCTTAGATGTAAATCTAATTGTTAAATATGAGAAAGGAAGTGCTATGCATTTTTATATAAACTTTTCTTCTACTTCTACCAACCTTACCTGTTGCATCAGTAATCAATCTCATCTCAATCATCTTTCTTTCTATCTTTCATCTAACCCTCCAATTTTCATCTCAGCTAATTTCACTCTATCAAATCTAATGTGCACAAAAGTTCAATTCATAATTACCGTCGTGCAGATGGGCAGTGAGTTCAGAGTTTCCAACTTTCTTTTGTATTGTTGCTGCAAAAGTTCAGCCATTTCTTTCACCACCTGCCGGCCGACTTGCTCTGTGTGGATTCGACGGTGAATTCAAGTAAGGTATTGTGACACCTAGTTGAGTCTTCCACCTGAAGGAAAGTTCCTGTGTTAAGGAGTTTCAACCAACTGATGAGATGTATCTAGTATAACCACACATGCATCATGTTGGGTGAGTGGATTCCCGTATATAATACTTCCTGTCACATCATGTTACATTTTCATCATACTACCATTGGACCATTGAATAGCAACATTCACCACACCTTAAGTCAGGATCATCATTGCAATGATCAAAGTTAGTGGACTCCTTACAAAACCACTGTTATCACAGAAGTCTACATTGCTAGATTAGGTGCTTTAAAACATTATTTACTTTTCTTCTGCACTGCTCAATATTTCCACGGCCGTTTAGGTGGGTTGATTACCTTTTTGCCCAATTTATATTAATATATTGGTTGAGTTACATATCTAGATTTGACTATAATTTCTTTGCATCTGCCTCATTCATACAAGTTTATTACCCAAAGATACAAAGAATAGGTACTTATAGAATAAGTAGGTACATATTTACCAACACAAGTGTCTCCAATCACTTATTTATACTATTGGAGTGGTCCTTCGAGTATTTATCATTTTTAACATGTATTATTGTTGGCTGTGTTTGATCAATCAGCCCGTTCTTCACGTTTAGGATAATTGGCACCTATGTATTAGGAGTTTGCCCCATCCCTACGTAACAAGGTCCTTCACGAATTTCATTGGTTCTTTGCAAGCAATTAAAACTTTGATTCTAAACTGTAATATATTCTGGCTTCCCATTTTTATATTCCCATGCGCTTATCCGCATAAGGTAGGCACACTTCGTAAAGAAATTTTAAAACCAGAATTAGTAACGATAGCGATCCTCACTTCGCAAGAAGTTTAACAAGTTGGAATCTCGTATCCCGATAGCAGCTCTCAACTAGGTAGCTTGTTTCGCGCTCCTTCAGTTTTTCAATGAGGTGGAAGTAAGGTCAACTTGGCATTAACTTTAGTTGGGTTATAAGGAAATCCAAGCGCTTAAGAGATATTACATTATTCAACAGCAATACAAATAGAGTTTTCTCCTAAGAACCGATTTGCCGATGAGGAAGAACTTCACGGATCAACTCCTCCTAACTCGCAGCTCATTACTTTCTTAGCATCTTTTTCTTTTATAAGTTTCTACTTATAAAAGAAATACATCTGGCGCAAAGTGTCACATAACTTTGCTAACTTTTGATACAGTTAGAGTTGCTATTGTTGCCGGTTGCGCCAAGGGAGAGCGATAAAAATACACTGTTTCCGTGGATTTTGAAAGAAGACTCCATTTCGCTTTGAAGAAATTTCCTAATAACCTGAAAAATGAGTTAAAAAAACAATATCCGAATATAATGGAATTGGATATCGTTTGAATAGATAGAGTAATTCTTTTTAGTTTAATTTCAATTTCAACAGAATCCCTGGTATGTTCTTGGATATATTCGTTCGGATTTCGGCATCAACTCATAATTTAGCTTTCTGAATTATACAACATCAGGTGTTATGCATGTTTTTGTACAACAGAAGACACAACAGTATTGTCGGACTCCGATTTTCTGATTAATAGGGAAAAAATATAGAATCCAGGGATCTCTTCAGAATGCTCCAAAACCACCACAATGGAAATTGTTGAAGATTTCACTGATAGTAAACTATTGTTAGTGTAGCTATTGCAATATTATTGAAACGTTTGCAAGAAGTACCTAATACATCGGAAAGTAATATATGATATTGGCAGAGCGAAAATTTCAATAACAGCTCGTGCAGCATTCCTTGAGATATTAATGCTGTCAGTCCAACTCCCCTCTCCCCCTAATCACTCGAACAGATTCCACCTGTCGGTTTTTCTAAAACACCTGAGTTAATAATGAAAAGTTGATCGGTTCTTCGCAATCAAAACCAATTCGCAAAAAAAAAAAAAAAAAAAAAAAAAAAACACCGTGTTACAGGTTGCTTTGAAAACCTTTCAGTAGAAGCTTTCAGTAAATAATTTGATAGGATGTTCCGCTTAAACTGCTTGAACCGTCCGCATCCCAATAATGAAGTATCGGCAATATCGATTAGCCTGTTCTATGAACATGAAAAATAGCTGCTAATTTCAAGGGTCGTTAGAATATCACCAACAAAGGACTGTTGGATTAATCCAACGAATCTTATACTCTCGAATAATGAGAATGCAATCCGGAAAATAGTATACCTAACTCTAAATGATTATTTCCGCTATTAGTAATATTAAAATTATCATTCGCGTACTTTTCGGAGGAATCCGTCGTCACTAGCAAGTCGAGTACCGGGGGCGAGCACTTTCGATGCAAAGGCATCATCATCAGGCCATCGAAACAGTACTCAAAATGTATCAACAGTACTTATTGTATAGCGAAACGTTAAGTTTACTAAAATTATCATTTACCAACCTACTGTTTCGACGGATGGTGATGTCTTTGCATCGAAAGCGCTCGACTCCAGTGCTCGACTTGCTAGTGACAAAGGATTCCTCCGAAAGGTACGTAAATGATAATTTGAGTATACTTAATGTTTCGCTAAACAGTGTTAACTGGTGTGATTTGCTGAACGTGGAATGTATAGTCTCGTTCCCAGGTTGGGCTGTAATAATCCGGAGTTTCATTTCAATAACCAAATTGATTTTTACACTGGTACACGCTGTTTATGTACGTTTTCTATCATTTGATCCACCAATTAGCGAGTTTGTGATGAAAATGGGGCTTTGGCTTCAAAAATTCCGTCATTCTGAAATTATTTGAGGATTTTCAAGTTTTTCACTGATATAGGTACCTATACTTTGTATTTCCCGACAATATCTGAACTTGTGACCTGGATGGTAAAAAAACCCATTTTAGCTCTTGAAAGAAAAAAATGAACGTTCCAGACATTAACTCTTTTTAGTATTGAGATAAAAAAATCCATTCACTCACCATCAAATCAAGCATTCTTGAAGAAATGATGAGTTCGTTGGGCAGCAAGGTTGGAGCACAGTAGGTAAATCAATTCAATTCAATCAATAAATTTCAAGTAATTGAATAAATGAATAATATTCTAAATAATAATAGTAATATAAATAGCCCGTAGGGGACCCTTCAGGTTCTACAGGGTTGGCGTCCCTGTGACCCTAGCTAGCGTTTTTTCGCCCTAGGGGATAGGCCTAGATGTTGATCCAACGTGCCCTCCATGTTTGTTCCTCTTATCTTCTTACATCACAGGAACAAACTTATTGGGTTTAGTATTCTTCCCTCCCTCTCTCTTCTTTTCCCTTATCTCCCTTCTACATTTTCAACACGGTCCTCACATAAACACATGTCACAACACTAAATACTCACACTACACACAGGGGCGATGCTTGTGCTACAATCCCTGGCGGCCCCCGTAATGTGGAGTAGGGAGCCTCATGTTCGGTACTCCTGCCGGCGGCTTCCTCCGCAGCTTTCTTTCCCACTGAAAATTCAGGGTGTGCCCGGGGAATGTCTTCTCCGATTCCCACCCTCAGGAGAATGGCATCCCTCAGGGCTCTGTGCTTAGTTGCATCCTGTTTATGTTTGCGGTTTATGGTTTATGCGAGGTTTTAGTTTTCACCTGCAAAAACTACCTCCATCTATTTTAGCAGAAAGCGCAAAGCACATGATGAGTATCCACTCACAATTAGTGGAGTCACAATATCTTACTCCCCACACACACGTTTCTATGGACTAATAGTTGACCGCCAGCTGCGGTGCACCCAGCATATTGAGTACTTGCGCCAGGCTACTATGCAGGGTGTACCATTGCTCAAGGCCCTTTCTAACTATAGTTGGGGTGCCCAGCAGGAAGTCCTCTTAAGGATTTTCCATGCTGTGGTACAATCAAGAATTGATTATGGGTCAGCAAGAAAGTCCTTGCTGCGTAAGCTGGAACCCATATTAAACAAGGGTCTTATTTTGGCTACTAAGGCCTTTCGAACTACACCGACAGCCTCCCTTCAGGTGCTCGGGCCTAGTCAGCCACTAAAGATTAAGAAAAATCTACTGACACTCAGTTATGCAGAGAGCCTTCGTTATTTCCCAGGGGACCCTCTGCATACCATGGTAACTTTACCACCCCTGGATGAAACATATTCCTGGCTCCAGACTCGAACTCGCCCATTGGGCATTCGTGTTCAGGAGCTCATCAGGTGGGACTGCATAGCGAGATACCCTCTGGCCTCTTTTGAAGTCCCCCCGTCCCTCCTTGGACCATCTCTGGGATGCGCATTGATTTTGGCTTGAGGGTTGGGGTCAAGGTAAATACTCACCCACATATCCTCAGATGTCGTTACTCAGAGGCAATCCAGCAATATGCTGGTGTTGGCCCTTGGTCTATGGAGCCCCAACTTCCATGACACTAGACGTCTACCACCTGTTGCGTCTATGTTCACAGCAGAGCTGTGGGCAGTGATGCTGGCAATTGGGAGTTGGAAATTATGTGATATGTAGTCTCACTAAGTACCATTGAGGCGATTAGGGACACATATTCATATGATCCCCTAATACAAAGACTGTGTGTGTGTGTGTGTGTGTGTGTGTGTGTAACGACACTGAGCCACAACATTGGGCACAAAAATAACTTTAATGTGGGTGCCTAGCCATGTAGGTATTCACGACAATGAGTGTGCTGATGCCCTAGCAAGGAGAGCCATTGGTGATGACACCATCGAAATGTTACCTGTGCGCATTGAGGATCGAATCTCATACATGCAGCAAAAAGCCAATTCCGATTCGAGCAATGGCAGGGCAAGCAAGGTCACTGGTCTGCGTGGAGTCCTTCAGGACCTTTGCCCGGTTGATCCTTTCGTGACCCACCTTCCAAGGATGGACCGAATAGTGGTCAATCGGGTAGCCACTGGCCATACCCATCTTACTCACAGACACCTGCTAGATCCAGTAGCTCGTGATGTTGTGTGTGGGAGATGTGGGGGTGAATTGACTATCCGCCACTTTTTGGAGGATTGCCCAGCTCTCATGGACCTCAGGGCCCAGCATTCACCCCCTCAGTGGGTGGATGTTCTGCCAGGACCAGACAAGGTCCAGTCCCTGTTGGTGTACCCGAAAGCCACTGACCTCTACAACGAACTCTGATATTCTGACCTGTGATATATTTATTTATTCATGTACATCTAGCCATACCTTTATTTAAGATGTTAGTATTTATCATTAAATATTCATCAGTCGTATTAATGTATTAGTAAGTTGTTGTTGTTTGAGTTGTGGGTTTGTTGTTTGTATTTATGTGTTTGCTAGTCGTAGTTTAGTTTTTATTACGGAATATTTTTATTATTATTTTACGCCCTCCGATCTGCCAGTGGATCCCGTAATGGCAATCCGTTTAGAAACGGACGGTCAGCATGGCTCCCCTTAAAATCGTGCCCTTTGCAGTGTCCCTTTGATTGCCGCTAATGACCCTTCCGGTTGAGCCGCAGCCTCAATTCTTAAAAAAAAAAAAAAATAATAATAATAATAAATAAATAATAATAATAATAATATTAATAAATTTATAAATTATAAATTGAATAAATTCAATCAAAAAATTTCAGAAAATGTCCTTAAGAAATGACGAAAAATAACTAGAAACAACTAAAAATCGTAGGATTTATATTTTCTACCATGGTATTACTCAAAAATAGTTTATCAACATGAAGCAGTACAATCTCAAATTTATTCTCAAAATTATGCTAAGAAAATGTACGAAATTTTCACTAAAATTTACTAAAAACGATAAAATCTTAATACAATTTAATTTTTAATATTATTTAGAACATTTTTCGTCATATAATTATTTCCTAAATAACTATTTTTTTGCACTCGTGCTCAATTTAACATACCTGAATATAATAAGAAAATTCTATCGTATGATCGAACCGCGTTACTGAACTTTTCTTATTAACTCAAATCCAGCTAATTCTGCCAGAGAGCATTTACGGTGCAGCATGGATTTCTGGATGAATTTCTGGAAGAATTTCTGGATGAATCATTGGTCTCGTGTGGCTGTGGGTGAGTCAACAGAAAGATTAAACGGCCTAGTAATGTCAGAACATCGGAATCCTCTTCAAGGCTCAGTTGAGTGTTTTCCCTACTCACTCGACAAAATGAAAACTAACGGCAGACCGTTTCAACTTTTCTCTCCCTTAGCCACTGTGAGTAATACAAAAAATCTCCATTAGTTTTCTTATACTCGCCCAAGTACAGAGTGCTACCTCATTAGCCATCAGTAGAAAGATCTCGTCGAGTGCACTCCAAATAGGTGCAATATGAAGGATGTCAGATGATTGGAAGCTGCCAAAAAAAGCTAAATGACGTCAGAGGGGAAGGACCACCCCACGCTTCCGACCCATGTGTAGAGGGGGCTATGCGCCGCCGCCAGAGTGGTCTGAGTGCGGCAAAACCTGGCCGGAAATAGGGAAAAAAATGTTTTGTTTTTCGCTGGTTTGGAAAAACAGCTGAAAATTGTTAGATAAATAAATTTTTACAATTTTATTCGAAAGAAGTTTGTCAGTGATGAATTAAAACATTAAAAAGTTTATGTACAAAATTATTATGAAAAATGTACGAGTATTTCAATGATATTTGCTAAAAAATCGAAGAAGAAAATTACTGCAATAATGGCTAAAAACCCAAAATCTTTCTTAAATCGCAGAATATTATTCAGAACGAGTTTTTCGATCATGAAACTGGCAGTGAACAATTTATTTACTTTCAAATTGCTATAAAATTTAAAAACAATGTAACTTAATATAATAATCTTCGAAAATTCGCTCACACGGTAATTCTGCATGACTCGAAAAAAATTTTATGTTATATATTCAAAATGTAGACGTTTCAAAATGCCGAAAACTCAGAATGTGGATTATTATTTGTGTTTTCTTTAATATATTTATTTTGGTTTTATATTTGTTTTTAAGATTGAGATGAAATGTTCCAGTCATGCAGCATGATCATATGAGCGAATATTCGTAAAATATTGTATTACCTATATATTATGTTACATTGTTTTGAAATTTGAGCACTTCGAGTTCAAAGAAATGGTTAATTACTAATTTTATGACAAAAAACGTATACTAAATAATAATCTCCTATTGAAATAAAGGTTTTGAATTTTTGTTAATTTTTTGCCGTTTTTATCGATTTTTTAGCAAATTGTAATTAATTTTAAGTACATTTTTCAGCATAGTTTTGTACATGAATTTTCGAATGTTCTATTTGATAGTAATGAACTTTATTTGAGCAATATTTTTAGTACATTTTTTGGAATTTGGCCAATTTATTGTGCTCAAGAAGTGCTGGCCAACGAACTCATCTTTTCATTTGGGAAGCCTGATTTTTTGGCGCAAGAACGGAATTTTTATCTCAATTCTAAGGAGAGTTATCGTCTGAAATGACACATATTATATATATATATATATCTTAAAAAGCGTTAAACCTCTAGGATTCGTTTAAGAATGTCTCAAAACGGATTTCAATGAAGACATTTTTCAAAAATTTTTATTTTAACATTTTCCGAGCCATTACAATAGCTTAATTTTCTACAAAAATTTGCTAAAATCTATACCTTTGCCGAAAATAAAGTATTCCAAAAGAAACTTTAGACCAAAATAAATCGCCCAAATTTAAAAAATTGAGGTAAATAAATTATTAAAAATTAATTTTTGTTCCTTCGCTCTTTTAATTTACTCCATAAAATGCCTGTTCAAACAACATGAATAACCGCATATTTTCTTGTCACTTGAGGTTCGCTACGTTGATTGTGGCCGCGCCTCGCCCATAATTCAATCTGTTTCCCAACCCTAGTAAGTTCATTTTTAAACTAAAATACTTGTTTTACCAACTCTTTACCAGCCGATGATGAAATCTTGCCTTAGTCATCAATTGTACTCTTTAGCAATTACGATGCAAATACATCACCAAGGTCTGACGTTTCATCGCTGCAGCGGTTATCGCTGATTTGTTACTCCGTTTGTAATTTTAAAAGTTCCAGTCATGCAGCTTGATCGTATGAGCGAATTTTCGTAAATTATCGTACTTTACTATGTTGAATTGTTTTGAAAATGAAAATTCAGGACTTCAATTAAAAAGAAATTGTCACCTACAAATTTTATTGAAAAAAAAAAACCTAGTTTTAACTAACATCCTGCAATAAAAACAAATATTTTGGATTTTTTAAGTTTTATTCTGGAGACTTTATCCATTTTCGGCAAATATTAATTTAGTTTACGTACATTTTTTACCATAATTTTCTGCATACATTTTTTAATGTTCCAGTTCATCGTTAATAAACTTTTTTTGATTAAAAGTCTGCTGAAAAATATAAATTTAACAGTTTTTAGCCATTTTTAGTGATTTTTTCAGCTCATTTTTTGAAATTTGACCAATTTAATGTACTCAAAAAATGCTGGCCAACGAACTCATCCTTTCTGGGGGAGATCATTGGTCTGCATGTAGTGCATTGGTCAACACTTCAGTACCTGTGCTAGGTTGGTCCTTTCGTGACCCATCTTCCAAGGAGGGACCAGGTATAAATAGGGTAGCCACTGGCCATACCCGTCTTACCCTCGTACATCTGCTTATAGACCCTTTTAGACCTCCAGGCCCTCAGCTAGGACCCCAACAGTCAGTGGAAGTTCTATTCCAGCCAGACATTCCCTGTCAATGTTCTTGATAGTGACAGTACTGGATTTTACAACGAACTGTGATACCTCTAGTCTGTAATATATCTATATACATATAATCATTGTTTTATTTCATTTAGCCGTATAGTAGATTAGTAGTAGTAACTTCTACTAATCTACTATATGGCTAAATAGGCTAAATACGGCTTATAACAACGTAACGTTGTTATAAGCATAATCTGTTCTAAGTTGAAGTTTCTTATTTTTTGGGGGTATTTTTATGCGATGTGGAGGTTGCAGACTGCACGTGGCTGTATTCTTTGTGGCATAGTGCGGCGGAGCCTTGCTCTGCAGGATATTATTATTGTTATTATTGCTGGAGTCCATGGTGGCGATCCGTTCAGTGATAGAGGGCTCCCCCTGAGAAACGTGTCCCATGCAAAGTCCTTCTCAATACTTGGTGCTATGCCACTTTTTTTTTTTCGCCCTTCTGGTTGAGGAGTTAAATTCTAAAACAAAAAATAAATAAATAAAAATAGCTAATTATTCTGTTGAACTTGTCTGTTGGCAACTGTAATCGTATTCCAGATTTCCTGATATTGTGGAGTCGAACATCTATGGTGCTCGTAAACCTGAGCCGCAGTTGAAATAAATGGGGAGAGTTCAGCGGAGTTTTGCGGGCTGATCCCGTGCAAATAGGAAGTTGATCCGTCTCCCGGCTCTTCCCGGAACGTGGTTGTGATTGAGGTGGAAATTCTCTCTCGTGAACGACGACTTTCAGCTCCGATCTAAAACTTCCGCCGAGAACCTGGATAAGCGAGCTCGCTCCTAACTCTCAGCCCTAACACACTCTCTGACTTCTCACTCAGTCGTCAATCGCAGGGCTCGAGAGGCTGTCGTACGTACAACGAGTATTATGCAGAAAAATCCGTATCCCGGACTCGCCAAAAAGTTCACAATTGTCACGTCATGAATGTTTCCCTTCCTATCTCTCTCGTTTCCAATTTGATTTGACCGTTGCACTAACTGAATCTCTTGGCTGGCAGTAGACGACAAAACAAAGAAGTACCCAGTCATGCAGCATGACTAGTAGAGCGAAATTTCAAAGAAAAGTTGTGGGGTAACATAAAATTTGGCACTTCAATTCTAATCATTGAGACCAACCATGTCCTAAATAAAACTGAGGGGACAGCCGTAAGACGATATCACATAGAACATTTTGGAACACGCAGCTGTACTCGAAAATTTAGTCAATAATGGGTATTTTTCACGTAAAAATCGATTTTTCGCACTTATTTATAGATCTTAGAGATCTCGAAGTGGTCGCAATCGTCTCGGCGCTATATTAAAAAAAAAAAGTGACGTCTCCACATGCCCTATTGTCAAAAAACCCGATTTTTTTTAGCATTTTTTGAGCCACTAAACTGTAAATTTGAACCTGAAATTCTGAAGCGATCGGGCTTGCCAACGAACATGACTAGACCTGTCTTTTGCCAAGACGGATTTTTCTGAGTTGAAAAGAATTTTTTACGCCTTATTATAAGAGAGTTATCGTCTGGAAGTACACCAGACAGATTTATATATATATATATTATTAGAATTATGGAAATACACCCTATAAATAAATAAATATATATATATATATATATATATATATATATATACGACGCTAAAATGTAGGATTGTGTTCTTTGATGTATAAAACGCATTTGAAGGGGGTCACCGTCCCCTCCCTACCACTTTTTAAATTTTGAAGCCATCTAAATATCTCATTTTTTCTTCGAGAATTCGCTAAATTTTCCACCTCATGCTGCATATTTGTATGAGCGAATATTCTTGAATTATCGTCTAACATTATTACATTAAATTGTTTTAATGATGAGTTTTACACTTTAACTCAAGAATTTTCAGTTCTTTTGTTATGCTCAATTTTATGTGTTTTTAAGCGTAAAACTAGTTAGTTAAAGTGTAAAACTCAGTTATGATTGAGTTGGTGATAACTGCAAGTTACCATTCGATTCAGCGTGGTAGAAACGTCCCCAAATTCGAATTTTCTAAGAGGGTCATTTTTCACGAAAACCCTCGATTTCATAGAAAAAACTTCGTTTTTCAACATTCAAACATACTTTTTTCCTCCAATTTTTCCCCCCGGCTGGACGTGGAGGCGAGCGTAGCGAGCCGGAGCGGCTAGTTATTAATAAGAATGAAACTCCGTCTGTCTGTCTGTTTGTCTGTCGTGTCTATGCACGGCCAAACGGCTGAGTGGGCCGGATCTACGAGTGGGGGGATCTTCTTGGGATTTTCCGATAGGGTGTATAAGCGAATTTAAAATTTTCTAATCCCACCCGAACCATGGGCCGTAGGGCGGGAGGGGGGTCGAAGTAATAATTAATGTGCGCTTTTTGGACTTCCCCGCTTCCCCTACCCCTCTAAACGGCCGTTGACAATTCCGGAAAAATACGGGTTTCGTAGGTTTTCCTACGAGGAAGACGACGGCGCGATCGGATCGCGAAACAAGTATCGGGAAATGCGTAAAAAAAATGCGAAAGTACGGACCGTGTTTTCTCGAAAAGTCCGACAAAAACTACGTTTTTTCCGATTAAAATATACCCCATAAAGGTACGTTTTTCGGAACGGTTTTCGCGGGCGAAATACAGCTTTGGGTCCGCCGAATCTGAATCCGAAATTGGATATCGAAAAAAGTGACGAGAACTCGGTCAAATTGCGAGCAGAAGCGAGGCGAAACGATTAATAGCAGAAATTAATTTTGCCCCGGACGCGAGAAGGCTCTACGAAGACGTCAAGGGGTTTGATGAGGCGGGGCTTGCACTTGACGGGAACGGGTTGCGAGCAGGTACACATAGGTTGCGAGCCTGGCCTACGCACTTACGTCTTGAAGGGTGTACAGGTATACTTTGCGAGCGAAGCGAGAGCCATGTCAACAGAATAAATTCGGATTTTTTCCTACAAACATACAGCAATACCTTGCGAGCGAAGCGAGCAACATCCCCGAATAAACTTTTTGTGGTTCCACGTAGTTTTATAAGATTTAATTTGTTTGTAAGAATTTCCAACAGAAAAAAACGTCTGCCAAGTTGGGTGGGCAGTATAACTTCCTCAAGCGAGCGAAGCGAGCAGCATCCCTTACAGAAGTTAAACCTACCCTTAGGGATTTATCGATTGCGAGCGAAGCGAGCAACATCCCCTACATGTTTCATTTGTAATACATCGCATCTGCACAGCCACACCTTGCGAGCGAAGCGAGCAACATTTCCTACATGCCAGACTTTGCGAGCAAAGCGAGCAACGAGCAACATCCCCGAATAAACTTTTTGTGGTTCCACGTAGTTTTATAAGATTTAATTTGTTTGTAAGAATTTCCAACAGAAAAAAACGTCTGTCAAGTTGGGTGGGCAGTATAACTTCCTCAAGCGAGCGTAGCGAGCAGCATCCCCTACAGAAGTTAAACCTACCCTTAGGGATCTACCGTTTGCGAGCAAAGCGAGTAAAATTCCCCACATGCCACATTTTGCGAGCGAAGCGAGCAATTTAATGGGGGGTCCGGGGGCAGTATAACTTCCTCAAGCGAGCGAAGCGAGCAGCATCACTTACAGAAGTTAAACCTACCCTTAGGGATCTATCGTTTGCGAGCGAAGCGAGCAACATTCCCTAATAAACTTTTCGTGGTTCCACGTAGTTTTATAAGAATTAATTTGTTTGTAAGAATTTCCAACAGAAAAAAACGTCTGCCAAGTTGGGTGGGCAGTATAACTTCCTCAAGCGAGCGTAGCGAGCAGCATCCCCTACAGAAGTTAAACCTACCCTTAGGGATCTACCGTTTGCGAGCAAAGCGAGTAAAATTCCCTACATGCCACATTTTGCGAGCGAAGCGAGCAATTTAATGGGGGGTCCGGGGGCAGTATAACTTCCTCAAGTGAGCGAAGCGAGCAGCATCCCCTACAGAAGTTAAACCTACCCTTAGAGATCTACCGTTCGCGAGCGAAGCGAGCAGCATCCCCTACAGAAGTTAAACCTACCCTTAGAGATCTACCGTTTGCGAGCGAACCGAGCAACATCCCCTAAATGCCATACTTTGCGAGCAAAGCGAGCAACATTTTCTACATGCCAGACTTTGCGAGCGAAGCGAGCAACATATCGTACATGCCAGACTTTGCGAGCGAAGCGAGCAATATTCCCTACACGCCACACGTTTTAATGTTAAAAACTGTGGGTTTTTCAATGAAATTGTTGGTTTTCTCGAAAGATGACCCTCCATGAACCTACGAGTATCTATGTATTTCTATGTATTTGTTCACGCTGGATCGAATGGAAACTCTTGCAGATCTCTCAACAACGTTATAATCGAGTTTTACACTTCAATTAACTAGTTTTACCCCATAACACACATACATTTAATCGTAACAAACAAACTAAACATTTGCGATTTTAAGTGTAAAACTCGGTTATAACAGAGTTGGGGAGATCTGAAAATGTTACCATTCGATACAGCGTGAAAAGATACTTAGAAACCGACCCCATACTCGTAGGTTCATGGAGGGTCATCTTTCGAGAAAACCAACAATTTCATTGAAAAACCCACATTTTTCAACATTAAAACAAAATTTTCTCCACTAAATAACAAAATAAAAGTAAACTTGATTATACCGTTGGAAAGAGTATTAGACGAAGCAGTTTTCATGAGATTTGCCAGTTTCCAGGATTTTTTTAAAAAGAGTAGTAAAGTTTTAAAGATTCTCAGAAATATTATTTTTTTTAAATCGTCAATGTTTGAGCTGATGTGAGGGTCTTCGGATGGTACTTTTTAAGAACCCAAGTACACTATTCTTATAGGAAATTTAATGCTGATACCGAAAATGAGGTTGAAAGTTAAAATTAAATGAAGCAAAGTGGAGAAATCCGAGTTTAAAATGAAAAAACACGGTATTCCTGAAAAAACCTTTAAAAAATCATATCTCGAGTACGGATTGAGATAAAAATATGCAATTGGCGGCATTTTACTCCATTGTTGATGTGGTTTCACCCAAATTTTTTTTTTTGTATCTGCGAGGGGATCACCCTGTATAATATATATATTAGAAAAAGCGTTAACCTCTAGGATTCGTTTCAGAATGCCTCATAAAGGATTTCAATAAATAATATATTCGAACATTTTGATTTTAAAATTTTTAGAGCAATTGCAACATCTTTATTTTTTGAAATTATCCTCTAAAAGAACGAAAAGGCTGGAGCTGTGTGAGAAAAACTGCACTCGGCTCTTCTTCTCTTGACATAGACTTTGGGCCCTGCTCTTCTCATCCCTCCTCCTGTCCCTGGAAGTTCGCCCTCCCCTGGAAAGACCAACATCGTTTTTCTCCCAGTGACTCCCGAGTATTAAATTGTTTAGTAGAGTGACGGCCTTGCTGTAAATGGAGAGCACGCCAACTCAGAACTTCATGCATTATTGCGATACCGAAACAAACTGGTCTCTCTCACTTTTGGGATGAAATGAGTGAAATTAAAGTCCCCCCCTCTGCCTGGTTTAAAATATGCACCATCAACGTAGAACTGAACCCAAATTAAAAGTATATTGCTTTATTCAAGCGCACAACCCTCATCTGCTTTCCCACCAACATATTAGTTTTTGCCTCGATTGTGTTGTATCACGGTAAACCTGCTGGGCCTCTCATCAACGCCGCTTTGTATCCTATATTAGTTGAGTGACTGTAAAATGAAGGGAAATGTGAATCTTTCCGAGCATACTAGTTCAGCAGAAGCATTGTAATCACCTCCGGTTGGTGGAAAATCAAATTCCTCTAAAATATGTGTTTTCAGTCACATTTTAGTTTTTGAGACACAGTCCAGAATGAATTTGGTTTTGTATCTCTGCGTGCCCTCGATGGTTTCCTGTGGCTTTCACTGGTTTTATCCAATCTAATCTCTTAAATCTTAATCTATTTATCTTATATCTTATCTCTATTATAAATCTGAAACTCAGTCTGTTTGCCTGAGCTATGCACGGCCAAACGGCTGAGTGGGGGGAGTGTACGAGTGGGGGGATCTTCTTGGACTTCTTGGAAAGGGTGCCTAAGCATTTTTAAAATTTTCTACTCCCACCAGAACTATGGGCTGGTGGGCGAGAGGGAGGGGAACCCCATTTTATCGAATTTCCTTAGAAAATGAAGCTATTGCAATACCTCGGGAAATTTTATAAACAAAATTTTTGATAAATTTCGTCAACGAAAGCTGTTTTGAGGCATTCTGAAATGAATCCTAGAGTTTAACGCTTTCTCATACATAATTCATTCCAGACGATAACTCTCCTTGGGATTGAGGTAAAAAATCCGTTCTTGCGCCAAAAAAAAAAACAAAAAAAAACAAGCTTTTCAAAAAAAAGGATGGGTTTGTTGGCCAGCACTTTTCGAGCACATTAAATTGGTCAAATTTCAAAAAATGTACTAAAAAATCACTAAAAATGGCTATTAACGGCTAAACATTGTTAAAATTTTATTTTTCTCGCAGAATGTTGCTCAAATAAATTTTATCAACTACAAAAGGAACATTCAAAAATTTTACAAAATTATGCTGAAAAATATACGTAAATTTCATTAAAATTTGCTGAAAAATCGACAAAAACTGCAAAAAAGCTAAAAATACAAAACCTCTTTTGTCAATAGCATTTTATTACTTAAAATACGGTTCTGTCATAAAATTAATAGTTAACAATTTCATTGCACTCAAAATGCTCTAATTTGAAAACAAATTGAAATTATACAATACGATATTTGTGAAAATTCGCTCATACGATCATGCTGCATGACTGGGACTTTTTTATATGTTTTTGGCCGAGCGCTCGATCTTCTATTGGCTGTTACATTAAAATATGTTCGAGAGCACTAAGTATTACAGCTACAATGTTGCGTTCCTGGAGCCGTAGAACACGATTGTACCATCAAAATTGCCGAAAGATGCTGTAATCTCGGAGAAATCTACAAAAATATGCAGAAAATAACGGGAGAAAAAAAAATCATTCAGGCTATGTTGTGTTTGCTCGGGTTGGTCTTAAAATGTTCGTTGGAGTTCCAATTTGGTCCCATTTAAGTTTTGAAGCACGAAATAGTGCTTTCCGATTGTAGTGAACGAAAATGTAGACGATAACTTTCGTTTTTGAGCTACCGCTCTCTATCCCTTATTTGCTTATGCCCGTCTCCTAGTGGAAGGATTTTCTTGGGTTTGTCCGAAAGGGTAAATAAGCAATTTTAAAATTTTCTAACCCCACCCGAACCATTGGCTGGAGGGGAGAGGGTCAGTTTGTTAAGGTTAGGCTATGACCCGCAAGACCGAGCGGTCTTGAAGGCGAGGTCGCTTTTTTCCCCGTATTCCTATGCATCCCACCCCGAGCGGGCTAAGCGAGCGAGAAAACTACACTGGTACGTAATAAACCTGAAAACTTCCAAACTCTCAGCTTCATCCTAGAAGATGATAACTGAAAAGTCATCTTTTTACAATTTTGTAGGCTAATTTCATCTTTATAGTAGGTATGTAGATCGACCCGGAACTCAGCAACTTGTCAACTGTTTATCAGGAATGGGGCCAGAGAAAAACACTTATTCCTCTTTCACCGAGCAATCGGTAAATATATTACCTTCTTCAGGGCCTATAATATAACATACAACAACCTCAATCATTCAAGAAATCACAAACCATAAACGCAATCTGATAAAATATATATATATATACAGGGTGATTCCCTCGCAGATGCAAAAAAAAAATTTGGGTGAAACTACATCGAAAATGGAGTAAAATGCCGCCAACCGCATATTTTTATCTCAATCCGTACTCGAGATAAGATTTTTTAGAGGCTTTTAAGGGATACCGTGTTTTTTAATTTTAAACTCGGATTTCTCCAGTTTGCCTCATTTAATTTTAACTTTAAACCTCATTTTCGGTATCAGCATTAAATTTTCTATAAGAATAGTGTACTTTGGTTCTTAAAAAGTACCATCCGAAGACCCTCACATCAGCTCAAACGTTGACGATTTTGAAAAAACAATATTTCTGAAAATCTTTAAAACTTTACTACTCTTTTAAAAAGAATCCTGGACATTGGCAAATCTCATGAAAACTGCTTCATCTAATATGCTTTCCAACGGTATTATCAATTTTACTTTTATTTTGTTGTTTAGGGGAGAAAATAATGTTTTAATGTTGAAAAATGTGGGTTTTTCAATGAAATTGTTGGTTTTCTCGAAATATGACCCTCCATGAACCAACGAGTATGGGGTCGGTTTCTATGTATTTTTTCTCGCTGGATCGAATGGAAACTCTTGCAGATCTCTAAACTACGTTATAATCGAGTTTTACACTTTAATTAACTAGCTTTACCCCATAACACACATACATTTAATCGTAACAAACAAACTAAACATTTTCGATTTTAAGTGTAAAACTCGGTTATAACGGAGTTGGAGAGATCTAAAAATGTTACCATTCGATACATAGTGAAAAAATACATAGAAACCGACCCCATACTCGTAGGTTCATGGAGTGTCATCTTTCGAGAAAACCAACAATTTCATTGAAAAATCCACATTTCTTTACATTAAAACATAATTTTCTCCACTAAATAACGAAATAAAAGTAAACTTGATTATACCGTTGGAAAGAGTATTAGGCGAAGCAGTTTTCATGAGATTTGCCAGTTTCCAGGATTCGTTTTGGAAGAGTAGTAAAGTTTTAAAGATTTTCAGAAATATTATTTTTTCAAAATCGTCAAAGTTTGAGCTGATGTGAGGGCCTTTGGATGGTACTTTTTAAGAACTCAAGTACACTATTCTTATAGTAAATTTAATGTTGATTCCGAAAATGTGGACAAAAGTTAAAATTAAATTAAGTAAAGTGGAGAAATTTGAGTTTAAAAGGAAAAAAACACGGTTTTCCTGAAAAAACCTTTAAAAAATCATATCTCGAGAACGGATTGAGATAAAAATATGCAGTTGGCGGCATTTTACTCCATTTTTGATGTGGTTTCACCCAAATTTTTTTTTGCATCTGCGAGGGAATCACCCTGTATATATAAATTGCTATGCAATTCTTAGGCCGACCCCCAACAATTTTTTTTGTAACGTCCGTGACGAAATTAAAGATGATTTTCACGTACAACCGAGTAGTTGAGTAGTTGCTATAGATTGTGTCACAATTTCAGTGTTTTTCACGTACAACCCAGCCGTTGTTAGGGGAATGAAACTTCTGCAGTTTTCATCGCACAAAAATCGTTCGCCACTCGTTGGAAAGCGCTTGATTTATGTGATAAATGTTCATATTTCAAGCTACCAATTGCCCTCTCCTTACGTACCTGGCTACATTCCAAAACTAAGTTGATTCAGGCTAAGAATTGCATAGCAAATTATCCTCGTTTTCTACGCAGTAGAAAAGAGAAAAGATCCGGCGAGGCGCGAAGCGCCGAGTATAGATTAGGGGGGTCCAGGGGGGCGAAGCCCCCCGGCGAGGCGCGAAGCGCCGAGTTATATATATATATATATATATTTAATATTCAAATAAGGAAAAGGTGACTCACTCAGAGGATGTCATAGTGTGTAAACCGCACCATTCACACACAAATCAGGCATAATGGGTTGCATCAGGTATTTACTAAAACTAAAAAGATGTTTACAATAATGACATTCAAAGAATATAATAACATCGACCCAACACTCACCAACTCAGTGAAGAACTAAAATCAGGTTTATTGTAAAAATGAAAATAAGAAATAAACATCTGGCATTTAAGATATAGGTAGATAATAATAATAATGTATTTAAAAAAGTCAAATGATACAATACAATAACAACAAAACAACAACTCTGTTAAGAGGGATAAAAAATCTTCTTCCTCTTCATTAACATTTGCAGACGCTGAATAACGTAGTGGTACGTAATGAAGTAGTGTTGTTATTCGCTATTACAACATGGGGAAAATCCGTTAAATCAACCAGAATCTAATTTTCTTATTCATTTTCTCACAGCTCAATGCGCGGGTACTGCTTATAATTTGGTTGTTTTGGTGTTTTTCCAAGTTAATAGAGAGTTTTTGTACTTCTCGTATCGTTATTTCTCGTAAACACGAAAACAAGCTGTTGGAGCGAGCATGATGAGTTAATGCTAATCTTTTTCGCATTGATTCCCCGTGGCGTTTTTGTAAGCGAGAGAAAAGTTAACGTGACTCTTGTAGTGACTCACTGCTTGAAACTGAAAGTAGACAATTTTCAAAATATAACATGAAATTAGAAACAACCTCTTACCTTAAACAACCTTACATCTTATAAAGTCCCAGTCATGCAGCATGATCGTATGAGCGAATTTTCTTACATTACAATTGTGTGTATGGGGTATATTATATGTAAACTTGTATTGCAATTCGAGCAACTTGAGTAAAGAAACAATTGTTAAAAACAAATTTTATGGTAAACAAACTCAAACTAAATAAAATTTGGCACACAAAATTGGTCAGATCTCAAAAATTGTGCTTGATAAATCACTATAAATGGCTAAAAACGGCTAAAAATTGTATGTTTATATTTTTACCAGAATATTGCTCAAATAAAGTTTAATAACTATAAAATAGAACATTCAAAAAGTTTTGTACGAAATTATGCCGAATAATGTACTTCGATGACATCAAAGTTTGCTTAAAAAATCGATAAAAATTGAAAAAAGCTAAAAATAAAAAATCTCTCCTTAAATAGCAAGTGATTATTTAGAATACTTGTTTGTCATAAAATTAATAGTTAACAGTTTATTTTCATTCAAAAAGCTCAAATTTCAGAAAAAATTAAACATTGTAAAATTAGATCATTTACGAATGATCATTATACGATCAGTTAAAGTTTTAAATGAAAAACTTTGTGAAACCAGAATGAAAATTGAGTACCTAGAATTCCGCCTACCGCATCTCAATCTGTTGCTTAGATATGATTTTTTGTTTCGAGAAAAAATAATTTTTTGACGTGAAAACCCACGATTCTCCTTTTAAAATCAACTTCCAACTAACCAAGCTTCAACTAACCAACAACAACTCAACTCAACTTACTTCTTGCTAACGCTTCGGGATCAGCGTTGAATTTTCTTTACAAAAAATTATTTTCATTATTTATTCAACAACATTCAAAATCATTTACTAATAAACAAAAGTTACTTCTTTTGATAATTGGGGAATTAGAAAAAGTTTGAAAATTAGCTACTTCCTCAAATTTTATCTTAGAGACTGCTTATCAAATGAAGCAGTCCTTTTGAAAGTAGACATTCAGAATACAAAATGGCGGCCTCATTTAATACTCCTTTCAACGGTATTTTAATGTTGAAAATTAAGTCATCTTTATGAGGCCGCCATTTTTTACTCCACCAATGTCGAGATAGCAGACAAAGATACTTCCTATTGATGGCCTTGGCTCCTAGACTATTAGTAAGAATACTGGGGATGATTGAAATCGTACGTCTCAAACTGGACCGCAGGTTCAGTTGTCAGGGGGTTGAGGTCGAGCGTTGCTTCGTAGCACCTCACTACTCCGTTATTTAACATTCCCCATACAGTACATTTTCCTTGCTGTAGCTGGGATAGCATACCGCTAACTAGGGCGGTAAAGATCAAAGGATTTAGGTAACATCGTTCCCTCTCGACTTGTCACCGCCTTTGACATTTCCACCCCCCACCACCCATCCCACCCCACCCCCACCATCAACAACCCTCCTTTCATTCCCATACCAACTCATAGTGATGAACTGCACTGGGTTGGTGGGATCACATCTCTGTATTGTTGATAGTAGTACTCATGCCTACTAGAAACTTGTATCTCAATAAATCAAGTTTACTGTAGTTTTAAATTTGAAATGTATGTTCAAGTCAATCAGTTCCTTTGTTCGGATTATGTAGGCCGAGACAAGTTATTTATTACATTCCTTTAATATAAATGTACCTAACTGGCCTATTTCGTATTTCCTATACGATTTTTTCAATATTTTAAACCGATCTAATAAGCAGCTGACACCGATAAATCCTGTTGACCCCGCCCAATCGACCCTAGAACTTCAAACTAAAGCAACGTGGTGCCAACTTCCTTCATCAGTTTCCACTTTGTTTGGTGTTATAACTTTATATACATATATATATATATATATACCTATATATGTATATATGTATATATATATATATACATATATATATATATGGGGTCTCACGAGTTATCACCCCCCCCCCGCCCCATAAAATCATTTGGTAAGAAGGACAAAAAAAAATTTTTTTTGGAATCTAGGTAGTTTTTAGTGAGGACCTCCTCTTTTGACGAGCCATCCATCTATTAGAAAAATAACCAAGAAAGTGCTAAAAAGTTCCAGTCATGCAGCATGATCGTATGAGCGACTTTTCGTAAATTATCGTACTATATTATGTTACATTGTTTTGAAAATTAAGGAGTTTGTGGGGAAGAAATTGTCAACTACCAATTTTATGAATAGGACACCGTTCTAAATAATACTCTGCGATTACAAAAGAGATTTTGGATTTTTTTAAAGAGTTTTTATAGATTTTTTAGCACATTTTAATGAAATTTAAGTACATTTTTCTGCATAATTTTGCATATAATTTTCCATGAATATAATATTTTATGCACGAGCGCTTACGAAAATGGCCGAGGTCGAAAATTTTTCGCTTCGACCTTCGTCCACTAGGTCCACTAGGGCGGTGCTAAATGTTTTGGTGGCGCGCCGAGCCGCGCTCCAGAAGTTTGGAAAGCGGTCGAGAGCGAAAAATTTTCGAACTCAGCCGCGCCGCGCCGGGATGTCGACCTAGTGGACGGACTACCATTATTTTCCATTATATTTCTTGAGACAGATTTTGGCGTCGAGCCGCTCTGTCGACCTAGTGGACGGCCACCTTAAAGGTACACTGCAAGTGGCACAATGCTAAGGGGAGCCACGTTCCCTCCGTCACTAAACGGAGTGCCATCATAGACTCCAGTGGCAAATCGGAAGGGAAAAAACGCTATCTATTCCATAATATTGGAGAAATTTTCATAATCTAATATTTCAGTTACCTTTGATTTTGACGATTACTCCAGTTCTGTTTGGTTTTCGGTATCCGCCCAACACGTTTCCATACCAAACGGTATGCACACGTTTTTATACAGAAAGTACCTATAGCATCTTCCAAAGTTGAAAACATGTTGGGAAAATAATTAATTATAACTAAACAACCTTGTGTCAAATGTTTTTGTCAGTAATAAGCCCAAAACGTGATTATTTTCCAATATCCACTGTTTACAGTTCACCCTTTATAGCTCGTTTCGCTACTGGTATTTTCGCGGCTGTGTATACTTCCTGATTGAATTGTTTATTAGTTAACAACACGGGACGCGGGTTGTTGTTGAGTAAACTCTGTTGGTCATTGAACATAAGCTGTAACTTTAAAACAAAAGGAACGTACAAATTATGCAAATTTAATTACTTGAAATGTAATTCCTTGTCCAACAAGACAGCGTTAGTTTGATTTATAATAAAGCACTACGGCTGAAGGGTAGGATCCTGAGATCTGCCACGTCGTGAATGCAGCAACGTGCGGTTGACGTTAGATTGACTGTGCGATGGAAGCGGATTCAGGGGTCTAACTATCACCGGCCGGACATGTCTCCACATGATTAGGGGTAGGTTGGCCCCTGCGGTAGACAATGGCCACCCTCAGTTCCCCATTGATGATAATCTCCTGCCGACCCCTTTGTTGCGAAGATAGCGGAGGATCCAAGCCTCATGGCGTTGTTTCGCAAAAAATCGTTTTGGCATTTTAAAGTTCCGTTCGTGCTAACGCAGCTGGCCTAGGCTGAAAGGAGAAGTTGCCCTACACCTACTTCAAAGCGGGACACAGTGGGGCAAAATGAATCCAAACCTGGCAAAAATGTTTAGAGATGAATAATAATGTTCTTAGGAGGGAGGGAAGGCTAATGTAACTACTTCCATACACCTGTACAAACAGGAACACTAGATCATTGCAAGATCAGAAAAACACATTGCTTAAATCAATCTATGTAGGAAGCGCGTGGAAAGTAGTTGAACGTTGTCGAATCTGTGTACATACAGGTAAGTTGTTATTAATTCCCAGTGTACCTCTATACTACCGCGATATTAAAAAACATCTCAAGTCCAAAATTTTCGAAAATGAAGATTTAACGTAATCCTATGAATGATGTTGAAAACTTAAATATCAAAATAGCGAAAACTACTATTGAAATGTTGATAAATCCAACATTTTAAATCAAAAACATTTCAAGTTTTTGGAATGATATTAATAACATTTCAAGTATGCATAGAAACAACTCAAGCCTTTTAATTGATGCATTAAGAGGCACTACAGTGTAGGTCAAAAAATGAAGTCATAATGATGAACTGGACGGACGTTATTAGCAAGGGAAACGTATACAACTTTGAAGTGCTAGCCTGAAAAATTGCTGTATTTGGACTTGAGATGTTTTTCATTATCACGGCAGCATATATACAGGGTGATTTTTGTGATGTTGAAGTGAAACTTACTTGTGAAAGCTAAAAAAGCAACAAAAAAAAAAAAAAGTTTTTGAACTACCGGTGAATGGGGGGGAGGGGCTGGTATTAGGTACTTGACAATGATGTTCCATTTTTTGCATAACGACACCTTATTTCAAGTTTTTTTTTTTTTTTTTTTTTTTTTTTTTTTTTTTTTTTTTTTTTTTTTTTTTTTTTTTTTTTTTTTTTTTACGCTGAACACTATGAAGGAGACACCCTTTTCAGAGGAAACGTTTGCAGAGTTCTAATAAACAGCTGTAGAATAACATGAACATAATAACATACCATCATCTCCATGTAGCCTGCGAGTTGGTGAAAACGTCAAACCTTTGGATAATAGAGAGCACGTGGCTTCTTGAGTCAGAACCCGTGATGTCTGGTCACATATTTCTAGAGCAGTCGAATTAAGGTGTTCTCAAGTCTCAACATCAACAGGAGTGGTTCTCCACCAGTAGTGGAGTAGTTCCCACTGTGGTTGGTAATATGTTTGAACCGATCGTACGTATACTAGACGGTGGTGGTCTTATTGGAAGCTGATTCGAAGGTGAAGAGAATCGATAGATCAAATGAGTGGGAGGCATAGAAGGTTTGGTGCTGAACATCAATTGCCGAACATGCTGCAACTCATCACTTCACATTCAACCCGTGAGGAACAAGCTCACAAATGGGTCTCGGGAGCATTCCGTCCTCCAGACTTCAACCGCTATAACACCTAATCATCTCTTTTTAGGACGTCCCTATGAAGCTATGTCTTATAGGCAAGGCTTCGCTAATGAGAGGGACGCCTATTGGAATTGATCCAGGGGGGTAGGGGACAACCCAAACATGAGAGAAAAAAATAACCGCATACAAATCCATTTCAGACCATTCTAAGACCGAATCCGTAAAAAAAACCATAGGTGTGTGTGTGTGTGTGTGTGACACAAATTTTGTCGACGCTGCCCAGACTACAATTCTCAACCGATTTTCGAGATTCTTTCTTTGTTCGTTCCCAATTTTAGTCTAGTTGTGCAACAAACCTCAGAAATTTTGAATTTCAAGATGGAAAAGAGCAACACAAGTTAGTTCAAAAGACGTTTATCAAGTTCCGTATAAGGAATTATACATAACTTTGATGGTTCATGTGAATGTGATAAGAATTAACTTCTAATTTTGTTAGCTCTTTGTGACGAAGAATCTCACTTTCGCAACTCCGAACTAATTGGAATTTGAAGCGGGAGTGAAACATGTTGTCCTGAGATCTGAGAACATCAATATAAATCGTCGTATGTCGTCGAATAATTCACGGATTTCCCACCTGCCCGGTTTCAGCGTTTCAAAGAGAATCGAGCTGTTGGATGTGGGGTATCACTCACGGAAGAAGGGGAGGGGAGTCGTCATGAATACGAGATACTGAGCTGTGTTTACACGGTGAGAACAGCCACAAGGGCTTGCGCACATCCCTGGTACGCATCGGTACATCTAAAAGCCTTCCAAAACTACCAAACATCACCTCCGTTCTCGGCATTCTCCTTCGATCTGATAACGATATGCATATATACACACGATGGATAAATTCAGACGTCATCTCACCTTGTAATCGATATTTTAAAAATCCTTCCTTTGGCCAAAAATTACACCGTTAAGCCTGTTTAATTAACTCAATTATCCCTCATCAACCCACCCTTCGGTCGTGTGTAACATATAACATATTGTGAATAAAGTGCTCAGTCATGCAGCATAGCTAATTTTCAAAGAAAAGTTTTCAATAAAACTGAGGGGACAGCCTTACGACGAGCTCTCTAAGAAATGTTTGTACAAGCAGCCGTACTCGAAAATTTGGTCAATTATGGGCATTTTTCACCTGAAAATAGATTTTTCTCACTTATTTATTAATCTTAAAAGATCGGGGAGTGGTCGCAATCGACTCAGCGCTATAAAATACTTTGATTTAGATGCCCCGCATGCCCTATTGTCAAAATTTAGTCAATTATGAGCATATTAGCGAATTTTCGTAGAAAATGAACTATTGCAATAGCTCGGAAAATATTAAAATCAAAATTTTTGAAAATTTTCTTCATTGAAATCCGTTTTGAGCAGGGTTGCCAGGTGGTATGGGGCAAAAAACCGGACACTACTATGATCATTAAACTGTCAAACAGTCATAAGTTCTATACATTCACAATTACTGATATGCATTTTTATCATAGAACTATGTTCAATAGGTACCCTACCAAATGGTACCTAATATTGGTAGTATCTATATTTATTTTCCAATAAATGTCACTTGCTGACTATAATGCGTGGATTCAGATAAGTTTTGAACAAATTTTGAGTTCAACTAATTCAAAAATGGAATTGAACATTCCATAGTTCGAGAATGGAGTGTGTTTTCTATCTCAATCCTCAATCATATTTAAGATATACCAACTTTGCTTCAACTCAACCAAATTTGATTTTCGAGTATTTTTTCAATATCAGCGTTAAATTTTTTTTTTTTTTAAATAGAATTGTTACTTTTGACTATCAAAAAATACCAGCGAGCCAGCCAGCTGAAACATGAACTGTTTTGAAAAATAAATAAAACACATGAAACGTAAAGTTTTACATGCCTACAATTTTTTTTTTTTTTTTTTTTTTTTTTTTTTTTTTTTTTTTTTTTTTTTTTTTTTTTTTTTTTTTTTGAAGATTGTCAAATCACAAAAACTGCCTCAAGTAAAGGAAACATGTAAGCTTTAGAACGGTTAGTTCAACATTTCGATTGCGTTTCAATGTGGTAGATACAGTTTAGCTGGAATTTGGAAAAAAATTGGTCCCAGATGTTTTGTAATTTTTTAATATATTTTTTATTTATTTTTATTTAAATTTAATTAATTTTTAATTTTAATTCAATTTGTAATTATTTAACTTCGTCTCACTGGAGAAGAAGCGTAGTTAAAACCCATAATTCCGGTAATTTTCCGCTCTTTCATTAAAAACCGGACATTTAGCGTCCATAGCAATTTTCGCCCGGACGCCTTGATGAGAAACTGGACACCTGGCAACCCTGATGATTACGTACGCATTATCCTGATTGATTAGCGTACGCAGTTCATATTTATGGGCATCTCTCATTTGTAAAGTAAGTCCCTGTTTTAGGCATATGAAGGGCACATCTTCACATCTGCTACAAAACAGGTTAACGACCCACTGCGGAGATTGGAGATTGATGACACAGAGACAGGCAGTTCGCGGTCACTGGCCGCTGCGTTAGTTTGGGGATGTAAAAACGAAATGTATCGGACCATGTCGTTGTAAAGGGGCCCTCCCGCCCCAGTAAAAAGTTTGGCGACGTTTTCAACTCGAGTTCGCAATACAGTTTTTCCAGGAAACTTCAAACTGTCTCGTATTTATCATGATGATCTTCAACTGAAACGTGCTGCACAACTGAAAGGGGACCCTTTTGCTTGTTTCTCCCCGTAGTGGGTTAAATAATGCGAAAGCCCCTCATATAGTCCATCAGATAAATAGAGTCGCGTGTACAAGGCTGCAGATTGTAATCTACTGTAAAAAAAAAATCCTGATAACTTTTGCCCGTAAGCCCTCATCTAATCTGAGTCATTTGAAATTTACGTTCGTGTTCGTGAATAAACGAACCTACTGTGATAACACCTTAACCTATTAGTAGGACGTTTTTACTCAAACTGGATAAACACATTTCAGGTTTAAAGTTTATGATTAAGTTTTTCTTCTCATTCTGACGTCGCAGCGGTGTAGCGACTTTCTAAATCGGATCATGTTATGTTCTCCCCAAAATTTCAGGTATATAGACGAATCAAATAAGATATTTTTCCAAATAAAAATATGAGTTCGTTGGCTAGCACTTTTTAAACACATTAAATTGATCAAATTTTAAAAAAATGTACTTGAAAAATCAGTGAAAATGGGTAAAAACGGCTAAATTTTTTCAAAATTTTAATCATTTAAAGTTAATCAACAAAGAACTACAACATTAAAAACTTTTTTTATTAAAAATTATACTGAAAATGTACTGAAACATTAATATTTGCTGAAGAACCGATAAGGACTGCCAAAAAAGCGAAAAAATCCCATATAGTTTTTTAATTGCAGAATATTATTCAGAACAATTTGTTTGGCCATAAAATAGGTAGTCAACAATTTATTTTCACCGGAAGTGTTGACATTTCATAACATTGTGACATATCTAATAAAATAGGATAATTTACGAAAATTCGCTCATATGATCATGCTGCATGACTGGAGCTTTTAATATTTCAGCCGTTCAATTTCACCCATTACCATCGAAAGATTAGACGACGTCTCAGTACCATCGTTGAGGCCCATATGTGATTTTTGATCCAAGCACCACAAACTATGGTTCATGAGTTTGCCAGAAAAGCTCCAATATATATATATATATATATATATATATATCGTTCCAGGCAATAACTCTCCTAAGGGAGGGTCTTAAATTATCTACCGTATCAAATTGCAATTTGAGTACAAAGAATGTTAAAAACCAATTTTATGGCAACAAAAACTCATACAAAATAATATTCGGCGATTCAAAAAAGATTTTGGATTTTTAGATTTTTTGCAGTTAATTAATGCAATTAAGTACGTTTGTCAGCACAATTTTCTGCAAAAAATTGTTAATGTCTTGGTTAATCGTCGGTGTTTTAGCGATTTTTTGAAGAAAATTAAGCTATTGCTCTCGCCTCAAAATTTTTAGAATGTGAATTTTTGAAAACATTTTATGCAGAAATCCGTTTCAGGCTATTCTGAATCATATTCAGAAGTTTAACGCATTTTTTTATGTATGTATGTGTCATTCCAGACATTTGTCCGTAGAATTGTGCTAGAAACTTCAAACAAATTTTAAAATATTAAGGACACAAAACGAAAGTTCGAGTTCGTTGGCCAGCATGATCGGATTACATCTTCGGGTTGAAATTTTCAAAAATGTAGTCAAAAATTTCAAAATAGCCTGTTTTTTGCGATTTGTTGTGAGAAACAATTTTTTCAACATACTAACATGTGGTATATTCGGAATCAGCGTAAAATTTCCTATAAGAATATGTATTAAGTTTTCAAAAATTTCAAAGTTGAAAAATCAATCAAAAATCGAAATAATGCCGTTCGCTAGTTGAAAATAGATAATATTTGCATGAAACATTGTCCAAATTCAGATTGATTTACTCTTATGGAAGTATCCCTGTATAACCAATCCTAGAACCATGCTGTTTAAAACGCACTTTTTGAGCTCATCAAATTGGTCAATTTCAAAAAATGTACTCAATCAATAAAAATGGCTAAAAATTGTTAAATTCATAATTTTTAGCAGAATGTTGTTCAAATAAAGTTAACCAAATATAAAATATAACATTAAAAAAATTATGTACATAATTATGTGGAAAACGTACTTAAATTTCTTTTTTTTTCATTTAAAAAAAAAAAAAAAAAAGTGAAAAATCCAAAAGCACTTATTGAATAGCAGATTACTATTTAGATCATGTTTTCTGCCATAAAAATAATGGCCAACATTTTCTTTGCACTCAAAAAGCTCACATTTTTAAACAATTTAACATAATATGATAACTTAAGAAAATTCGCTCATACGGTCATGCTGCATGACTGAAACTTTTTTAAAACTAAAGTTCTACTAAAAATTATGAATTTATCCATTTTTGGTCGTTTTCAGTAATGTTTTGAGTACATTTTGTGAAATTTGACCGATTTAATTAGCATCGCATTTGTAAAGCTTGATATTTTGGCTCAAGAACGGGATTTATATCTCAATCCTAAGGAGAGTTATCATCTGGCATGATATATATATATATATATATATATATATATATATATATATATATATATATATATATATATATATATATATATATATATATATATAGCGCAAACTCTAGGAATCGTTTCAGATTGCCTTAAAATGGATTTCAATGAAGACATTTTTCGAAAGTTTTTATTTTAAAATGTTTGGAGCCATTGCGATAGCTTAATTTTCTACAAAAATTCGCTAAAAGAAGCTAAAAAATAACAAAATTTATTTCTTTATCGCAGAATATTACATTTTCTGCCTTTTGTTTTGTAGTTAACAATTTCTTTGCACTCAAAGTGATCATATTTCAGAACAACGTAACATAATACGACAATTTACGAAAATTCGCTCATACATCATGCTGCATGACTGGAACTTTTTGTCTTATCGATTGCAAGGGTGCATTAATGAAAGTAAAACACCAAAAAGATTACTCCTATTCAAATAAAAAAATGAATAAAGTAAGAATAATCAAATAATATTTTTCATTCAATCATAGATATTTCTTTTCCCCATCACATGTTCTCTTTCTCTCCTTTTGCCATTGGCTTAACTCTCCCACCGTCCCCTCCTTTGCAAAAAAATTTTACAGACTAAGTTGCGAGAGATGAACAAAATAACAAGTAAACTTGAGCAGTACTACTGAAAAAACTGGAAGTATAGCTATGTAACAAGCGAGATATTCAACAGGCGAAGGAGGTATTCGTTCGGAGACTTAATTATATTGTGTGGTGAAGCATCTTACCTTTCAATGGGTGATTGAATGGTAATCGTATCTACCGGTGCTCCTGAGAAACTTTTGAAAACTTGAGTACGGCAATCACGCTTTTGGATCAGTTCACTTTCGATAAAAACCTAGTCTTCTTGTTCCTTAAACACGAGGATTATTTTTGGAACTGTGGGATAACACTGAACTTTATTTAACTATGTTTTCCAGTGGGATTTGTTCAGATCCGGGGGAATATACCAGTGAAGATTGTTGAAGAAGAGAGATCGGTTGTATGGAGATTGCGAAAGTGCTATAATCGGGATTTGTTTAGTCAGAAGTGGACATGTTGAGTTTTGACCCCCAGCTCGTTTCGAGAATCTCAGGATTGAGATAAAAAATCTTGTCTATTTCTTGGAAATGGGATGTTCCTCTGCTTGGTCTCCTCCTGTGTTTATGGTTCAGGATGAGAATTTACCGCAGCAGTATTACTTTATCAGGAATAAATCCGACCGACGTGATCAAGTTCATACATACTCTCATCGCTGTCAAAATGTATTTCACGTCCGATTACCAAGGCAATACAGACAATACAATGCATAAAGTGCATGGACTCTTTTTGAGAATTCCAGAATAATTCTTTCAGGCCGAAATCAATTCTTCCACTTGTCTCTTTGGCTTACATAGTTATAGTAAAATATAAGGTCGTATCTATTTATTGTGATGTCGAATACAACAAGGTCACCTTAAAATGCAAAGCTCTCTTGACGATTTTGTCAAGTTTACAGGTGAACTAGAACCTACTTCCGTTTCGACTCATACCTACTCACATATTTAGAGAATAGTTTTATGTGAAGTATCAGTAACTGATACACAGATTAAAGACAGTCCGCTGTTACTTACTCGGTGATGAGCCCCAGCGTAATTCTGCGGGTGTGGGTCTATGGGGTCTATCGCGAAGGATTACTGGATACTGCCGTTGATCGGTCCCTGCCGAGAATGGACCGATCTATTTGAGCGATCGATTCCAAGCGGATTCATATTCAATAACTACGGAATGTTGAAGGTATGATCACCCAACAAGGACAGCCGAATGATTGGTGGGGGTTTACGTCCAACCGAGAGCCGCCGTTATTGCAGCCAGCAGAGGGGAGTGTGGGCTATACAGACGTTTCAAGCATAATAGTTGATCGTTCGTTTAGATTTGATCCTCCGGAGACCTGCTCGCAAATGGAGTTTAATCAACAAACAACTCCCATCTCTTCATCGGCGGTTCAAGGTGGCCGGTCCGGATTGGTAGGTATTTACTTACCGGTACTTCATGGTCTACCCCTGCTTCCCTTTCAGAAGGGAGGATATTTAAGTCTCATTACTCTCCCGAACAGTTATTAGATTAATGAACCATTCCACTCGGCTATCTTTACCGAGCAAACAGTGAAAAGCAAGTTAACCTAAGGAAGTTAACACGAACACACAATGAATCCATAAGCTGTAATTAAATTTTATGAATTAATGAACGGAATAGTCATTAGATAAGCCATTCCACTCGGCTACGTTTACTCTCTCTCTCTCTCTCTCTCTCTCTCTCTCTCTCTCTCTCTCTCTCTCTCTCTCTCTCTCTCTCTCTCTCTCTCTCTCTCTCTCTCTCTCTCTCTCTCTCTCTCTCTCTCTCTCTCTCTCTCTCTCTCTCTCTCTCTCTCTCTCTCTTTCTCTCTCCCCCTCCCCCCAGTATTACACTGTCATTAAATCAGTTGGTTTTGATGGATTTGGTGGTTATACCTCACCACAGGCATAATTTTCATGGCAATGGAGGTTACTGAAACCAGCTACCAACTAATTCTTCTCCCTCAGCTTATCGATTCCGTCTTGTAATCGTAGGAGTTGATTAAAAAGCGAGGGTTGAAAACATTAATACTGAATTCTTGAAGTGGAGTTCCAGAGGTTCTTTTCTTACGTATATGACAATGGAGGTGATGAAAATGCATTAGTTCCCCCTTCAAAGGGTAGGGATGATAAACCTTCAACACCCAGAGGATATGCTGATAGCCCAGGAACTATCCCCATAGACGTAACATTTGCAAGAATCGAAAAAGAGAAACTAATTTTATCCATTACACGTATTGTATTAATTTAGTTATTGATTCACGTCTTTCAGTATTCCGCAGCTGATATTCACGTTTTGGATTTGAGTAATTGCAGTTGCTATCCTGTCTAAAGCCCCATTCCATTTTCATGGAAAAGAAACCGTACACTCCCAATCGCTTACTATCAATTATATTATATTATAGTGGGTCGTGTAAAAGTTCCAGCTGGGTCACAATGTGTGAGAAAAAAGTAATATTAAAAAAAAAAAAAAAAGGGTAGGCAAATAAGTAACAACAATGCTAACTAATTGAGTATTAGTAGTAATTACTTATAAAAATAAAATAAATCTGTCCGCCGCGCAGTAGCTAATTTTCCCGATCTAGGTAGAAAACATATTGGTAAGTAATGCATGCATTACAGGGACGTCCCTATGAATGGATTGCATATAAATTTGGTGAGACTTAAAATAAGAGAAAAAACAAAAATGTTATTACTTTTTCTAATCCCCCACCCCCCCCTCCCTCATTAAGCCCCTTCACCGACAGTAAATATCCATAATGAAACTTCTAGCATGAAATTCGAAACTCCTGACATATTTTCACAAACTAGACCAAATTCATAATTGAACAAAAAATGATCACGAAGATCTGATGAGAATAGTTAAAACATCATGATTTATTCCTGTTACCCCCTCCATTCACCCCATTCCATAATGAAATTTGAAAGTCCTGATGTAGGTACCTGGAGATAGCGCGCTCGGATCTACCGCCGGAAATCTACCTTTCCTCTACAGTCTCGGTTCTACCGCCAATTTAACACAAGTTAACTTTTGATAGTGCGGGAGAAAAATAGGTTTTCCCTGAATCGAAAAATCTGATAACCAAAAAATCCCATTTGATCGTTTCATTTCGTTACGATAAAACAAATGTAGGTCTCCGTTTATAAAATATAAATAGTTTAGGAGTGATTCTGGCTACAAGTATTTGTGTGGGTTTTGATCGGATTAAATGGAAGGAGTTTGAATATTATGGCTTGTTAAGCAAATAATTATAATTTACTTGTGTATAGGGCGGTGTTTGAGCCGTGACGAACCTTAGCTGAAGTTGTATTAGATTCCTCCTTTTCCCTCTCCGGAAGTACAGCTAACGCCTTTCAGAGTTTTATTAAACTTTCGTATCTCAGCGTTAGTTTCCAAGTTAATGTAAGCGAAATATTCCTCAATATTACCAGGCTCATTCCCGGCTCGCTGTATCCCCTACAGTTGCACAACTTTTGAATTACGAGCATTGGGTACCTACTCTCTCTTCCCATGGGCCTCCCATTAGCTTCCACAGGGGACTGGTGTTGTCCTTCCATCGAAAAGCACAGCACTAAATTCTGATTAGCTTCACACCGACCCCTAAATTAGGATTATCTCAAACCCAAAGGATAAAGGTCAGTTCCAGTCTTTCAGTTGGTTTGGTATGACCATTAGGAGAGTCCAGACCACAACCTGGGGAAAATTATTTCACGTGTACGCTGAGGCTAACATTGATTCAGTTACATAGCTAGTAAGATACTTTTGCACAAACCACCCACTGAAACCAGCTCGTTATTCGCTGATCTGTTTACATGTTATTGTGGTAGCCAGCATGAAGAAAAGCGTTACCCACGTATTCCTTTTATATTTATAAATGAGTATAGATTCCATCCAGATGTCTGATACCTTCCGCACTCTCCAAGGATAATTAGTTTTCTTCAATGGTTTTTCAAAGTTTCTTACGGCGCACAGTGGGGCAGGGCAGGAATAAACTCCCCAAAAGAAGTTTCGATTTCGACGAACTTTCCTTCGTTTTTCTGCTTGTTATTAGTTGATAAAAAGTGGGAAGAGTTACTTTTTCACCAGAATTTCGTTTTCTTTAGTAGGAGTGCTTCTGAAGTACAGTTTATCATGATAGCTAAAAAAAGTCAATTATCACTCCAAAATAAATTCGATCCGTCTTACGAAGCTATAACTTTGGAACTTTCTGAGCTGTTTACGCATACCCACTAGATGATTTAAAGAAATAATAATAATAAAAAGTAAAAAAAGAATAAAAAATTAAAAGATAACCGGCCTCCACATTCACTACTTTAACGTAGACGATAGACGTTAATACATATTGGTAATTAATGCATGCATTACAGGGACGTCCCTATGAATGGATCGTGTATAATTTTGGTGAGAATAGAATTAAAATAAAGGGAAAAAAGCCACAGTTCCTTTGAGCCTGACGGCTAAAATTTAAAAACATGAATATGCTTTAGCCGTACACGACTCACTCCTCGTCGATTCTCTGAACCCGACCCCCCATCGGCCTCTGAACTCTGTTTATCATTCAAAACAAAAAAATGTTTTAGCTCCTCGCTCTCACTTTATTATAGAAATGATCACGACCATTGAGCTCTTGTGAGATGATGATCTCCTAATAGAAACTCGCGAGTAAACATTCACTTTATTATAGAAATGATCACGACGATTGAGCTCTTGTGAGATGATGATCTCCTAATAGAAACTCGCGAGTAAACATTCACTTTATTATAGAAAGAGGCTAAAGAGGCTACATACGAAATTACAGCTTCCTATAGTGTAAAGTATAGAAATTACCTATTAAAATAATTTAACCACCGCTTCACAAATCTAACCGTTCTCGCAATATTCGGATCACCTGCTATGAATCACATAATCGAAACACCAGCTCAATGAAATCATCAGAAATTAACAAGCGGTTGCAATCATGTTCACAATATCAATCATTGAGAATGATCACCTGTGTGTAAACAATTATTCATATAACCATGCTCATAACTCAGCTTGTTGGCCACGCATTTCGCAGTAGTTAATATAGTATGGTTGGATAAATCGAGAGCTTTCGAACGAATGGTCAACGAATTTTGTGGGATGAAAAACGACGAAGTATCATATCCCTAGCAACGACTCGGTTGTAAGCGGAAATCATCACAATTATTGGCGCTACTTTCGTTGCACTCTCGTGGGACATTTTTCGGTAGTTAGGTCACGGCTAAAGCATATTCATGCTAAAACAAAAATATCATGATTACCCCAGATTACCCCATTTGATGCCTTCACCGACTGTAAATTTGAAACTTCCAAGGTTGCACAACTGGACTGCAATATGGATCGAACAAGCAATAAAAACATGTAACAATGAGAGGTGATGAATTGTGAGTGGTTACTCCTTCAAAGGTGAGAGGCGAATTACCTTGATAAAGTGATAGTTGATAAAGTGAAAGTTAAATAAACAGTCAGGGATATCTCCATCTGCAGCGTTTTCAAAATTCGAGGAGGAACTACTATCCATCACACTCCCGGGGATTTTTAGTTTAAGGGGATGTTGGCCATTTTTCCAACTTGGGGGGGGGGGGGGGGGGGGGGCAGGACATTTAATAATAGAGGGGCTGGTTGGGGGCGAGGGTGTGGCTCGAATCCGGGCTCTGCTAACATGTAACAACGAGAGGTGATGAGTAGAGAGTGGTTACTCCTTCAAAGGTGAGAGGCGATTAACCTGCTACACCCAGAGGATATCCTGAATGCTGTACAAACAGTCAATGATATCTCCAGCTGCAGCGTTTTTAAGAATCGAGAAGGAGGAACTACTCCTGTCCATCACAAACTGTTACGGAAATCAGATGAATAAAGTAAAAATATCACGATTTATCGCTATTAACCCCTCCATTCACCCCCTTCCATCATGATATTTGAAATTCCTGACACATTTTTCATACATGGACCAAATTCATGGGAGAACAAAAAAATAATTACGAAAATCGGACCGGCCACTGATTTTTAGGAGACTGACTCCCGAAATTCCCAATGGAGGCGAATCAAAATTGTGTTTGGATCGAGTACTCCAGTCGTTCGGAATTTCGCGTTTTTGACCTCTTCTTGAAATTGAAAACTCTGATATTATCAACGCTGCACTAGTTTCGAAATTATGTGGTAGTAAAGGACCACGCCTACGAGTTTGTAAAAAATTATGCTATCGGAATGGATTTAAAAAAGATAGAAGCATTGGAAATTTCAGGTTGGAACTATTATCCCTCTCATTTTGTGGGCAAATGCTCCTTGATATCGTCTAAATCAACGTTTAAACTTTAAATCGACGTTTAATGGAAACACTGTAAATCAATGTTTACTGATAATAGTGTAATAATTTATTACATTGGTGAAACCCGTTTGTTTTAAATCAACGTTTAAATCTCTAGTTCGGTGAAACAATGATTTACTCTAACCATGGTTAGGGACTGTTGGTAAAACCGGCCCTAAATGGAGAGGTTCGATTTCCGCGTCGCAAGCAATTCATCATTTGATATTTTAAACAGTTACTAACAATTAAATCCTGTTTGAAAAGCTACGGTGGAAACCGGTACGGGACAGTCTGTTCAGATGTGATAAAGGTTAAACTCCTACGCAATATGATCGCTAGATAGTTAGGGACGACTGGACAGCCTCGTCGTTGTTGCGGTTACCCTGCACATGGGGAGGAATTAGTTTTTAGGGCAGTTGGCGAATGGCGAGCGGATGAATGGAGCCGTAACAAAAGGTTGCCTTTTGATAAGAGACGTATCTCACACCACACCTCACCAGACCACAACAGCGGCCTGCGTTCTACGAACTCTCCTACGTTCTAATGAGATCCCTGGCTTCAGAACAAACTCGCATCTGTCAGATTTCCTCGATAAACCCATCATACCTCAAATATTCGCATGACTGAATGCTTAACTGTTAAATTAAGCTCGGTAACCGCTTCAGTAACTCCAATAATCCTGTGAATTGAATTATCATCATTTTACTGTGGATTTCTGATTATTTATCAGGCCCATCAATGGCAGTTCGCTATCAAGGGCGTACACGGGGGGATGCCTCTTTAAACCAATGTGATTAAATATAAATAAATAGGAAGATATTTATAAGGCATTTTAGCGAATTTTCGTAGAAAATGAGGCTATTGCAATGGCTCCAAAAATTTTAAAATCAAAATTTTCGAAAATTTTCTTCATTGAAATCCGTTTTGAAACATTCTGAAACGATCAAAATCGTTCCATTAGACTCGCAGTTTTACCTGTGTCCATCGATATTAGTTTCGCGCATGCGCAATGGTTAATAATGCACCAATCTTAATATAATTTATAGGGAATTTTTTTAGAGCACATACCCAACTAGCTACCGAATTTGAATGAAATCGGACCAACAGATGATGAGAGATCGACGTCACGACAAATTCACGTTTGTGCATGCGTACAGGCTACTGTTAATTCGACGGTATTGAGTTGAATGGGACCGTCTAGGAGCTAACCCGCACAATCCCTAAAAATTGCATCAAAATCGGGCTGAAACTTGGGCGTGAGAAGGATTTACCCCAGACAGATAGACACGAAACCAAAATTTATCAGCAAGCTCTGAAACGCTAAAAGCAAGTGAACATTTTGATTTTGGAGAACACACATTTTTTTTACTTCTAACACGAACACAAAGCTTCCCTACCTTCAAAAGTGAGGAGGCAAAACGGGGCCTAGGTTGTGGTAGTGGGCTTGGAAAAAGTTTTATTGTGTTCGCAACCAAACAAAAAGAGACGCAAAGTTTGGGGGGGAAAACGGTTTTTTGCCGCCCTTCCTGTGGAAATGGGACATTTAGCGCTTATTACGACTTCCAATTTTCGCCAAGACACCTTGATAAAAAACCGGACGATCTGGCGACCCTTAGAAAAACGCTGGTTAGATTGCAAAGCCCTGAATCATCGATTATGTATGTTATACAAACTTCTGATTGTATATTTCTAAACATGAATATCAACTTTTTGCATTCCATTAATATGTATGGTTCTTGTTATTATTCCACTGTCATTGTCACTCATTTGCCGATTGTGTGCTGTTGCTAATTTTTTGTTTTCTGTTTGTTACAGTGGTTATTTGCCAGCGCGTTACAATCATCCCCAGAGAAAAAGAACAAGTAGTTAGAGTTGGAGACAAGGCCAATCTTTTATGCCAGGTAAGATCTTGGCAGATTTGATTATTACATCACGTATATAAAGATTTTCCTACAATTTGTAAAACTACGATAGTGCTACATCGATGGTTGACCACTCAGGTTTCAAAACATCGGTGCATGAACGTTTCCAATTTATCAGCAATGGTCTTTTAGGTATATTTATATTTTCTTACAAGAGGCTGTTTAAAAAATAATTCAGGAAAAATTTGTTGCAACTTGCGAACTTGCTGAATCAACAAAGCCTCCTTTGATGGTTGTATCGATATCACTATTAGTTTCCGATTGTAACCTTCCTAAACCTAACCTGATGACATCCACCATTTAATTGGGGAGATTTATCAATCATATATAAAACTGTTGGGGGTATTTATCCTGGGACTACTAGATAAAGATTCAGCTAATGTTTAGTGGTTTAATCACAGCTTTTCTAACCTCAAAAAGGACATAAGTTTAGTTTTCGAATGGATTTCTACTGAAATTTGACATCTTGATCTTGAGCAAGGTCTCTGTAAAGAGAGACTGGAAGGGGAGTCAAGGTTCTGTAAAAAAAAATTAGAAAATTTTTAAAAGTATCCTGTTTAAAATCCAAAAACTGGTTGTTATAACGAATATAGGTTATTAAAAAAGTTTATTTTTAATTATAAATTTGATAGTGAACATTTTTTGTGTACACAAACTGCTGACGTTTCAGAAAAATTTATTTAATTACATTTTTTTAAATTTCCTACGTAAATTTGATTATAGGGGTCGTACAGCAGGATTGAAACTTCATATGGCTGCATGTACTGATAAATAAGAATACACTTCGCCCGAACTTATTCATGACAAGAGCGGTTTTATGAAACCCAATTGATTTTTAATTACTTAATCATGTTTTTAAAATTTTTGCATTACAGCCACAATTATTTTTCTTAGATGTTTTCAAAACATTTTGAAAATCCAAAGTCGATCAATTAACAGCTGAGATAAACTTGTAAAAATTGTTACCTATCAGCAGCGTTAACTATCTGAGAATCTTATATCTGTCGCAGCCCTATTGTGAAATCAGCCTTTTTACAATACGCCGCCTTCTCGTTATAAAAACGTTGGAATGACAATCAGCCTGTTATTTTTTAGCCATTTTGTAAAGAAGCTGGAAGAGCTCAGCCTTTTTGCAAAACCTACCTATTCTATTTGACAAAAAGGCGTGATCCACCTTAGTTTGGTGATTTGGCATCATCTCGCATCTCAAGAATACATAACATCAAGTAGTCAATCCGTTAGTAAAAATTCAGATTAGTTGGACATAGAGGTCAGAATGATGCCTATAGTTTGTCATTCCAACGTTTTTATTACGAAAAGGCGGCGTATTGTAAAAAGGCTAAGCTTTTTACAAAAAGGCTGCGACATATGCAACCGTCCCTACTAGTAAGATCAATGATCCCTGATTTTCTTGAGAAATCACGATATCGTGAGTTTTTGGGTCGTCTCTGAAGATAGGCGTCTTCAATAGAGGGACGACCTATTGGAGTTGATAAGGGGGGAGGGCTCAAACATGAGAGAAAAAATAGCCTCTTACAAATCCTTTTCAGATCATTCTAAAGTCGAAACCGTAAAAAAATAAAATTAAAATAAAAAACAGGTGTATGTTTGTGTGTGTGTGACAAATTTAGTCGACGCTGCCCAGGCCACAATGCTCAAGCGATGTTCGAGATACTCTGTTCGAACTCAATTTTAGTCTAGTTGTGAAAAAACCTTGGGAATTTCAGATTTGCTGTCGAGGTGGAGGGGATAATTACCGATCTTTTCAAGCGCCGCCCAAGCTACACATCTCGACCGATTTTCGTGATTCTTATTTTGTTCCATTATGAATTCGATATAGTTTTGGAACATATATCAGGGGTTTCAAATTTCATCACTGATAGATCATCATGTTTTAACAAATCTCGTCCGATTTTCGTGATTCTTTTCAACTACGAATACGGTCGAGTTTTGAATCGTATATCAGGAGTTTCAAATTTCATTATGAAAGGGGGTGAATGGATGGGTAATAGCGATAAATCGTGATATTATTACCATATTCATCTGATTTCCATGCCAGCTTTTATTATAAACTAAATCACTCGCGACGATGTTGTGGAAACCCATTTCAAAATGGAGATTAGTGAAAAAACGTTGTCTATTTCCATGAAAAATAAAGAGCTACAATGTTAGATCGATTTCGACGGTTAGGCCATCATATTTGTTACTGATTATGGCCTAACCGTCGAAATCGATTTAACATTGTAACTCTTTATTTTTCGTGGAAATAGACAACGTTTTTTCAATAACTTCCGTTTCCAGTTTTTATTGTTATGTGGGGTAGTAGGCTTCGAAGGAGACATCCTAGGGTTTTTATTGTTTTTTCGATTCAGATTTCAGTCCAGTTTTGCAGCCATGGGAGTTTCAAATTTACTGTTGGTGAAGGGGTTAAATGGTGGGGGGGGGGGGTATTTTCGAGAAATCATATATATATATATATATATATATATATATATATATATATATTTCTCTTATTTTAATTCTCACAAAATTATACACAATCCATGCATAGAGACGTCCCTGTAATGCGTGCATTACTTACCAATATGTTTCTGCTAGTAGGATGTTTTGTACCTAGGACGTATAAGTCGGCCTTATTGTTAAATTTGCTGATTACAACACCAACTATAACCATTAATCATATTCCGAACGTGTTTTTTCTAGCAGTTGTACGTAACAAATTGTAAGATTTTTTTGTAAGATCCTGTTTGACTTTACCAGGCACGACCATCGAATGAGTGGGATATACACGTAAGTTTAATGTCATGCAAGGTTTAACTCTTCTTGGTGTAAACTACACGTGTTGTGATGCTCGAACTAATCGTTTGGTGTACAAGTACTTAGGAATTTCGCTTTTTGGACAAAAATAATGATTAGTAGCAATTCTTCCTGAAATGTGGTATCAAAAAGGTAGCTGAATATAAATTTTCGTCGAAAAATATAAAGTTCAAGAACGACTTTCTAGTTTCGCTTTTTCTCTGTTCGAATCGTTATTATATGTTTACAGTAGTCTGACAAGATTTTAGTTGTAAAAAAATTTCATTTTTTGACTACTGATCCGGGAGCCTCATTTTCAATCAGGTGATCCGAGGGCTCCATTTGTGACTCAGCTGATTCATGAGCACAATCTCAGCTGACCCAAAGATCCTATTTTTGATACAGCTGATATAACGGTTTAATTTTGATTCAGCTAAATCGGCGGCTCTATTGTTGGCTAACTTGATCCTAATTTGATCTTAACGCAGTGATTCCAAACATTTGAAGCAATAAATTTGCCCCAAATCCGTACAATTCAACAGAAATTAATCTAAATTGGATGAAAAATATAGATGGTTTGCTTGTTACAACAATGTCATGTTTGCGCATGCGCAGAGAGTATAATTTACCAGGAAGGCATGAATTCGGAGAGGAATATTTCTACCCCAACTCACACAATATCTGAGAATTTCATCTCAAATCGGATGAAAACTGCAGAAGTTATACTTGATATTAGAAATAGGTATATAGTGGACCCATGTGTAGTGGATACTATTGTTCCGCCAGCGATGTGATTCACAAAGAACTATCAAGGGTCGAACCCGCAAAATCCCTGAGAGTTTCATCGAAACCGAACGTCAACTGTAGAATTTATGAGTTACAAGGATTATACGTTCGAGCATGCGCAACGGCCCCTATTGATTTTGCAGTGATATAACATATGAGGACGCTCAAGCCACATACCCGCACAACCCCAGGAAATTTTATCAAGATTGGATGAAAACTGTATAAGTTATGAGTGTTACAAGGGTTTTACGTTTGCGCATCCGTAGAGGACTAATGAGCCAGCAGAAATGAAACTCGCACAATTCCTGCAAATTTCATCGTAATAAAATGCAAACTGTATGAAGGTTACAAGGATTTTCACGTTGCAGATTATGATCGTAAAACCTTGATTTTTTTAAATTGTTTCAAAAATGGTATATTTATATATATATTTATATAATTTTTTTCTTGAAAATTCGTTAAAAGAATGTATTGTTCCAAGTTTAGTAGGTATGTGTCCGTCGAAACGAGTACAAGAATAACAACTAAAATAAGGTATTAAAGTATATCGATGCAATTGCTATAGTTGCTGCCCTCGATCGGCGCAGTTGCTATAAAGTGCAGTTTTACCATGTTTTGGCGCAGATTCAAGATCCTCGTAACAAAAGCAGATAAAAAAGCAGACAGAAGCAGATTGGCATGTAACCAGCGACACTTGTTCAAACACGAAGTTTCAATGTTTCTTTATTACTAAAAACGACTTTGGGGTATCAAAGGGCTGAGATATGAGCCTAATATTTAATAAGTGAGAACTACCAATGAAAAAAACGCCATTTTTTGGCATGACTTTGGAAATCATCGGTCATTTGTCCTACTGTGCGTGGGCAATGTTTCGTATAACCAGCTTTGAGAACTACATGAAAATCGAACTCAGAACGGTAGAGTGTTGATTTATTCCTGGAAATTACATCGAAATCGGTATTAGCCTTTTAACATAATTGAGGCGAAGACATAGAAACAGCTGTAGTGATATACAGTGCCCTCTACATTCCGAGGTAAATAGCGTCGTATGATGGATATTCAAAGTATTAAAATAAGCAAACTACTTGGGCTGTTTATATTCATTTCTACCTTTAGGCGCATTTCCCTCAAAGCTTCTCATCCACTTTTGTTACCGACCTAGTTCTTGAGGTAGCCCTTGATCGGTAGTAAGAAAAAACGTAGTAAGAAAATTTCAGTCCAAAGGACAGACGAAGCATCCAAACTACCTCGGAAGACTTTATCATTGGTAAATGAACCAATAGTCTTGGGGCTTCTTTCAAAGTTTCTGAACGTTTTCGTGGTGACCGAGAATGTGGGTTCCCTCATGCTACGGAAGAATGAACATTCTCTTTAATGTTTAGAAACACAACCGCCATGAGAGCTTTTTTAGTCAATTAGCGAATTTTCGTAGAAAATTAAGCAATGGCTCCAACAATTTTAAAATCAAAATTGTTGAAAATTTTCTTCATTGAAAATTTATTTATTGAAATATATATATATATATATATATATATATATATATATATATATCCTTCCAGAAGATAACTCTCCTTAGGATTGAGATTAAAATTCCGTTCTTGCGCCAAAAATCAAGCTTTCCAAACGAAAGTACGAATTCGTTGGCCAGCATTTTTTGAGCTCATTAAATTAATGAAATTTCAATAAAAGTGTTGAAAAAATTACTAAAAATAGCAAAAAACGGTTAAAAATCGTTGAATTTATGTTTTTAGCAGCATATTGCTCAAATAAAGTTTATTAACTATAAAATAGAACATTAAAAAATTTATGTGCAAAATTGTGTTAATATTTTTACTTAAATTTCATTAAAATGTGCTTAAAAAATCAATAAAAACTCCAAAAAAGTTTAAAATCTAAAATCTCTTTTTGAATCGCAAAATATTATATTTAGAACGAGTTTTTTGCCATAAAATTTTTAGTTAGCAATCTATTTTTCCTAAAAGTCCTTAATGTTCAAAACAATGTAACATATCATAGTACGATAATTTACGAAAATTAGCTCATGCGATCATTCTGCATGACTGGAACTTTTTTTAAGATGTTTCGCAGCTGTTGGACTTCAGGTTGTTATTATTATCCCTTCTTGAAGGTTTAGAAAAAAACAGTGTAATTGTAGCCAGGTATGCATGCCTAAATAAATGTTTAACATTAAACGTCTTTGATATAAGGTAATTACTGGAACACAAGTAAAAAATTTAAAATGGATTGGTACTTGATTAAAAATAAACCCCTGCCAAGTGGGTAGGCACTTTAACTTCACAAATCAGCTTCATGTATAGTTACAGTACCAGTAACCGGAGCAGATATCATAAATTCAAGATACAAACCTAATTATTTCGATATTTTTATTTCAATTCTATCGAATATTTGTTGATGTATTCGAGTTAAGTGGGATTTGAATTCTATGTTTGACAAGTCTCTCAAGTTCATTGAGACTCACAGTCATGAAGAATGGATAGAGAGTAAATACTGCGGTAATTAAAGTGAAATAAAAATATTAATTAGTGTAGGCATTTCATGAACTTTTATAAAATACTATTTACATTCATAATAGATAGGAGGCAGAAAACGTTCGGATCAATAAATAGCCGATAACTTGGAATTGTTGTAACGAAAATCACGATATTAAGTCTAAAAGTACTAACTCAAGTTTGCCTCCGTCTCAAATTGAAAGAGCGAATGCACAAGTAAGGGATAACGGAAAAGATCGTGAGTTCTTTCAGATGAAATGATGTTACAAGACTACAAATTTTGGACGTTTAGATATTTTTCTTGCGTCGATTCCCAAAAGTTAACTTAACCTTGTGTAATTAGTTCCTCAAGAAGTCACGGCTGGGTTCATAGAACAGGACAGGACCCACAACAACTGGATGTGCCGCTCTTCCTGTGAAAACCGGACACCTGGCAGCCCTGTGTCCTACCGACGGCACCAAATATGTTGTAACTCAATACACAACACTACGATGAGAATTAAAATAGAAAATATAACAAAAAGAAGGTGTAGGAGGAATTTTCAAGGTGATGCTCAATCGGTTTGGACAAAAGACACTCTATTTTAGCAACCCATATCTTGAATGCCACAAACTTCAAATTCCAGTCCTTCCATGTTCCTGGATGACGTTCCCTTTTTCATCATTGTCGGGACTCCTTTTAGGTTATGTTCCTTTGTTGTGTCCTCAACCGATGAGTCAAGGATTTAAATTAATTAAGGTGGATAAGTATAATGACAGATTTGATAACAAATGTATTCAGATACGCCTCAAACGCAAAGCGCAACTCGAAATTAAAGGTGTCGGAGGACAAAATAATTTCCGAGTTTTATTATATTAACGAGTTATTTATTGCATTAACAGTTCCTATAATTGTAATTTTCGTACTATGTTGTATCTACACTGGGCTGTTGACATTAAATGTATACTTAACCCACTTGGCAGAATTATGTTTAAATAGTGCATACCAATGCAATTCGATTCAGGCTGAAAAAATAAATTGAATGTTTGATGCCTCACTCGTCTGTATTCAAATGCAGAACAATTCCAAAATTCCTGTGCCTAAGAATGTTTAAAAACACTAATTTCCTTCTTTTGCTTCCCTTAGCATTATTAAGGACGATTATTGGAATGATATACTGAAAGCGATGTTTAGATCTTCTTCCTCCGATTTCTAGAAAACTCTCATTGTGGCATGCCTTTAGAATGGGCCTTACTCGTACCTATTTGTACACTGGATATTATGAATTATGGTAGGGTGACCTCCATGGGTGGAATTGAATTGGACGCCTCAGCATGCTAATTCTATGTCGCTCTCGTGGATAAGCATAATTGTTTTTGTTGTATTTGTGATTACATTATGTTAGTTAAGTAATACCTGCACTTTATTGTTTCGTAGAGTGGGCAACCACTTGTCATCTGTCAGTTCGACACTCCGTCGGGGGGCTCCCTGACTCTGTCTCCTCAAACTGGAGAGGGCGGCATGGAATACTACGGTGACGGGCTGGACAAGGGACACTGCGGTCTGCACATCGATTCTGTTTCTGAAGAACATAATGGAGTCTACATATGTAGCGTCACACCGAGATCAACAATCTACAACTACAAAGCCAATTTGACGCTCATCGTTGCAAGTAAGTTACTTCCACTATTCAATACCTAGTTACTAGTTAGTGGCATAGGGCTAAAGCGTATTAGGAATGTGTTAAAATCAAGTTGAAATAAAGTTCCGGAAAAAATAAAAGCTCCAAAAATAATGACTCGAAATGGTAACTTTATTTTGTTCCGACGTAGATAGCCATCATGTAACAGTTTTGCCGTATCATCTCCGTCAAATTTCACTCCATTGCAATAACGTTCCAGTCCGGAACTTTATTTTTCGTTCCGGCCCGGAACAAAATATTTCGTTTCACAGTTTTTTCGTTTCGGCCTCATTTTCGTGCACAAACTAACGGGAAATGTTCTAAAATAATGCTTGGGCCCGCCTCCCTGGTCTCTCTGACATCAAGAGACGAATGAAGTAATGAGCTTTACACTGATTAGCTGATGGTCCAAAGTAAAATCCAAGCAAGATTGTACCTTAGGCAAAAAAAAAAGAACATCTTAGGTACCTATCGAAAAAAATAATAATAAATCGTCATCCAAAAGAGGCTGCGCTAAATTTCAAGGAAATTTTGAAAGCCAACAAGTTAGAGAATTGATATACTCATAATATCTGGGGAAAAAATGAGATGGAGTGCTTAAAATCTGAGATGAAAAACTGCCCAAAGTGCAGTTCCCTGCACCCCAAGGAGGCCCTTCCCCAACACCCATTTCCGGCATCCCTTCCGTCTTAAACCACGATATTCAGTCTTAAACTAAGCCTATACACCCAGGACGAATACCCTGATATTTTGTCGTTTTCAGTCACCTATTCACCAAAAATCTGATTTTTCACAAGTGAATAGGAATCTACATGAATAGGAATAGGACGACAACCCATACTACCCTATGCAGAGAAAACTTGAAAAACCTCATTTTTTGACCCATTTTTCACCCATAAAAACCCGTGGAGTAACAAACTAGATGTAGAATCGAGTACATAACAAATATATCAAAATAGTAGGCGGAACGACATTTTTTCATTTTCAGAGGAATGAAATTACCGGAACAATAAAATATCGCCTAGCAGATTTCGTTCCGACTCTGAAATTTATTTAGCTGAACCTTAAAATTTCGTTCCTTTCCGGAACTTTATCCCGAAAATATAATTTTTTTTCGTTTTGTTCCGGATCGGAACAGTCTGATGGGAGGGAACGTAACAATATTTCAAGCCCTGGTTAAAAAATTGAATCCAAAAAGTTCTATTTTGATGCACCCGCTTCCATATGGCAGTTACACCACTCTTTATCATGAAAAATCTAGATTCTGGCATTCTTGTTACTGTAGTCATAATTGTTATTACAACTGTTTAATTTGTTTGAATCACCAAGTATGGGTGATCTTTGGGATAGCCAGGAGATTGATAGATTTTGGGCAGGAAGTACAGCCATTTACTAAGATTCAGGAGAGTCATGCAAAAACGAAGATGAACTTAGCATCTCCTCATCCTCTTCAACTCCTGTGAAGGAATCCCCGCCTATCTTGAGCTAGAATCGGTTATCGTTCTTAAAAAGCGTTTAGGCCAAATTCGCCTGGGCCTCACATACTTTGAACTAGTGCCAGATCATAGTTTATTCCTAAGCTTCAGCTATGGCGAGCAACGTGGACATACTTCTCAAGAAATGAATGAAGTACTTTCTTTGAATCAGGCTTTCTGGCACTGAATTAGATTTACTCAAATTTACAATCAATAGGAGTGAAGTCGTAAATAAATTGTTTTATGAGCTTCGGAATTTTGTGGTTCCTCTTTTTAAACGAAGGATATTCTTATTTAAAAACGTCTTACCAAGCGACGCAAATTCGTACCATAAATTAATACTGACTGTATAGCTGCTGCGCTTATTGATTTATGTGAATGTGTGTCTGATTTTGTATCTGATCACAAATTCAACCAATTCAACTCAATATTTTAAGTAATATAACTTGGAGTATACCGGGTAAACCGCACAAAAGGTGCAGACAATTTTCTTTAGGGTGAGACTAAAACGCCGCAAACTGTATACATTCATCCCAATCCATTTTTGAAATAAGTATGATTTTTCTCTCAGGAATCCTTCTTTTTTTCTAAAACTCAGATTTCTCTACTTTACCTTTTCTAATTTTCATATTTGACCATATTCTCGAAACCAATGTTAAATTTCCTAAGTATAAATGGATATAGTGGTAAATCTGTCTGTGGTAAATCCTTGTCACGCCCAGACCAAGTTTCAGTCCGATCGCAATGAAATATTCAGGGATTGTGCGGGTCAGCTTCTAGATGGCCCCCCATAATTTCCAAAACCGTCGAATCAACAGTAGCCTGTGTGTGCGCGCTATCGTGAATTTCTCATTGCCCTCTAAAGTGAATTATGTTTCTGAGCTTTTGTGGTAATTTTTGTTCTTCGATCCCCTGGTTATATTCTGTAATGTATTTTTGGATCCTGATAGTGAAATAAACTTGTCCTTGTCAATTAATCAAATCCTATGATTGTCTTAACCGCGAATTGCGAAGTGGGATAATTCAATGAAGGAATTCATATTGAGCAGAAAGACAGCAATTTGTTAGTGTAGTGATGGAGCTTACATTTGATTTTGTTTTTTTGAAACGATGTAAGTCCCAAAGGTTGTTTCGCAGATCTTACATATTCGATTAACATGTGATGACCGCGGAATCAATCCTCCTCGGTTTTTATTGAAATAAAGTTGACAGATTCAAAGGCCAGTTCTCGTTTAAGAGTGCGGATGAATATTCTTCACATTTGATTATCCGCCCTAGGCTCGCACTAAATATCCAGCAACATACTCAACTACGAGTATGTCCAACATCAAATCGGAAAAACAGTTTCTTGTAACTGGGTCAGTTGCCATTGTCCTCTTCTTCTCTTGAAACCACCATTCTCGATTTAGAGTAGATAAATTCTACCGTGTTTTGCAATAACCATCTAAGTCGACTTGGCGGCCGAATTGAGTTAGCTTCAGATTCGGATTCTGGGAATGTTCCTTCATCACCTACAGTTGATAATTTCCCAAAAATCACACCTGATGGCAGTAAAATCATGAAAACCTGTGATTGCATACACTGTGATTGCTCACTCCGTGAGCTTGTTATGCAATAATAGGCCAAGTCGATTTGGTTTGCTTCGTTCAGCCAATTCGTGTTTTCCACTAAGCGCCTATGATGGCTCGGTTACTATTTCAACCTCACAATTAGCTCTTTACGATTCCACAATAGTGAACTTTCTCCATATGGCTGTTTATTCATCCAACCGTTCCAATAACATTGGGTGTCCAACAATCAGAGGGTAAAATTTTGAATTTCAATCATCAAATTTTAATGGATGTAAAAAAAAATATTAAAAAAAACCAATTTATTAAAAGTTACTCCTACAGGTACCCTTTACAATCACATTTTATTTATATATTATGTTTATTATCATGTATAATTATAATTTTTCTATCTTTTGGTTTAGATGTGCGATAATTTTGATGAGATATATTTTCATTTTGATGACGAGTTTTTGTAATGGCGCGTGATGGTACCTACTAGTTCGCGATTCTCAACCGATTTTGATGATTCTTGTTTTGTTCGATTTTTTACTAGTCTGCTCGAAGAATTGGATTTTTCTGAGAAACCATTCTCAGTAATTGAATTTCATAGTGTTGGGGAGGGGAGGATTACCGATACATCGTGATATTTTCAACCAATTTGTAAAAACTGTTTTGCTAGTAACATATTCATATCCAGTAAAACACGATCTATTCGCTATTTCATATATTTCATTCGCAAAATCATGTACAACCCATTCGTAGGGACGTCCTTATAATGCTTGAATTATTACCAATATGTTTGTATTGTATAGGTAATATGTTTGTATTACCAAAAGGTGAAGTATGTAAAATTGACCAATTCCTATCATTCGTGTACTTATGAAGAACCCTATCAATAGAGGATTGTGTGGGTAAGCTCCCAGATGGTAGCCAAATGGTTTGGACTAAAAGCCGATAGAAAGAAAATGAATTGAAGCCGTAGGTGAACGGCACTGAGGTTCCCCCTCAGGCGGACGCGTGGTGAGGTCATAATCTTTCCCCTATGACGTCATTCAGTTTTCTTTACATATCTTTTAGGCCACTTCCCGTCTTCCAATACCCTCCAGATAGCACCTTTTTAGTAAGCTATCGGCATAATCTTCTATTGGTGAAAATAAGTGGAAATGCCCAGTACGTCTGCCCATTTGGGAGTGACACCAATCATCTCCATGTCAGGATTGTATAGACCATTAAAACTTTTTAGAAAACCTCAGAAAATTCCATGGTCGGTTCCAGGGTTGGGTGGAATATAAAATGGTAGAGTACTTACCTACCTACCTATATGTTCTTTAAACTTACGCATTTGTAGAAATCGCATGATTGGAATTACACAGATACAATCATGATTGAACTCATCAGGGCGATCAAATCGCCTCTTCCGTACCTACGGTTCCGCCATCCCTGAAAGACAGCGCATGAAATCTTTTCCATGCCGTGTTTATTGTTGGTGTTTTAGATAGATACCTACTTACTATATTCCATGTTGTTGCAGAAGCTCCAAATCGCCCAGAACTGACGGTCAGTAGAGGCGAATCGGGAACTGGTGATGATTACAAAGAAGGCGATACCATTTATGCTACTTGCCGAATCACTCAGGGGAGGCCAGCAGCCAACATCTCTTGGTACATTGGTCAGTATGGACGTTTGATTATTTTATTAGTTAATGCCTAACATTTAGAAAAAATTGGTTGGTAAACCAAAGTAAACCATTAAAAGACTCCCACTTAAGATATGAGGATCTTCTTGATTGACTAATTCCGACTAAACTTGATATTAGTAGTGAACTAATTAGAAGACCGTAACGGATGTAGGTAATGTGCATGGACTTATGATAGTATGCTGACAACGGATGTATGTATACACACTACATAAACTTTTATAGTATGCTGACAACGGATGTAGGTAAACAATGTGTATAAAAAAGTTTTGATAGTACCTATGCTGTCAACTGATGCAGGTAAACTTAGTAGTAATACATAGAATGTTGATAGTATACTGACAACTGATGTAGGTAAACACTGTACATACACTTTTGATAGTGTGCTGCCAACGGATGTAAGTAAACACTGTACATAAACTTTTGTTAGTATGCTGACAACGAATGTAGGTATACACTGTAAATAAACTTTTGATAGTACCTATGCTGTCAACTGATATAGGTAAACTTAGTAGTACTAAATAGAATGTTGATAGTTAGCTGTCAACTGATGTAGGTAAATACTGTGCATGGACTTATGATAGTATAGGTACTGACAACGGATCTAAGTAAGCACTGAACATAAACTTTTGACTGTATGCTGACAACGGATGTAGGTAAACACTGTACATAGGCTTTTGTTAGTATGCTGTATGCAGTTATTGAGAACGTAGGTAGGTACCTGTTTATCGTGATAATAGGACTCGTACATAACTAATTATTGTTTATGGAGTTGGTAGTACAACCACCATTTTCACGTAATTCCGAATCTTGTCAGCAGGTTATAGGTACATCAAAAAGCACAAGCTGTTGAACAAATTATCCATAGATTTATCCTTTTCCAACATTTTTTCCTAATTTTTTTTTTCTATTCTTAATAGCTTCTCTACTTGAAATTTAGGTGCTAATTTCAATAATACGCTTGATGTTAAAATTTCACATTTGTCTACTTTTGTATGCTAAAACTACTGCACCTAGTCCACTTGCTTCATGCGTAACTAAAAGCACTGCAAATTATTACACAAAGGTTAATTATTTTTATAAGGGTGCATACACACTGCTGCGCTGTCTGGCGCACGCGCTGCACCACTTGCGAGCAGCAACTTAGCCAAGTGTGTGAAGCCTAGTATCGACAGTGTGAGGCAGCTCGCCTCCAATACCTCGCGACGTTTGCCTCAGGGTGAAGCATATGCGGTTGGTTAAATTTGTAACCATGCAAGCACACGAACGAAGTCACGAGCACGAAGGTAGTCAGTTAATATTGCCATTGCCTTATGTGGCCCGATGCAGATGTGGACCGACATCGTCGCTGTGAACGGCTAGGCCCAAGGCACCTTTGAGCACAGTAATTTTACTGACAAGCTCCTGCCTAGCCTTGCATGGTGCGGCGCGACAGGCTCATTGCAAGCAACCCCAGTATCGACAGTGCGAAGCTGCTTACCTCAGATGCCTCGGGACGCATGCCTCGCACTGTCGATACCCGCCTTAAGGGGCACAGGGCACACACTGCTCACGACGAACAACCTACGTTTTTCCAACTAAGCCTTAGTTGGTTCTCAGTTCCAATTTGTCCACAATAGCAATGCACGGATTAGAGTCTGCAACTCGACTGCGTAAGATCGTTGTAATCTCACAGATCGCAAGAAGTTTGTCGAATTTCCTAATTTTCGTGATCATTCATCCACACGTGTCCAATGAGCGCATGTGCCGAGAAGTGTTTGTGGCACAGCATGTCTACGCTCCTCTCTTCCGCACAGATCACTGGTCTGTATTTATAAGTCAGATATCCCCCGTGTATATAGACAGTTTTAACTAGAAAACCTCTTTCCGAATTAATTACCAACAATTCAGCCTTGCTGCATGCCAAAGTCATTTTGTGATTCGGGTGGTTCCCAACTGGGCAGAAAGTTACTTCACAACTGGGTATGGGAATCCTAACCTAGTGCCGCCCGATTGGGTACAACCTTTTTAGAGGGCTATATGTATACCTATGAAAAATCAAGAGTTTCTTCATGAACTTATAATTCAACAATTCAAAAAAGGCTATAAGTACATATTTGAAGTCACGAATAAAATGTATGAAAATGAATGATACTGAGCTCATCGTATTCATTTGTCAAAGGTACATACTTGAAGTTTTACTCGCTGTGGTCACCTTTGTTACTAATTACTTGAAAATTGTTATTATAGCGATAGGAAACTTGGTCCAAGCACTACAAAGCACAATTTCACCACAACTTTTTTCCTAAATTCCGTGAATTTATCATTTTCGACCTCAATCAAATTCTTGCCAAGCTGGCTCAGATATTTGTGAGTTATCTGTACATTCAAGACTGTCACAGTGGGTCTCAACACGGTAGATGTAACTTCTGAACTGATCAGACAAGTGAGATGATGATATCATATAATAGGCCGAAACATTGCAAACGGATGATGGAGTGCAGTGAACAGGCCTCACAGGCCTAGAACCCAGTTGGGCTGCCTATTTCTTACCCAGTCGGGCAGCCACAGTAACCTTTGTCCAGTTGGGATACACCGTATGATTTTCACGTATGTGTGGACGATTTTTTCCCTTCCAACACTTGAAACTCTTCTGGAGCGCAGACTGTTGGTTGACACTGCGGGTGGTCCCATTCATATCATTGAACTGATTTTTTAATATTTGAAACCCTTAAATATACCTCTGGGAGTTGATACTCGTAGAAAGTAGGTAATGCTGAGATTACAGGCAAATCTTTTGTACGATTTTTCGAATCTACTTATCTTGAAACATGAACCAACAAATTTTGAGAGAGATAAAATAAATGTTTTTTCTTGGTTAAATTATTGAAACGAGTAATGAACCAACATTACCTTCCTTATCTCATGTGATGTATTTCAGGAGATGAAAGGATCACTGATGGACTACAAATGCCTATAGTTGAAGAGTACAAAACCCAAGGAGGGTTGAGCTCAGTTCAGCAGAACTTCACAAGACGCCTACAATATTCTGATAATGGAAAACAGTTAAAGTGTGTTGGAGAACACCCTCTTCTGACTCTCGTTGGCAATACTACAGTCTATCCACTCAATGTTTTCTGTAAGTCATAATACCAAAATATTTTCATAAATAATTATAATTAAACTGATTTCAGATTTATGCATAAACAGGAATTTCCAGTCATGCAGCATGACTCTATGTGCAAATTTTCACTCAAAGTCCTCAATTTTCAAAACAATGTAACATGATAATGTAGTACGACAATTTACGAAAATTCGCTCATACGATCGAGCTCATGACTGGAACTTTCCTTTTCGTATTAAGTCCTAGATACATCATCTAATGATTCCTTCTTTGGCCAACCTTCCTGGGTGAATCTCACAATATTTCCTTATACTAAATAAAAGAGGTGAGTGTCCTGTTAGGCTTCTTCATATGGAAATACCTCTCATCCGAGTATATACAATGTCGAGCCTGACTTATATAAAACGTATTTTTTGCTCAATAAGCGGATGGGAAGCCGACCGACTTGCTACCAGTGGCCAGGAGAGAGAGCAAAGAGTAGAAGGGCAACAAGCCTTGGAAAAGGGAGACACCTATGTCGGGAACCAACATTCTCGCATGTTTGTTTCCCTAGTTTGCGTTAAAACCTCTCTATTTAGGTCCCTATTCCGTTATGAGTTGATCCGAAAATACCTCTGTTACCCTCCTGTTACCCTCTCTGACACGCATCAAACCTATCCCCACTTTCCAAACTACCTTAGCCGTATTGAACAGGCACAATGGGAGTCATTTTACTCGCAACTTGCTCTCTGAGCACTCTAAAGCTCTTTACGCATTCCTCAATTTTTATATCATCAATTATTTTAACAGGACTTCATCAGTCGCCGCTGATCTCCAATTGTCAAGATTTCACATTTTCAAGACCTCGTTCTCTGCATTTTATACACTTCATATTTTCAAGACTTCAGTCACAGTATTTTCAAGATTCCGTGTAGAAAATTTGCAAGACCCCATTCAAGATATTTTCTAGTTCCCATCCAAGTCCAATTCGACGATTATTACATAGATCTTGATATCGATGAGATAGCCTGTTTCATGCCTCATCATACTATTTTCATCAACATCGTATTTTCAGGACTTCACTCGTGTTTCATGTCTCATCATACATTGCATATTTCATGCCTCATCATATTTCATATTTTCATCAACTTCATATTTTCAAGACTTCATTCGCAGTATTTCCAAGACTTTGTTCAGCAAATTTGCAAGACCCCATTCATGATATTTTCTAGTTCCCATTTCGAAACCATTCGAGTTCAATTCGACGATTATTACTTAGACGTTGATATTGATGAGATAGCTTCCCTTGAGTCTCCTCATGCGGTTCCTCCACCGCCCTCACCCCCCGACCATGTAACCATTAGTGTCAATGGCCTCCCCCGTGTCTTTAGTGAGAACGCAGAATAACCTTTATCAGTAATCTATGATATTTATCAGAACCATGATGTTCTATGAAAGAATCCGTCGCAAAATATAAGCCCAAATTTGCTGATCCCCAAAAGGGATATCACTTTGTCCATAATAGCAACTGACGTAGAAAATTGAGGAGGGTTCAGGTGACGGATTACAAAATAAACTACTCAAAAATACACTCGCATCACAATTTAAAAAACCAATAATTTATTCAATGAATATCGAGAACAAAAATAAATGAGATCAATTTTTTTATAAAGGAACGAACAAAAACTTCTCACAACGAGAGTACATAGGTATGCAGAACACCAACTCATTTGAAAGAGGCCTAAAATCAGACTACAAAAGGATAAACCTACATGGAGTGCATGGAATCAGATACAAAATGCAGGGAATAAAACATAGTTGAACCAAACTAAACAACTGGCAAGCTTCCTCTCAAATTCTGATTGATCCTTGCCATCCACTCACACTTAGCTCTTCTTTATTTTCTGACATTTCCTGAGTTTTTTCACACTGATTGGTGATATTTTTGAGTAAACCGTGAAAGGAATAACTACTTCCGGGTCGTAATGAACACCCTACAATATTGTGCGAATTGGCATATTTCAAATGAGTAACTTATGAAAATACACAAAAACACTGAAAATCACTTGCAATTTACAAACGACAGTGAAACAAATGGCCGGTGTTAAGCCAGAGACAGTTTGATTGTTGAGAATCGATTAGCATGATGTCATGTGGCTACCACCCATGAGTACCCAATAACTGCTGAAACTCAAATGAGAAGGGGGGAATTTTCAACCCTTATTATCCTGCAGACTCTAATTACCCAGTTTTACAGTAGGTACCTACCTATTTATTTTTTTGGCCCATCACCCAGTGAAATAACTTGTTTGCACATAAGAATCGTGATTCTTATATTTTCAAGAAACGTTGACAACATTTTCCAGTGGTCAACCACTTGAATCACCAGGTATTCGAATACTAGAGCTAGTATCTAACTAATATTTCAAGAGAAAAAAAAATCATGAATGCATCATATGATTCAATATCTTAAAGACGTTGCCCGATTTCCTTGCATTTTTCATTCATTAAAGTGACTTGGAAATATTTTCAGTTGGACCCAAACCACTTCCAGACTTCGAACATTTTGAACTGGTTGAGGGGGAAGAAGCTAAAATCTCAGTAATAATCCCAGCAAATCCCAAGCCTTCGTTCACATGGTTCATCAATAACGAGCCCTACTATGAAGGTGATGACGATCTTACAAAGAAATATCATTTGACTCCAGCTGCTCCTTCAAGAGAAAAGGTGAGTGTAATGCCTAACCACTGTGTGATAATTTATTTTTGGTGTACCTAGTTGTTATGTATTATGAATCTCCACCTACCTTACCTACCTATTCGTTAAATTATTCAGCAGTGTACTAACCATTTGATTTTTTCTCTATATTTTGAAGGGCAACACTTTTTGGGAATCAATTCTTGTCATAAGAAGTCTAGCAAAGGAAGATGTTGAACAAAAATACGATGTCAAGGCTGAAAATAAATATGGATCTCAAAATTACAGGGTAGTGATCTCAACCAATCCCGAGCCAAAAGGTACGGTATCTATTTAATATCCATGACTGAAGTACCAATACTGCATAGTAATTTTGAAGTACATACCTATGTTTATAATATTTGAATTATGCTTTGAAATAAATTGGAATAATCATATAATTTTAAATTCACCCGGCTGTTCAGGAAATAATTCTCTGGAAGGTAATTATGCAACGTAATATTGTTTAGGGGTTCTTCTTATTATTATTTTCTTTTTTTCTCCTTCTTTTCAAATCAAGTGATTTAGTTTTTTTTAATTAATTGTTTTTTCCTTTTCAAGTCCTCGATCTAGGAGTTGGAACAATCTTCGTGATTGTCCTTGGAATCCTGCTCATCCTCATTGTGACCTCAGTCCTGGTTTTCGCTCGAGCAAGAGGAAGGTGGTGTTTTTCAGGTATGTAATAGTTCAGTTGCTATATCGATTTAATTGACCTACGTATTGTTACTTCATCTGTAGTTGTCGTCATTTCCTCTCCACTTTTAACAATACCCAGTGATAACTAGAGTGATAATGAAAACAAACTAAAACCACCTAATTCCCTGAGTACAATTAATTAGGTGCCAATTTTTGTATTATTACTGCAATCCCTCTCTAGTTTTCCAATTTTTCCATAGATATAATGAATTTATGGCCATCTTACTAATAAATTTAGAATATTAGAGGACATCTGAATTGATTATCATTGACTTTGGTTTTGCAAATAGAATAACTCATAATTAGTAGGTAGACTACTCATTTGAAGCGTGACAATTGACCTACGAATTGTAACTTCGTCTGCAGTTGTCATTTCCTCTTTACTTTTTACAATACCTAGTGATAACTAGAGTGATAATGAAAACAAACTAAAACCACCTAATTCCCTATGAGTACAATTAATTAGGTGCCAATTTTTGTATTATTACTGCAATCCCTCTCTAGTTTTCTAATGTTTCCATCGATAAAATGAGATTATGGCCATCTTACTAATAAATTTAGCATATTAAAGAACATGTGAATTGATTATCATTAGCTTTGGTTTTTCAAATATAATAACTCGTAATTAGTAGGTAGACTACTCATTTGAAGCGTGACATCCCCTTGTGGTCAGTTTTTATGATAGATCATATAATCTAACCTTTTATAACGGTCTATATTTTTTATCCCAAATGAACGATAGGAATGGATAAATATGGAATGCTGAAAGTCAACCTTGGTAATGGAAAAGTTGTAAACTTCAAAGAGAAGAACCTTCTTAGTTTTGTTTAGGAGCAGAAGTGGTGTGTTAAAGTCCTCACTCCTATATACTCTGATAGTGGATGAATGGAAAGTAGTTTTACTCAACAAAGAGTTGGTATCATGAACTCAATTGGCATTATTGAATAATTGTGGGCTGCATAGACTATGGTTGATCAGGTCAAGACTAGTTCGGGCTGAATTGGATCAGGTTTTGATGCCTTCATCCCTTTAGATTGACCAATAACTAACCTTTGTAATCAAAGTAAGACACAATAACACCCCCCCCCCCCCCCTCGCCTTTAATATAACTCAACCATAGAAAAAAGTTTGTTTTCGTTTCAAGTTATTTAAAAAAACAAATCTATTCATCAGTTTTTCATCGAATGTCACTTTTTTCCTATACCAAAGCTTACAAAATTTCAAAATCACATGAAAGCCAAGTTTGTACCTGAAACCTTGACGTAATAGTTACAATAGGTAGGTAATTTAATGTACCTATGTGAAAAATAAAACAAGATGAAAAAGTGGATGACACCACAACCAATAAGCCCACAGTTACGAGGTGAGGAGACACGGTTGCTCCAGAACGTCAAGGTTGCTCCTCAACCAATGGGCGGCAAGTGTGGCATGAAAGTCGACTGTTTCGCCTGTGTAGACACTAAGGGTCTCTGGTAAACAAAACATTACATGTACATGGGCAATTTTCTGATACCTACCTATTTCTCGGTTGCTGTTCAATCTTTTCCATATTTTTAAAGCGTAGTTACAGTACTCTCGTTCTTCCAGTTCTTTGCAGTTGGTTGAAAAGGTTGAAATAATTATTTCTTCATTGGATTTGAAAAGAAGCTTTTTACCTTTCTTTTTTCTAATTATTAATGTTGTACCTACTACTCTAGTTAAGCCCAATTTTTTAAAATATCTGAACAATTTTTCGAGGCTCCTTTCTTATTCTAGTAGGCGAAAATTTGATCACCCAGCTAGGACGAACCATTCTTAAAATAGTTAGGTAGGTACTTGAAATAAGGATAATATGATTTTTTGAAGAGAACGGTGTTTCTTGAACATATGCCTCCATGCATCTCATTGCAACACTTGAAATCCACCATGATTGCTAACGAAACAGAAAGTTGACAAATTTCATATGGATGTTATATGGTATGGTATATGATTAGATAACGATCCGAGTCCTGGGGAGCTCTTGATATATTTTCAGGTTAACTGAATAATTTTCATTGGGCCATTCAAGTTGTGAACGTAAAAAGTAGTAGGTACTGTTTTACCAACTATTCAGGTTCATCTTAAACTAATATAAGTCGTTATTTTGTTGTTGGAAGTACAGTGTAATGCCAATATTAATCCATTAAACACGATGTGTCAGATTGTTTACCCTGTTTAGCACAATATGTTTAAGTGGCACTCTTTCAATATTGTCACCAATTCTTCTCAGTGTTAACCAATTACTATCTATATTAATAAATTAGTAAACTCGTCAATCATTTTAATTTCAATACTGCCACTTAGCAATTACTTAATAGACCGTAATTATATTTGGGGAATACTAGTTCACGTTTCCACTTGGAGAGTCTGCGTTCAAATGACTAACTACCTAACTAGTAATATGAGTATTTAAGATAAAATTGAGAATCTATAGGGGCTAATAATCAAATATATATTTCCAAAGATGCCTATTATATAAATTATATAGAATTATGCCCATTGTGCAGATGTCTATAAAAAAAGGTCGGTATTTTAATGACAGGTATTATAATAATCAATTGATGTCTATTATTGTTGTACTCTATGTCAATTTACCGAGTATCTTTCCTTTTCTATAGAAGTCGCATGTGCAATAAACAACTTTTATATGTGTTATTCTATTGAATTGAGCATTTTCTGGAACTTATTTCACATAAATTAACAGATTTGCTTGAAACACACTTGGATAAAATTATTCCCATATCCAGTTTTTCCAAAAGAAACCATACTGGTGAATTCGAAAAGTTTGATTTGATTTTTCTTGTTCCACGTAGAGTCCAAGAGAACTGAATTTCCAGCCTCAGTATGAGTTCCAAGTAAATGCGTTAAGTGTTTTTATAGAATGAATAATTTACACCTGAAGTGAAAGTGTGTTTTCATAGTTCCTTTGAATAACATAGCATTTGGGCTTGGCTTTGATAAATTTTAAGGCATGGTTTGATCAGTGCTTCATCTGGAAACTATCAATACTTTATTATTCTATATTGCTTCTTATTTTTTATGCATATATTATGCTTCTTTTTTGAGCCACTATGAGGGGTTTGAGCTACTTCAAGTATACCTTCTATCTTTCATAACTTGCCCTCTCACGACCTCAATTTTGCTTTGTTTTAGTAGTTATTTTACTTATCGCAATTCGATGTTGATTGTGTATTTTCATGTACCCCTGTATATTATATTAACCCGGGAACACTAACTTGTGTAGGAAAGAAATGGGTTAAATTGGCCAGTATTGCATAATTTTTCCTGACTGATCGTAGGGACACCATTGTAGCAAGTGGTTTTTGCAATGGTTTTCATTCCAAATTAGGTTGCTCTTGCCCAGGTCACCAGTCAATTCTATAAAATTGGCTTGCCTAGTCTCACTTGACAGCTGAATGTAATATCACTGAATGTTAGTAAAATTCCTTGAGATGTACCTATGTATACATTTAGGAATATTTTTTCGGTGTTGACTCTAAGACTGCAGCAAATTTCGTAGGTTTTAGTTTATGTAAGATAAATCCCAATAATGCAGTGAATTTTTGAGATTTTATTAATCTAACGTTTTTCAAAACAGAAGCATATTTTGGTGTGGGTAAACCAGGTGCAGTCGGTTATGTTCAGATCTATGGTTCATAAACCTTTTCCAAATAATAAATATAATAATCGTTCGTAGTTTTTGACCTTTGCTTGGTGATTTAGATCTTTATTAGTTTGATCACGTTTTTTGTTGCACAAACAAATCAGACACTTCAGATGATTTTCAAGAATTTCCTTACTAACATTTGGCGCATTTTCATTTTTAGTCACATTTTCTGGGGCACATTCTGTGCACCAAAGATATTTTCGTGTTTTTGAACCTACTACAATTTTTCGACTCATTGCAATAACTCAATTTTCTGCCAATTCATTAAAAGATTTGGTCACAATGAACGAAGCGTCAAAGTCCTTAGAAAAATATGATGAGCAATAGTGTCTTTCATTTTCAAATAACGTACAACAGAAATTGTGGTTATTCGTACTAAGAAGTATGTCAGAATATAATATCTTGTGGGACTGTTACCAGCCATTACCCTTTTCTATGTACAAGGACCGTAAAATTACAGAATCTTTTCTTTTCTTGGACAGTTTACATTTTCGATAGCTAATGATTGGACTTTCTATCCTCTTTTCAGCGAATTTTCGAAAAAAAAGAGCTATTTAGATGGCTTCAAAATGTTTGAAGTGGGGGGAAGGGGCGGGGACCCCCTACAAATCCGTTTCATACATCAAAGAACACAAACCTAGATTTTAACGTCGTATATATATATATATATATATATATATATATATATATATATATATATATCCCTTGGCACAGATGTGCAGTAAAAATTATGACACTAATAAAGAATGGTTTTAGGAAAGCTTACACAATTATTTATATTTCGGCGTTTGCCTTTGTCAAAAAAAAATATATATATGTATATATATATATTCATTTATTTATTTATAGGGTGTATTTCCAGACGATAACTCCCTTAAAATACAGCGTAAAAAAAGTCGAGAAAAATCCGTCTTGGCAAAAGACAGGTAGAGTTTGTTGGCCAGCCCAATCGCTCCAGAATTTCAGGCTGAAATTTAAAATTTAGCTGCCCAAAAATGCTAAAAAAATAGGTTTTTTTAACAATAGGGCATGTGGGGTGTCACAGTCGAAGTATTTTTCAGCGCTGAGTCGGTTGTGACTGTTCCTAGTCTCTGAGATACATAAGTGATAAAAATTGATTTTTAGGTGAAAAATGCCCATAATTAACTAAATTTTAACAATAGGGCATGTGGGGTGTCACAGTCGAAGTATTTTTCAGCGCTGAGTCGGTTGTGACTGTTCCTAGTCTCTGAGATACATAAGTGATAAAAATTGATTTTTAGGTGGAAAATGCCCATAATTGACCAAATTTTTGAGTTTGGTTGCGTGTTATTCAGGACATGGTTGGCCTCAATGTTCGGAATTGAAGTGCCTAATTTAATGTTAGCCTCAACTTTTCTTTGAAAATTCGTTCTATTAGTCATGCTGCATGACTGAGTTTTTAAAAATTTATTATGATTTCTCCTCCAACATTTCTCCCCAAGAACTGGGGCATTTTACGGAAGTGAAACAATAAATTTTGTTACAATAAACGATAAAAATACAGAATTCTCCAATAATATTTAACATACATTTACTTAGACCTTTTTTGCTATACCTGAGGGAAATCTCTACGGAGAGGTCCCCTTAACCATTCGACTACTGAGAATTATCTAATCAAACATCTATGGGTGTGAAAGTTTCCTTGAGTATAACATTTCCCTAGAGTTAAATATCAGCTGTCCATGGCTGAATAGGGATGGGACGAATGGTGGGGTGAAACTGTGGGCAGCAGGTTCAGTAGTTGCCAACTGAATGAAGTCTCAGCCGAGCAATGTCATTTTCACTGTGGGTTTTGACTCAGTGAGTAAGGAAATGAAGATGCTACGTTACAGTTGTTACAGTATGACTTAAGACGGATTACCAACTGCGCCAAATGTAACACCCTGAAATTGTAGAACCTTAACAAAATTCGAACTCGTGCCTTTTCCTGAGAGAAGCCCAGGAGCTACACCATTAGGCTACTGAGGCCAAATAATTAGACCTCTCCCACTGTGGATGTTTCTCTGAATATTACAAATGTCACTTGAAGGTAATAGGTAAATTTAATAAGCGTGCACCTGTAACTTCTGCGAAACAGAAACAAAAGTAGACATGATCTCTTGGAAGTGTCATCTTTTCTCCTGCAATTCTTTCCAAAGGAACATGCGCAGAAAAATTAATGTTAGGCTTTTCGGTAATCCCTTTTCAATAGGCTAATGCAACCTGAGAGCGGCGCACAAGAGATTCGGTGGCCCACAAAGCCCCAACCTCCAAATATAATAAAAAGTGCTTTCCCTCTCAAGAAATTAAGTTTAATCAGAAAATATTCTAGATTTCAATTCTTATTTCGATCTGATTTGAATCTCACTTGAACCTGCAAACAAACTGATGGAATCTCGCTTAAGCAGAAAGCATTTAATGAATTGAGCATTTGATTTCTCTTTCTTTATACCTCCTCAATCCTTCAAACTGATTGGTATGTCACTAAATATTGTGTTTAGGATCTGAAATTATTTTCACTGATGTAATGTTTCTTCCAAAATAAATTCAAACTATATTTGGCTAGAGCGAGTGGTAGAGTGAATCCCGAATATGTTTTTGAAATAATAAATAAATTCATAGAGTGAATCCCAAATATTTTTTGGGAATAGTAAGTAAATTCATAACCAATTTTGGTGATGAAGTTGACCCAAATTCTTTGAATCTATTGAATCATTCATTTTAATTGAACGTCAGTAAGTCAGGTTGTTGCTATGCAAATTATCGTTCACCATTTTCTTTAAATAAAAAAAGTCCATTTGCCCTGGTACAAAGTATGCATCACACAATGATGAATGCGTAGTTGGGATTTTGTAGTGGTGTTAGTGTTCCCGGGCTAAATGAAACTTTGTTGTATTGAATCATCATTTTCATGATGTCATGTAACGAGATCTTTTACTGTGACTGAGTATTTTAGTGCCTGGAAGTTGATGGTGTGACTACCAACTTCTTTTGTGTGTTCTTCACTTTTGTTCTATGTCTTCTTTGGGATTGTGAATAGTGATGATTGTTCTGTAATTTCATTGTTACCTATTAAAATATAATATTTTCTGCTGCTAACGGAAGAGAACCAAAGCCCTACTACATCTGAAAGTGACTGAAGGCAAGTTTCTGTGTTGGGTAGGGATTATGTTAATTCTTCAGTAGGTACATGGTCACCTTTTCAGTTATCGCACGTTCAATATTTCCTTGCATAAGTAAAAGACTGGCTCACGCACCACAACAAATGTATTTGTCCAATGACTTAAACGTTCAACTGCTTGGCATCCTGTTAGCAATATATAAGGCTTTGAATCGTTAACTATACTTCTTGCACAAAAGTTCCACCACCAAAACCTTCAAGCGATCAAACTGTCATGGAGAGACTAACCTCCATTTATAATAGCAACCTAGTTATTTTCTAAAAAGTATCCTTGACTGAATGAAAAAATCTAGTTGATGAAACTATTAACATTTGTTTGAGGACAAATCTTCAAATGACTGATATCTTTCACGAATTCATTCTCAAGTATAGTTACGCTTTAATTTGTTTTCTAAAATACAAATGGATATGTTGTTAATTTATTTTGCAACCAACCACATTACCGTTCTATAGTATAACGTAAGTAGGTACCTAACTTTTTTCTCGTTCAAGTAAACTAGAACGTCAACATACTAAACCTAACTGCTAAGGGATTTAGAGCAGCAAAGAAAAAGTATATTATTGAGTGAGTGCCTTATAAATAGGCTGGATATGTCAAAACTTTGTGGACATTTCTTAAATATGAACTTGAGAGATCATTGAACAAGATTTTTATTCGTATAGTCTCCTCAGTAGGTATTGAATTCGCTTCTCATCTAGAATGTTGCGTGTGCTGTGATCAACGAGATACCTACTGTGAGCAGGGGAAAGACTTACTTCCAAGACAACATTTTGTACCTACCAACCTTAGTATCAAGTGAATTGATTTTGCTACACTCTTCAAATGCTACTTCTCTTTATTCTAATGTATCCCTACCAAATTGAGATGGGCATATTTTCTTATCCTTCTGCATAAACATGAATTTTTGAAGCTGCTGTAATTTCATATACAATCATGGACTCTGTAACTGGAAGAACGTTCAATACCTATTCCTTTGTGTTGTGTTGTGCCCCTATGCACTAAAAATCTCGTTTATGTTGCAGTTCGATCATAAAGGCCCCTGTAGTCATACTGGAAGGGGATGATAATTGGAGGGGGGTGGGGGTGTGACATAAATCTCCTCTATTGCAGTCAAGGTTCTATCTCCTCCACTTAGTTCTATCTCAGCTTACTTTATTGAAGATAATTCTAATCACTAGGTAGGAACTCAAAAACGGCAGTATAAATATGAATATACCATCTTCAATTGCTTACCTCCTTATTAGGACTATAGTATTACTCAGTAGCATTTAATTAAAATAAAATCATACTTTTTGTGCAAGAAGTGTAATTTTAGAAACAAACTGAATATGACTTTTCTCAATAATTTCACTTCTGACAAATCATGTCGAATTAAAAACATTCAACGCACCTCAAATATAAGTAAATAATTGAACAGTTATTTGCAATATACCAGCTTGCTTCCAGCACTTTCGAAATTCAGAAACATTGCATCAGCAAAATCCTGAAATTGGCATTCTAATGTAAAATAGTAGTGCATAAAAGGTAGTATATAACTAAATTTGAGAAATAGTTCACAGCTTCCATTTCCTAGATTGGTTCATATCTTGTAGTAGTCCATGATCCTATTGGTGTGATAAACAGGGTTGTTACCATTGGTGAAGAAAACTTGTACATTGCAATGTAATGTTAACCAAAGAGAACGAAATATAAGTGACCAGGCTAAAACATATTAGTAAATTATCTATATTAGTTGAAAAACTGTTCAAACTTGGTTATAATTTCGTAAATGGTAGTTTTCTTTTTGTCTCATTTAATAGTATCCAGTTTGAAAACTAAACGTGTTTTGAAAAATAGCGTAAGAACAGAAATAAACTGTACCAAATATTTTAATAGACTCATTTTAAAATTATGGAAGGGACGCAATTGGAAAGCTTTGATTGAAATTCGATTACTGAATTATTCAAGTCAGCAAACCCTCCCAATTTTGAAAAGTGATAAATTAAAAGAAACAGTCATGCAGCATGATCATATGAGCAGATTTTCGTAATTTTCATTTTTTATCTACGTTAATTTCTTTCAAACTGTGAGCACTTTGTGTGTGAAGAGAATGTTAAATTATAAGTTTTATGGCAAGAAAACTTGTCTAAATAATATTCAACTTTACAATCAATCTTTTTGATCTTCACCATTATTTACGGTTTTCATCGATTTTCTTGTACATTTTAATGAGATTTTAGTAGGTGCTCGGTTCTGCATATTATTTTTAATTGCAGAAATACTTTTTATGAGTAACATTCTGCTAAAAAACGGAGTTGACAATTTTTAGCCATTTTTAATGATTTTTTTTAGCACATTTTTGAAAATTGATCAATTTAATGTACTCAAAAAATGCCATTTGATAAATTCATCCTTTATTTTATTTATTTTTGGCGCAGGAATGGAATATTTATCTCAATCTTAAGGAGAGTTATCTTCTTGAATGACACATATGTGTATGAAAAAGCATTCAAATCCAGGAATCGTTTCAGAATGCCTCAACACGGATTTCCATGATGACAACTTTAGGAAATTTTTTTTCCAAGAATTTTTTAGGAGCCATTGCAATAGCTTCATTTTCTCGAAAATTTGCTAAAAACGAATCGATACGAAGAATGTAATGTAGTGACATCCTTGGAACAATAAGGGACCTTCTCTTGACCTCTAAAAATTATTGGAAAAGCAAATTTAAGAGAGAAATTTTGATTTATTGCTTCCCCTTTCTACACTACTTACCACGATTTCAAAAAATAATCATTACACATCAAGACCTAATTTGAATAGTATTATTATGTGAACGCTTGTTTCAATATCTAAGGAACTACATGAAATCCTACTCAAGAAATTTACCCGAGTAATATATTTTTACGTCATTGGTGTTGGCCAATAGCTGAAGTTGTATTTGTAGTGCATGTAGTGGTCTGTTTTTATTCACTTCCTTTTTGCATCATCAATGTACTCACTCATAGCAAAGGGTGAACTATTTGCATGTTTCAACATGCACATGTGTTGGGATTTATTTAAACTCTAGTATGGATTCATAGCATTTAAAAATCTCTTCACAAATTTTCAGCTCACAACTTTGTGTTTCCATTCTTAATATGAAATGATGAAAAATATCCATAACTGTAAATAATAATATAAAAACTATTGACTGGATACCCTGGGCTAACTAGATATCCTGTTTTTGTCCTTTAGCTGTGCCATCAGTTCTTTCTTTCCACAGTCTAGGAAAATTTCTAAGAAATAGTCTAAGAAAATGGTTTCATTCATTTGATTTGATTTACTTTTTATTCTTATTTTATTTCTTTTCTTTTTTTACTATTATTATTAGTATTTTTGTTTTTTTCGTTAGACAGTTTTAATGTTTTGATGTTTTTATTATTCAATCAATATGCGATCCTCTCTTTTGAAGACATAAGAAATCTACAAACTGTACCTAACAGTTTTAGACCAAATATAGTAACTGGTAATAAGAACTGTTACCCTGAACGTTCAGTAGAATATCAAGTGAACTCCTGAAGAAATTCCCCTCTTATAAATAACCTGTTTACTTGCAAGGTAAAATTATCATCTCCAACAAATTAGTGACTCCTACATATAAAGAAGTGTACTATAAATATTCTAAATTAATCTCGGTAGTAATTGAATCACTGCAACGTTTTTCATTGTCACATGGTAACAATCTTGATGTATTGATCCATGGCTGCAGCTGCACCCAACAACACAACCAATAAATTACCCCAATATGGGGTGAAAGGATAGCATATGAAGATATGTTTATCGATTTCAATATGTTTATTAATTAGCTCTTTGCTCAATGCTTATCTAGTTCTTCCGTTGAAGGCAAGTAATCAGGTTATAGTTGCATTCCAAATCTTACAGCTGCCAGCAACTATTACTAATCAAGGTCAACTACAGTTATTTCTCCATTCAAATGCACTCTTGACAACAAGCAGGCGAACTAGGCACAAATAAGATAACAGTTAGAGAAGATTACATTGTAGTAGGTTGAACAGTTCTGGGTGGTTGCCCTTCCAGGAGAAGGTTTTGATATATGTTAAAAGCACCGCCTCCTCCAATAGCAGTTAGCTTAACTGTGCTGGCGCACCTTTTCACTTCTGTTAACACCTGTTATTTCCTGGAATGAAGGAGAGATGTTTTCAGAAGGTCACTCGTTGCTCTTCCAAACGTTCTAAATAACCGTTCTTACAACTAATTTCTATAATAATTGGTCCTGTACTACTTCAACACCTCGGGAATCAAGAAGCACTATATCCTTACCCTAGATGACAATAGTTCCCTTCTATTGATAATTATTCCGAGAAAATTGGTATTTATCAGTCCAGAAGAGACATGAACTAAATCACTCGCGACGATGTTATGGAAATCCATTTCAAGCAGAATTTAATGAAAAAACGTTGCCCATTTCCACAAAAAGTAACTTCATTTTTCGTGGAAATAGACAACGTTTTTTCACAAAATTCCGTTTTTTTTAATACAGTCAGGAGTTCCTGAGCTGCTACCAGCAAGGCAACCCATGCCCTCACCTAGTGGCATACAAGACTGGATGGGACTTGGACAGTTTGGGGACTCTTTAAGGACCACAATTTTCTTCGTTTCCCCCATCATCTGATGTACGCACACCACAATTCATACTTTCTATTCTGTCAACGATTCCACCCGTTCATCTCACTATCTTCAATGACATGATTTAGCCTCTCCCTTCCGACATCCCAACTGCTGGATGATAACACACTTGCTATCTGCCTGGCAACTACATCATGACATAGAATGCGGCCCCCATGAGTCCGAGAAGGCTGCTGCACTACATGGTACAGGTTCTCATTTTTACGCCAACAGGCACGTTGCCTCGTCATGAAGCACCAGCATGCATATAATGCTGCATAAGGAGTCCTTGGTGGAAGCTGGGGGTACCATTGGCACACCAGGGTTGTGGCTGGGAGCACTCAAGAGTGGCTCCCGAAATTCCACACAAACTCCTGGAGAGGGGGCAAAACTTGTCCATCCCCAGCTCCCTCCAATACCTTCAGCTGCACGAGCCGGGTACTTCCTCCACAACTTCTGGACCCGCTGGTATTTCCGCCTCCTTGCTTGGTTAGCTGCTCTGTGACCTCCCTGGGGCACCATTGCAGGAGGATTTCCTCTCTGCTGCCCTGCCACGGTCGCTCTCTCAACCTGTGGGAAGAACCTCTGTACATAAGCCGCGACCTCATCTTCCAAGCCAACAGGCCCCTCATGAGCCTGCCACACCAGTTCCTGCATGTAGGCACTCTCATAACCTACAATTTTGCCTACCTGCTCCCCAAGCCTCAACACTTTGGTCTTCAAATCTTCAAGAAGACCGGAGGTCCTGGGGTAGGATCGCTGAACGACGGGCTGCTGTCGCACGCCAGTGGGAGTTGTGGGAGAGGCCCCACTGTTATTTGCCTGGATTGCATCCTGGACAAGCTGCTTATAGTGGGGCCTCAGGCAAATAGATTGGATGGCAGAAAGCGTGCACATGGGAAAACGTTCTTTAAAAAAAATATTAATATGCCGTATCCCTTTACGCACAGCCTCTGCGGCCATTCACAGCAAATCCTCAGAAGCATACCTCGGCTGCTCTCGCTCTATATCAATTGCAGCGTTGGCCTGTACAGGATGCTTCTGCCAGACGTGGGCACTGAGGCCACACTTGGAACTGAAGGCCCTGTCACAGTGGGCACACTGGTGGACATCACCAGGGGCATAGGATGGGGTTATGAGGCTCAGCGTTTCTTGATTCCATAACGGGGAGACACCTTTAAGAGGGACAGGAGACCTGTTGACACGAGCCTCCCCCCTAATTGCCAGCGTGCCATTCTGCCCCCACCACCCTGAGGGTGCCCAGGTTGCTCGATGGGGACGTATGACCTTGACTTGGGTAGGGATATGAAGGAGCTCCGAAGAGATAAAAACACCAACAGTTACCCTACCCCAGCCCCAGCTACCCCAACACACACACACACACACACACACACACACACACACACACACACACACACACACACACACACACACACACACACACACACACACACACACACACGCATATGTATACCTGCATATGAAATGTTTCAGTCATGCAGCATGATTGTATGTGCTAATTTTCATAAATTACCTATTGTATTATAATAGGTATGTTAAATTCTATTGAAATTGGAACAATTTAAGTAAAAAGAAATTGTTAAAATATTTTATGGCAAACATTTTATACTAAATTAAATTTGGTGATTCAAGAAACAATGTTTTTGGTTTTTTTTCAAGTTTTTAAATATATATAAAATTTGAGTATTTACGTTTTCAGCATAATTTTGTGGAAAATTTTTTTAATGTCCTAGTTAATCGTTGATAATTTGGTTTTGGCTGATAAACTGCTAAAAAATATTAATTTAACGATATTCGGCTGTTTTTAGTGATTTTTTAGTACATTTTTCGAAATTTGACCAATTCAATGTGCTCAGTAATTTTTGGCCAACGAACTCATCTTTCCGTTTGGAAAGCTTGATTTTTAGTGCAAGAACTGATTTTTTATGTCAATCCTAAGGAGAGTAAGTTATCGTCTGGAATGACACATCTAGAATATATATATATATATATATATATATATATATATATATATATATATATATATATATATATATATATATATATATATATATATATATATATATATGAAAACGTGTTAAAATCTAGGAATCGTTTCAGAATGCACAAACGAATTTCAATGAAGAAAATTTTTGAAATTTTTCATTTTAATATTTTTGGCGAAATTGCAAGAGCTTCATTTTCGACAAAAATTTGCTTAGTGTTAAATTTTAGGATTCATTTTATAATGCCTCAAAACGGATTTTAATGAGAAAAATTTCTAAATCTTTTATTTTAAAAATTTGGAGCCATCGCAATACCTTCATTTTTTACAAACATTCGCTAAAATGCATTCAGATGAGCCAAAAAAAAAAAAAAAAAAAAAAAAAAAAAAAAAAAAAAAAAAAACATTCTAACCGAAGTTCACATGCAGACTGCTTAACCTCATCAACGTTTAAAAATTTAAAAAAAAAACGTATTTAGTAGGCTGTCTGACCTGTAGGACCAACACAACCAAGCCGGCCTCTGGAGTACATCTCAATAGAAGGGTCTCCAATGAGCAAGCATAGAGTAGCAAGGTGAGCATAAGGGAGTGGGAGATAATTGTGCTTGGGGTCTGTGCCGGGATCCAATGTGGTCGACAGTAGGTTAACCTCACATCTAATCGATGGATCCTTTCAGCTACATTGGTTATGTGGTAAAAAGATGTAGTAGTTCGAGCAACGTTTTATTTATGAACTAAAATCCAATCCATAATAATTTATGCTTAAGTAGATGTAACAATTTGGAAAGAACGTCAGAATAGAATATAAGACACTTCTCGTCCTGTTCAAAGTTGAGACATGTTAAAACTGGTGTGGAACTCTTTTTTACTTCTCGACTGTTTTGGGTTCAAAAAATTTATATTGTACAATTATCGCACAATATATGCAATGGAACTGCACGCACAGCAAAAATTTCTGAGATTGTTGTAAAATATTCCCAATCAAATTCAAATGTTCTGATTGAGATTAGGTCATCGCTAATTATATTATTTTGGATTGAATTTGATCTTCTTCTGATTAACTAATGAGGCTCACTGACTACATCACGTGAATAAGGAATAATTCCCATTTTGAGGAACTAATCACGTGTATATCTGATCCAATTTCAAAAACAATGTCATTCATGAGTACTTCACAAATCTTTCATTCAAATCAATGAAGAACTAAGGAGAATACATCCATTTGAAAAGTCATGTTGTTTAAGAAATGATTAACTCCCCGCCAATAATAAAATAGTGGCTATATTCCTATTAGAAAAAAAAAAAAAAAAAAAAAATACCTTCATTCCAACAATGGTTTGAGCTTAGAATGAGAATTTCTCTTCGATGAATAATTATTTCATAGCGACTGTAGTAAATTATTACTTACAAATGATGAGAAGGTATTATAGATCGGCCCACTAAATCTGGTTCCAGGCGCGATGAGAGAAGGAGAGCCTGGAGAACCAGAAAAGACTCCTCCTCCTACTGGGGCTACTGATTCTGGAGGCAAAGACAACCCAGCTGTGGTGCATCACGGCTCCTCTGACTACATCAACAGTCCAGACACGAAGAAACCAAAGGAAGATACCCCTGTTTAGCTTCACTTCAGTAAACAATAAGACCCTTTCGTTTAAGTTCATTTAAAAATTATGTATACATGCCCACCCAAAGAAGACATAGTCCTTAAAGAGGCCATTCATTACCTGTTTGTTACCTTTGCTTGTAATAACTAAATGCCTCATAATAATCTACGTTCCAGTACTTCTGCTTGCTAAGCATAATTCACAGTGAATGAAATAATAAGGTTAACTTCAATCATATTATCCTCTACCATTTATTTTTACTGCTCTTGAAGCACTTCCTCTTCAATTTTCCGTCATGTTGGTTTTCTTTCCTGAGCAGTGTGGCTGACCTCTCCTAGTCATACTTTCATGTATTGTAAAACACGTCAATATTTCTCAAATTCCAACCAAGTTTTTTCGTGATGTAAGCTCAATTACATGAATCTTCCATTCATTCATGGATCAAACTATTAAAATTCATTTAGACCAATTTCCTGTTATTGACTTTATTTAAAAAAATAAATAAATAAAAAATAGCAAGTGAATCCACTCATTGAAGTTGATTAGATATTGATTTTATTAATGTTTTAACTGACCCCATCTGAAACCGTCTCTGTGAATTCTCAGAGATTCCAAAGAATTTTATTTTTTTGACAAGAATCATCTGAACATAATAATTAAGAATATTTGATGTATACTGTATGTACTTTGGCGTAAATCTTGAATATTAGGTGTTTCAGTGGAATAAGACATTCTATGTTGTGATTAATTCTATCAGACTTGATGTTGATTCACTTTTGTTTACAAATCATTTCGATAATGCAGATAATAATATATATAAATGTTACATGTTTAAATGTGATAAGTAGGAAGTGTGAGTTAGATTTCATTACATCTGATAGCAGATATCCTACTTCCTGCAGTCTTTTTTTTATTTTTATTTTATATAATGAGTTTTTTCAAAGTAGGGTAAAGCCAAGTTGTGGATAAACTGACCAAAGGGTAGTATTATGAACAGTGAACATTCCAAACTTGGTTTATTAATTACTTATGTAATTGTTGTACGTATTTTGTAATTAACTAAGATTAATGTTATAATAGGTTTATGGTCTCGCTAATCGATTCAGATAAGATAAATATTTGATTTGATTGTATTTTATGAATTATGATCTATTTTATGAGTTGGGGGTAGAGCTTTTTCGTTATAAAAAAATTCATCATAGAAGTGTGATATATATATTTTTTAATTTTGTAGGGGTCCACTTAGCCCAAAACTGTTTATTTTAGCAGATCGTTTGAATTTTTTTTTTTTTTCTAATATTTTCAATAATTACAAGATGTAACTACATGTGACTCTTATTTCCTTAAGATCAGATTAAGTCAAAAGACTGATTTACATCTAGATTGTTCTGGCTGCTAAAAGTTTGTGTTTTCTTGTACTTAAAATACTATTTCCATGTAATAATTTTTTTTTTTTCTTTGGTTTATTTTTAATTTATTCTTATTTTATTTTTATAATTAGCTAGCCATCAAAAATAGTCCCAAAACCGAATCCATCTTGTAGTTCTTTGGAAATAAAGTACCTTTATTAATCACATTCCCAAGTGTATTTGTTATTGGTTGTGAAATTAATAAGTATATTTAGTTATTTGAGATGATATTATATTTTTGAATGTCGGTACATATGAAATATTCCTCTTTTTTCAGTGATTTAGCAATAATAATTGTATTAGTTCAAGAATTTATTCATTTAATCCTGTTATCTCTCTCAATACATATCCTTTTCTGAAATTCTCATTAATGTTGTGACTATAAAATTGATATTTTAGGAGCAGAGGGGAACAGATTGAAGATAGTGTGAATTCAACCCCTTACAGCTGTTGTTTTCAATTAGGGTAGGACCCATTAATTAAAAAAAAAAAAAAAAAAAAAAAAAAAAAAAAAAAAATGAAAAAAAAAAAAAAAAAAATTGAACAAAAGATTGAAGCTTTCGCCAAATAAAAATATTAAAATTTGTTTTCTTTCTCCAGTTCCACGTTTGCACTGCTTTGGTTTGCTGGATAACTTTGAAAAAAAATTTTGTGAACTCATGTAAAAATCGTGGATTGAAATTCATATTTAAAAACATAATAATGGGTCAGTATGTTCAGCTACAGAGAAAATTCAACTGTAATACATGTGCACAACATAAGTATGATTTTTAATTGTAGCTTACTATAATGTGTTTTATTCTTTTATTATTATTTCATCTTTCATTTTTATTTCAATTTTTCAAAGTGTTAATATCTGCAATATTCATGCTTGGACTTTTTTTTTAAGTTTGTGTATATTGCCTACTTTAATAGTTGTAAAGAAATCAGTGTATAATAGTTTTAGTACCTACGTACATATTCTGATTTGAATAATTATGATTCGTTACACTCAAAAGTGATAGATCTTCAAGACGTATTTATCAATGTGACCAGAATCTCCTTATTGTCAATGCATTTTTCTGAATGATTAGGAGCTTATATTGGCACGCTTATGTCATAGTTTAATTTTTTCTACCATCGTGTTTTATGCTTGATTTGTAATACTTCGCGTTTTTATATATACATATATATTTTTTTCTCCTCTTTTTATTCTGTTTGAATCTGTCTCCAATTTTGTGGAGCAATCACTAGTTTTCACAAACAGTTATTGTGATTATTAGAGGGTAGCGAGCCAATCCCTGGTTCATTTTCATACTACTTCCTAATTAGTCTAGTTCGTTGGTTGGTCTATTCAACTTGGCCCTTCTAATATTAATATTATGGCAAACATGAATGGGAACTATGGAAACACTCTTGCTTGTAGTATTTTTCTTTCAATTGTATGTTGGATGTGCGGATAAATGTTAAAATACATGTGCGTTATCGAATTGAATTTTTTCTTGGATTCCCTACCCATTCATAATCATCTTTTCTGTTTAGGTGAAGTTGGACCAAATGTTGCCAGTGAATCGTAAGTAAAATGGATAAACCCATTGCAATATAAGACAGCGAGAAATTGAATTATTTTCAAAAACTTAAGCTGCACGAAATTGAGAAGAAAAAGTACCTCTCACATTTCTGAATGACCAGTAGTAGAATGTTATCCCATCTGAACTAACGATATACTTTCATTAAGTTCCCAAAATAATGAATATTTTGAGATCGTTTCCAGCTGAGTTCAAAGTCATTAATGATAGATAAATCTCATTCAAGTATAAAAATCGTTTTATACTAGGAAAAAAAAAAACCACCTCAAGAATCATTTCTTGGAACTTGCTGCACAAATTTAAAAAAAAAATCAGAAGGAAGTTTTGAGCAAAGGTATTGGAAGTAAAAAAAAGTGTCCGTCTGTTGATTTATTATCATCAATTGTATAAAAATATTTTGATAATTTATTTCGTTTTTGTAATTTATAAAATTAATCAAGTTATAATTATTTATTTATTTTTGGAATAATTTATTCATTTTCAATTTTATCATTTAGCTTTTTCTGTTCAAAACTCTTGCACTTAAAACATTTTTAAAAAATAACAAAGAGGCCAAGTTTTACGAAAGCTTGCTGACTTTTCACTGACTAGATACTATTATTTCATCATGGGAATCATGATCAATGAATAATTTGCAAAATAAGTAAGTTAGTGGATGAGTTGCCTAGAACGGTCCTGGCTTACAGGGTACTAATACTTTTTAATATCACGAACACCCTTACTAAACCCTTTCATGACCAGCGACAAGGATACTCGCTAAACCCAATCAGCCCAGCGGCGAGTATACTCACGAAACCCAATCACCCTCTGTGGCCCAGCAACTAATATAATCACGAAACCCAGTCACCCTCTGTTGCCCGGTGACGAGTATACTCACGAAATCCTGTCACCATCTGTGGCCCAATGACGAGTACACACACAAAACCCAATCTCCCTCTAAAGCCCAGTGACGAGTATACTCGCAAAACCCAATCATCCTCTATGGTCCAGCAACGAGTACACTCTAAAAACCCAGTCACCCTCTGTGGCCCAGTGTCGAGTATACTCGCATTGTGTTTCTGTTGCAGAGTGCAATTTATCTTCCTTAATCATTAGTACAGTTCTTTACTTAGTGTAGAGTGAAAACCTCGAGTGTAGTGTTCACACATAGAATGAAATTTTTATTAACAACAATTTGGTAACTATAACTGAACAAACAAATGAAATGTCATAAAATAATGAATAGGACTTGATATATCTCCAATTCGCCCCCTCAAGTCCTAAGGGATATTTTCTTGAGGCGTTCTTCTATCTTAAGACTCCACGCCCAACTGCTGCCTGCAGTATTCAGTCTTTGGCTGAGGAATTGCTTTCGTCAGTATGTCAGCTGGCAACATGTCTGTTGACATGTAGTGAAACTCGATCTGACGTCTTTCCAAAGCTTCCCTTATGAATTTCTGCAGAACACCAATGTGTTTGGTTCGAGCATGGTGAGATGGATTTTTTAGCATCTTTTGAGCCCCTTGATTATCATTATATATTTTCAGCGCTCTCTCTATTTGAAATTCCAACTCGTTCATAAACCTTCTGAGGTAGAATGCTTCCTTTGTAGCTTCAGTCAGACAATAATACTATGCTTCTGTACTCGATGTTGCAACGGTCCATTACTTCCGAATTTCCCATGAAATAGCTGCTCCTGACATTCGGAATGCGATGCCATTGTAAGATCTTTGGTCCAATGAGCTATTTGCCCAGTCAGCATCAGCAAATCTACTTGAGCAAATCTACATCAGCAAATCTATCTTTGATTTCCTGTAAGTCAGTTTCGTTTCTATCGTCCCTTTTAGGTACCTAAGTACTCGTTTGACCACCTTCTAATGCACTTCACTGTATTTTGTATTAAATTGACTTAAGAAGTTCACTGCGTTATCTGGCCTGGTTCACAACAAGGTAAAAGAGACAACGAATCAGTCACCTGAATAACAGTACTGGTTAACACCCATGGCAGCGTTTTTAATTTGAACCAACCCTGGGCTAGCACAGAAAGATGGTAGTCTTGGGCAAGATCAGTAACATGGACAAACTTCCAACAGCTTCAGAACAGAATCATTGAGTTTCTTTTATCACCTGTTCTATGCACTGGCAGTCTAACATAGTATGCAGAGAGGTTTTGGTATCGAAGCTGACCAATACCGAATCCTGAGCAATACTGTGAACCAACCTAGCACTGCCTAAATCACCAGCAAATCATGTGAGCAACACGCGACTCACCAAGGACACAAACTGCCCTGTCCATACGAAATGGAAACAACATTTCTCCTGGGGCAATGGTATTAAGACCTTAATGAGAAATAGAGCAAATGCGCAAAACGACCCACCTATGACTTTCGATGGTCGTAAAACTTTCAGAGAGACTGAACTCTGAACAACCTTTCAACCTAGAATTTTAAGTGTTGATTGCTTGCTGGTACAATCCAACACCCCTGGGTGGCCACCTCGGAAACAGCACCTTAAACAACAGTCCAACCGATAGCCCTCAATCCAACACAATCTTGCTGATAAGTGTGGTGCAAAATAAAACAGTATGGGTTGCGGCGTACAAACCCACAGTGCTGTACTAAAGCGAGTTAACTGGGTGACTGACTCTGGCCTGCAAAACCAGAGGTATTGATATTGATTACTGTTATCTAACCAATTTGGGGTTCAGCTAAGCCAGAAATGGGTAATTAGGTTCTGAAGTGTTAATCCAACAAAACATGTGGATGGCTTAACTAGACAAAAAAACTGAATAAATCAGTTTATACTGTTTGAAGGCTCAACGCAGGCCTTTAAATTGACTCATAGCTAAATCATGCCATAATGATGGATAGTGTTAACAAATAACTGAAACACAGTAATACACGATATCATCACTTTTAATATTTGAGGATCCATTACACTTTAATTAAGTTGAAATAAATTCATTCCAATATTGAAATTTAAAACGTGATGAATTCATGACTGTTTCTATATACCACCTCAAGAATTCCACAGAACAACAATCACGATAGTCATAAGTTACTGTGGTGACAATAGCTTCACTTTTGGTTAGAAGTAGGAATGTGCATGCACAAAGATAAAGCCATGCAAGTCAGAATAAAAACAAGTGAGGTCGATAAGTAAGACCTTTTTACAAGAGCAGTACCTAATAAAACATTGCATGAACATAGGAAGAAAGTATAAAAACAATTAGAACGTACTAAGTAACCAAAGCAAGAAAGTATAAAGGAACCAAAGCATAAAAGTACCCAAGCTTTCTACAAAAGCTTTACTGTACATTGTCAGACGTATCCGAATCAGAATCATTTTTGTATGGAACCAGGTCACCATGGTTAGGAACTCTACGCACATTTTCAGGTGAGTATTATGTCCCATTATCTTTCAAAATGTTCAATAAATAGTGATCATTCTCCAGAATTGAGGCCACCAAAATCAGTTTGCAACCCACTTGAGGTGTTCGCTGTGTTCTCTGATCATCAGAGATCCCCCTAAACTAAACTGGTTTCCAACCCGTTGCGGATTATCAAATTGGTCTTCGCTTTTTCTGACTGACCACTTTCTGACTGTTTGAAAAAGGAAGTTCGTAAAAAAACGTCTATTTCCACGAAAAATAAAGAGTTACAATGTTAAATTGATTTCGACGGTTAGGCCATCATCAGTAACAAACAATAACTGAACACACATTAGAAAGGACACAGGTGAAGGGAGATTTAATCCCATTGGTCGAGAGAAAGTAAAAGGGGCTGGAGGTACTACCAATGGAGTCCAAGCAAAGTGAAGGGGGATTATAACTTATCAGATGAAGAGAAAGGAGAGGAAAAATTACTGCTTTCAACAGTTTGAAGGAATAATTCCAAGCTTTATAGAAATGGATTTATCAGAGGTGAAATATATTGAGGGATATACTCATTTAAACATTGACCAGATCTGTCACTTTTGATAATTTCACAACACAAATAAACTTCTCTATTGGTACAGATATGTCGATGATATCATTCTATGGAAGGGCACAGAATGACAACAAAATTCTCTTCACGAAAAAATTAATAAATTAGATCCCTTTATCAAATTCACCCTCGAATTTGGCGGGAATAAACTAAGTTTTCTTGATCTGTCCATCTCTAAACGAGAAGCATGATTTTTCAATTTATAGAAAAGATACATACAGCAATATAACAATCCATAGCACTTCAAATCACCCTTTAGTCCATAAGCATGCAGCTTTCAATAGTATGATCAACCGAACACTATCTATTCCAATGAGTGAACAAAATTTATCAAAAGAAAAATCCATTATCAAAAGCATAGCGGCTAGTAATGGCTACGGAGGAGATCTCGATATCATATGAGATAAGGTTCTTAGGAAAAAGAGTAGAGATGAAGTTTCATATGTGGTTAGGGAAGATGTAACTTTAGAAGAAAAACAATGGGTAGATATACCTTATTATGGACAAATTTCTGATAGAATCGGCAAAATTCTATCATTGAGGGGTTACAAAGTGGGTTTTAAAACTAGAAATAGTCTTGGAGCATTACTAGGTCTGGTAAAAACAAAATCAACGTTCAGGATAAAAGTGGGGTTTATAAACTAAAATGTTCTTGTGGCTACGAATATTGCGGTCAAACTTGTTGGAAATGAGGGGGAGGAGGCAACCCAATGTGCTCCTACGTGCTGCGGTATTGCCATCGGTAGGAGCTACAAGAAGCTGGGCCAATGTTTTCACTTTGCCTAACAATAAATAATTCACTGGCGTTATGTCAAATTACAGATAATTACAGTTCAAATTGTGGGTACGCCTTTTTCTGGAGGACCTCAAATGTATTCTAAACCCCAACTGTCAAGGCATAGACAATGTAATAGAAATGACCTATACAATGGCATACCTAGGTACCTACTACCAGGGAGTGATTTCCGTATTTGCCGCCCCTAGGCACTTTTCTGGGAGGCGCCTCCGTCTGAAAATATTTGTAGATTGGTTATAATTAACATGGGTACCTTATCTAAATTGTGGGGTTGGTTTGGCGTTGATAAAATTAAAAGTAATTGAGTTAAAATTTATTTAATTACCTACCTAAGGATTAAAAATAGTGATTAGTAAGGATTGAGAATATTTTATAACTAAATGCCTATTCCATTTTTATAATTAGGAAAGAAAAATGATATGCTAAAAGCTACCAAACCTATATACATACCGCACTCATCAATACAGTGCATCTAAAGTGCCCCTTCACCCAATGCCGCAGAACTGGAACACGTCCGGCCTTGCCGCCCCCTAGGCCGTGCTGCCCCCAGGCACGTGGCTAGTGTGCCAAGTGAGAAATACGTCCCTGTGTACTAATGGTAATGCAAAACGTGATAAAAATTATTCATGTCCTACCTACTCCTTTTGAGTCAGGACCCCACAAAATAAATTTTAGTGGGTAAAGTAGGAAAGGGTACTGACATAGATGCTGTAAAAGCACTCCTCAGCTCAAAACTTGTTGGTTCTGGCATTGATATAGAGAATCTCAATAGTTACTGAATTTTGGTCATCAAGTATCTTTACAAAAAATTTTGTTTAATTCTGTCACTCCCTAGGTTTGCCGCTGGTCCCCTCCTGAATGGAAACAATTTTATTCAGTAGGCTCGCTGGAATCTTATCAGAAAACAAGTACCTATGCTTCTACAAGTATCTGGGTGCACTTGTTACCAGTCAATGCAATCAGCTTGCTGAGATGGTATCCCGAATCACCCAAGCCTAAAAGTGTTTTTTGACATGAAATCGTTCTTTGTATGGCCCGGACCTTAGCTTATATAATTGAGAATTCACGTGTATCATTGTTACAGCTTCTTCCTTGTAGTTTTTGAGTATGAGCCGTGGACTCTAGGTGTAGACCTCGAGAACAAATACATGCCATGGAGATGTATTTATGCTGGCAAATCCTCAAAATCCCATGGATTGCCAGGGTTTCTTATGTGGAGGCCTTACACCAGATGGGAAAGAAGCTTCTGAGGTCTGAGAAAGAATGAGAAACGCGATATCTTGGCCATTTAATCTGAGGAAATAAGTTCAAGGTCTTTAAACAAATCATTGAGCCGAAAATTGTGAGCAAATAGGGCATCACCGGAACTCATGGTTGAAGAACCTTTGTTCATGGTTTGGGTGCTCTTCGATCGAGTTGTTTCAAGCTGCTGGTACAAGGGAGTCTCTGGCCATCATGATGGCCAACGTTCGGACGGAGATGGCGTCATAAGAAGAAGAATATCAGAAAACATCGTTGGCAACAATACCCTCTCATGCTTACACAACCTGACAGAATGTATTTCTATACCTAATGGCGATTTTTCTCACATCTTCTATCAGAATATCCAAGGGTTATCTGAACACACTCTCACTTATCTAAATGAAATCCTGGAAGATAAAAATAAAGAAATTGTATTTGTCTGCTTTTCTGAGTATTGGAAATGTAAATCATTACTTGTCTTAATTACTCTCAATCTACATCACGTAAGTTGTGCAGGAGAGATGTTATATCATAGATAAATTAGAAACATCTTGGAATGTCCTGCTATTACCCGCGAACATGTATGTTACCATAATTTGTATTATTTATCGGCCTTTGGGATCTAGTTTCCCATTCGATTAACATTGTCAAATCCATTTTGGATTTGTAAACAAGACGACAATAGACTTGCATATTTTTCAGGTGATTACAACTTGTCCTATGCTATAGTTGTGTAACCTCCTAGCATCGTAGGTACCACACAGGTACTTCCTTAAAGAAAACGGTAGGTAATGAAGAACGCTGTCCATTTTCACAACTTCGTCGCAAGTGATTTAGTTCGTACCTACATACCTACTTCCTACTATAGTGAAGTAGTAACCAGGCCAGCGCCCAACAGATGTATTGATAATATTTTCTCCTACTTTGAATCACATAATGAATACTTAGTGTCGAATATCAAGATCTTTGATCATTCATTCATCTTGCTGGCACTCTAAATTTTAAGCCCTGGCAATCTTCATCTTTCTTATAAAATGAAAAGGTCGGGCAATAATACTGCTATGTTTCTGTTTACTGATCAGTGTGGACTGGTCAGGAATTATTACGTCTAGAGAATCTGTCAATGCGATTTTCACATCTTTCTCTAAGGAGTTCCAGAGAAATTTTGAGTTATATTTCCCAATAAAGTAGAGAAAGCTGAAGAGAGAGTTCTGTAGGGTAAGAGGGGTAGGGTAGGGGTGTAGTACCTTGCACATGCTTGTACCTGTAGCCACCCTGGACTTTCTGGCCTGTGAGTTAAAATAGAAATTTTGAGCACTTGATTCCACAGGCTTTCCAATGTTATCAAGTGAAAAAATAACTTTTAGACAATGGACGCGACAGTAAAAGTTTTGGGAGGTTACAAAGTTTTCAAGGTGCTCTGATGACGGTTTGGGAACAGCTATCTAAGGCGATCAGAACCGAAGTATGTACATGCGTTTATCAAATTATCATCTAACGCGTAAAGAAACATTCTACTTAACAGATAATCAAGCCGTTTTTCATTATATTCGATGGATGGATTGCCAGGCTGATTTTGTAATTAAGGAAACTGTCTGTACCTTAAGCCACTATTTTTTTATTTTTTTATTTATTTTATTTTTTATTTATTTTTTTATTTATTTTTTTATTTTTTTTTGTAGTACCATGAGACAGTTCATCGTACAAACAATTCATTATGTTACCATGATAAGCAATTTTACATTTAAATTTCTCTGTTACAAATGCCTAGTAGCAAGAATAATATGAAATGCCTTCCCGTTAACAAAGAAGGTAGGTATGACCTGAAACGCTAACATTGAAGTGATTCGTGGGACTTATATGATTTATGATGATGATAATTTGATTATTCAGCCTACTTTTGAAACGTTTTAACGTTCAATACATACTGATGAGATTATATCGTCGTTGCTTTTAGCGAATTTTTGAAAAAGCTGAGCTACTGCAATGGCTCTAAAAATTAAAATAAAATTGTAAAATTGTCTTCATGGCATTCTGGAAGACACAGCCTCTCCATTTCAAAACGAGACCATCACTGGCTCTAATTGAGCTGTTCTATCTGGGACAACACCCCGTAACTCGTTTTCAAATGAGTGATGAGTTGAAGTTCTTGGAACACACAATCGACTCGCCACTCAACTTCAAGAAGCAATTTGGAATCACTTTGCTATAAATTTGCATCAGCATGCTTCTGTCTGAGGAAGCTTTGTCATCCCCTTCTACCATTCGCAACGCTTATCCTGTACTCTTTCTCTCAAAAGTAACACATCTAAGGAATTTTGATGCTAACCAGTGTAAATTAGAATGTGTTTTTATGATGTGAAAACGGGCTTTGCATACCTCAATTGAAATCCGTTTTGAGACATTCTGAAACGAATTCCAGAGTTTAACGCTTTTTCATATATATATATATATATATACATATGTCCTTCTGGACGATAACTATCCTTGAAATTGAGATAAAAATTCCGTTCTTACGCCGAAAAATCAAGCTTTCCAAACGAAAGGATTAGTTTGTTGGCCAACAATTTTTGAGCACATTAAGTTCGTCAAATTTCAAAAAATGTACAAAAAACCACTAAAAATTGCTAAAAACAGCTCAAATTGTCAAATTTATATTTTTAGCAGAATTGCATAAAAAAAATTTGATCAACAACGAACTAGAACATTATAAAATTTACGCACAAAATTATGCAGAAAGTTGTACTCAAATTTGGTTAATATTTGCTCATACAATCATGCTGCAATACTGGAACTTTTATCTCTACTAGTACCTACCTTTCTACCCTACCATGGTGGATTCTACTGAGTATTACCTAAGCTATTAGTGATTAAGGATTAGTGCTTGTCCAGTTGCTCCACCTGGCTCAGAGAAGGCAGAGTATGCTGAGTACCTACTGTGTCCAGGGTGTTTCCTAAGGTTTGAAACCCCTATTACTGCGTATCTCTTGTACCACTAGTGGTATCACCTAACAGTAATGGAAACCTCCTAAATTAGGTGGAAAATCCTGCGAAATTGCCCCTGAAGGGGCGGGGGGGGGGGGAGATGAAAAAACTTCAGTCCTTTCTTCCCCTGTGAGGGAACGTCAGTTTAATAGTACTGGTTTCGGTCAGTGGTCACAGACCTTCTTCAGCCACAAAACCCAGAAAGCTCTGAGCACCCTAGGATATAAAATATAACACAGGCATAAGCGTCAACAAAAGAAAACAGCGCATCAAGGCTAACTAAAAATATAATTTATTGTTTTTTTTTTCTTTCTTGATTGTTACTCTTATTGTTGATTTAAATTATAGTCTATGTTCCTTCCCTAGCTTTCTTTTGATTGTGGCTAATGTTGTACTGGTATGGGGTTCTCCTTTTCTTTTGTTCCCAGACGCTGTGAGGTTGCAGCACTGTTGCCTCTCTCCTCACTATAGTTTTGATGGAGGATTTTTTTATTTCTTTAAATTCTCTATTGTTGATGATGTTCAAGGAATAGTATTGACATCTTCTTCTATTTTTAGTTAGCCTTGATGCGCTGTTTTCTTTTGTTGACGCTTATGCCTGTGATATATTTTATATCCTAGGGTGCTCAGAGCTTTCTGGGTTTTGTGGCTGAAGAAGGTCTGTGACCACTGACCGAAACCGGTACTATACTGATGTTATCTCACAGGGGAAGAAAGGACTGAAGTTTTTTCATCTTCCCTCCCCTCGCCCCTGCAGGGACAATTTCGCAGGATTTGCCACCTAATTTAGGATAATTCATTTCTTGACCTGCGTTTTTAGGTATATATTAAGTAATAATGGAAACCCTTGAAGCATCGGTGGTATTGTGTGTGTGGTGAACTCACAACCACTCTATAAATCATTGCCCCTTTTCAGGGCCACAAGAGGCAAGCCAAGAGTTCACCCCAAAATAATACATCACAAAAGACATCGGACTGCCTTGTTAACAACACCCTTGAATCCCCGAGTCAAGGGCAAACAATACAAGAGCTCCCTAGCGGAGGACGGGGGAAACAAGAGCCAGTAATTAAGCGAGCCAGTCACACACCGAACTCGGCGGCGAGAGGAGTATAAATATAGCCCCCCGTGGCCCAGTGAGGCATACCGATCCAGACCTCCGACAGAAGAACTTCTCCTCTCCAAGAAGGACTCCTCTAGTGAACCAGCAGCGACTCTACTCCACTGGCTCACACGGAAGAAGAATTCGGGAACCAGCTGCGATTCTGCTCCACTGGCTTTCAGAGAAGAAGGACCACCATCTACAAGAACTTCCAGAACTTCGAATAGGTCGAGGTTTGACCTTTTGTCGACCTCCCTATTCAGCCCCCGTCTAAAGCCAGGGCCCGAGGCGGTATCCGAAGAGGCTACACCGCCTTGGACCAGTCAGTCTTGCCCCCGGGTTTGAGGACCTTTGCCTCGAACAGACCGCTGGTAAGAGCCAGGTGACTATCAAGAGGGCGGACCCGCCTTGTCGTTCGAAATTCGGCGGACCCGCGTTAGTGAGAGGGCTTCACTCTCTCTCTAACCAGTTGACCCCGGGCGGACCCGCGTCTTGTGAGGTTTTACCTACGAACCGGTTGTCCCCAAATGCAGTCCTCTTCAAGGGCTCAACCTTCCCCGAGAATGGAGAGAACTCCGAGTTTTCACCCTCTCGGGGAAGTACACGAAGGAGGCGCGGAGGAAACTAGTTTTCCTATGCCCGATAAGCCCTCCGAGTCGAGTGAGATCATCCTCGACCGAATAATCATCAGACGGCCCAAGTTCCCGCGCGACTCCTGGTTAGTTCTGCCGTTGGTCCATAGTGGCGCCACCATCAGGGGACTCCGACGTTCCCGTCACAGCGGCTCCCGGCATCCTACACACCGTCTTTCCGGCTCAATCTGCCCGGACAAATCCTTTTGAAACACAAGGGGAATTACCAAGTCAAGAAACGCCCATCTTCCGCCCTTTCTGCAAGGGCATCGGTGACACTCAAGGGTATGAAACCCCTAAATGGACCTACGAGCTCCCAAACCCTACACAGGGTACGTCTTACCCGGCCTTCCAGCCCGAGGAAACATATCTCTCTTATTCAAGAGAATAATACTCACGACAAAAGCTCGTTTCCGGACCTCCAGGCCTCCACTTTCAGTGAACAAAAGGGTCCTATTCCAGACTTACAGGCCTCCACCTTCGGTGGGCACGATTTGGCCTGTCGGCCGTCTGAAACATACATCTCCAATACCCGAGATAATCAGTACTTACACAGTACGTTCCGAGATCAACAGGTCTCCGCTCTCCACGGCCTTCAGAGTTTCAACCCCTCGAAATCAAGGATACTCTCACATACGAGGGTACTTTTCAGTACCTTAAGACCACTTCTTTTCAAGGACCAAACCCGGACTATAGAACTCACGGAAATAATCATTATGAGCCTAGAGAAACCTACAGGTTATGTACCATTACTCATTAACCAAACCAAGCTGTGAGGGCATAAAGACTTCGGCCCAGCTTCCAGTGCACAACTCACGAATTGATAACCAATGAACGACTGATTTAGTATTGCCTGTCCACCTCCGTGCTCTAGCTGGTCAACCCCCCCCCCCTCCTCCCCAAGTGCAAGCACAGAATCTTTTCCGCCCTTCTCCAGGGCGTTTAAGTGGGAAAGGGCCTGCTGAGGTTTGAATGAGGAGTGGAGCTTCCTCAGCCTTACACACCGAATGAAATGTAATGAAAATAATAGGTACTCCTTCCACTCCTTCTATAATATATATATAAGCATGACTACTAATCACAGTGGTAGCTGAATAAATGTAGTAGCATTACATTCCTCACACGACTGAGTTTTTCTGTAGATAGGTACACCTTCTCAACTTCATTGTTAACTGAGACAATGCACTTGACTAGACTGAAATATTACGATTACTGAATTAAAATCTTTGATTCTCTTCCTGTTAATATAGAGAAAAATAAATTGTATCTGCATAGTAGCAAGAACTGCAAACAGCTTACTGGGCTGTTGTAAACCTGTTTATACTCATATTGATTATTTTTACAACTAATTCAACACTCTTGCACACTCTTATGACGATCCTCACAAGGGATGGGCACACACGGTGGGGGTTTTTGGAGAGGATTTCCGGTTCAGGCCAAGCTCATGTAGTGTGTAGACCAGTTTTTCCCTTCAGTTGAAGCGGACTGTCTAGGCTGTCGCCTGAACAGTTTGCCAGAACTAAACCTTTCTTTTCCTCAGAAGGCAATCCTCATGGCATTGCCAGTGTCAAGCCTACCCGTGTGTACCAAGCCCATGTTGAAGTATGACTTTACTATTCCAAAAGTACCTACTTTAACATTGACTAATACACTCTAGTGTATTCAGTCACGCCACTGCACTAGACTGATAAACTCTTGACACAACTGAACAAAGCACAGTTAAGTGCACAGAACTCCTTCTTGACTTCACGCCCACCACTTATCTAACCACTAACCAGAAATTTACCAGGTTTGGGGTTAATAAGCAATTAATGCGGGATTTATCCAATGACTAAATGGACAAATAAATTTAGATATCCTATAATGAGTTAACTCAAAGAAGAAAAAAGTTAAAATAATTTGCAATGTATATCAATGCCCACTTTTCTAAGATACATTAATTCTTTATAGAAGCGATACTGAGTCTGCTGCTGAGAGGGGATCCAGTGTTTCTAAAAAGTCATTATTCAAACTGACTTTCAAGAATAATGCAGGAAAACCTACAGATCCTCAGGAGCTATCAATGGCAGGACAACAGGTACCTACTGACATGGTTTTACAATACTCTGCATGATAACTGTATTATGGAAACTCAAACCATGAGTGGAATAAATGTATAGCTTTTTTAAATTTATAGATTTTCTTAGATTTATATATATATATATATATATATATTCTTTTTTATCAGTATAAATTGTCAATTTTTATGAGCAAAGAAATTCTTCACGTTTCTAGTTTTAAAAGAAAGCTTTTGAATGAATTGGTACTTACCTACTCCTCTAATTCTCTGCGTTTAATTTTTTTTTTCTTCAAAAATTAATGAATAGGTACCTTCATAGATTTTTAAAAAGCTTAAGAAATGGCTATCTAAAAATAGAACTTATTCCATTCCTTCTAACAGGCTAAAACCCAACTAAAATCGAAAATCAATGTAGTGTACTAATTAGTTCAGACATGTTTGAATTATATTGAAATTGCACAAATATGTACAGCTCAGTGACATCGCTCCCAATTCATGATTCTAGGTTGTCGGTCATTATGTTTTCATTTTGCCTGGCCTATTTTTGGGTAGTTACCTACAAAAATGTACGTTCAATTAAAACACAATATCTATTAAATCATTTCCTATATTACTTTACCAAAAAGTAGAAGCAATATATATATACATATATATATATATATATATATATATATATATATATATATATACATATATATATATGTATATATATACATATATATATATATATATATATATATATATATATATATATATAATGTAACGAGTTGAGGTTTTAAATAAGTAAAATACGAATTTAAATTAAGGAACATGTACCTACTTCTAACAACGATTGAGATATCACAGCTTGATGAAGAGGGTAACCATGAGGAGGTATACTTGATGATCAAAGACGTCATTAGTGCACAGGTGTCTGGAAGGCAATGAAGGTTTTCTCACGAACACGATCTGCCATATTGACGGGGAATCGTCAAAAACATCCTCAGGAAATAGAAAAACTTTACCCCTAAATCTTATTTGTTCCTAGACTTGATTTTTTCATGAATCCGTAATATAAATTTCATGGTTGAATAACCATTGTGAACATTTTCTTCATGGCACAAATTGAGAAATTTTGAACAAGACGCACCATTTTTAGTGTGTCGAGCTCGCCACAATGTAGCATACTGACTAAAATACCCATCTCCTCTCTGAAATGCCCCGGGTTCCTAACAATCTATGCTTTGTCGAAAATGCTTCTACTGTGACAAGTTATTATCTACATCCTGTCCCTGGTGTTTTGTACCATAAGATTATGGTAGGTTCGTTCTGCATCCCTTCCTCAAAACTTGGGCCACTCATTATAACACTAGACGCCTGAGCAAACTGGATAATAAAATTCTGCTCTAAAATGCTGCCCGAATCGACTGGGGTGGGGTGAACACTTTCACAAATGTAAATTCAATCTTATCTTCAATAAAATCTATAAACCCTTTTAAATACCTACTATTGCTCCACTGTGTTCTTTTAAAATTTGGCATTCCAACCTCCCTTGGTTTATCCCTGATATCAAAGCTGTTTTTCTTAAGACCAAATGTATTATTTATGGGTTTCAACTCGTGACCCTGAAGCAATGCAACTGTTCATCAGCTATCGTAACACTGCAAAAGCTCTGGTTTGCTCAGCAAAAAAAAGAAAGTATTCTTCCCTGCTTAATTTAAATCTTCCATCAAAACTTATATAAATTGGATATGAAAACTAAATCTAAATTACGAGGTAGTATCTATAAATTCAGTTTTGATGAGCTCAACAACCATTTTGTGCGTGGATCTACTCATACTTCTTCAGAAAACCCATTATCGTTGGAGGAATTTAGGCCTATTTGTACTCTTGACAAGTTATTATTATTATTATTTTTTTTTTTCACATTATTATTTTATTATATATATATATATATACCTTATTATTATTATTATTTTATATGTCTTGAGTAAAGGACTAGAATGTATAATATGAATACATAGTAAAATACTGATGTAACGAAGTTAAATGTATACGAGGGAGATTGGACCTGGAAGTCGCCTCCTGGTGACTGAGCTGTTGATACTAAATTTTGAAATTTGTAATGTTGATTAGTACACACACAAATTGTATAATATAGTCAATTATTATTTAAATTATATTATTGAAGGGTTGATAAAAATTCAAGTTTTAAAAAATGCAAGTATAAATATAAAAAAACAGTTTGTTCCTGGAAAGTTGGAAATGCATATTATAGTGGATCCTGGAAAAACAAATTAGAAAACAAAAATATAATACATTTTCATGGATGGAAATTACTAGCAAGGTCCTGCTGGGTGGAAAGTTGTAGAGCACAACCAAGCTTAGCATGGTGGACCGTATGTTGTCCTCAGACAGAACTCCTTGGTGAGGTTCTCCTGTTCCACTCAACCCGAATCCTGTCATTATTGGGACCACGAAAATGTTGGTTATAAGGAGCAACGTTTTCATTTTTAAATCTGTGAAATGAGGAAATCCATTAACTTCCAAGTATTATTTCATTACACCAGTATCAAAAGACTTATAAAATACCTGAAATTGTAAACTAGATTATTATATTTCCCCTAAGTAACGACATCACTACTTCTTAAATTTTATCAAAATTTACTTAGATTATTATATTTCCCTTAAGTAACGACATCACTACTTTTTAAATTTTATCAAAATTTACTGTAAAGTTTATTTTGTACCCTTTTCTAATACCCCAGTGACATGATTGCTATTATTCAAACTTAGACGTTTAATGCCTTTGATTTTGGTAACCTAACTAATTGCTCACTATGTTAATCTTAATCATTTTACCCGTTTAAATAAATGTTGAATTAAATTCAATAAGTACTAAATTAGTATCCCATTAATAAACTATTTATATACATAATTTTTTTTTTTTTTTTTTTTGCTTTATGAATCAGCTGCTATCGGAATCTGAGTCAGTTTCAGCAGCCAGTTTCCTGAAATTTATTTTTCTTCCCCTTGTATTATAGGGGCGAGTTACCAGTCTAGGGGTGTCATATGGGGCAGTACTGGTTGAAGGGTATGGAACATGCTCGCTTGAATGAGGACTCTGACCAGCTGAATCCCAGCCAAGCCAAGCAGGACTTTCATCTAATCCTGCCTGCCCTTCTTCATGTTGAGCTTCTGGAGTAGCCAACAATTTTGGTTCCTCCCACCACATGTCCTCATCTTCAAGATATGTGAGGGGCATCAGATCTCGTGATTGAGCTATTTGTCTCCTCACATTACTTTCTGATAAGGGCGAACTTTGTTGTGGTATCATAGGAGTTTCATTCACTGGAGTTGAGGGAGTTTGATTCTTTTTTCCTTCAGGGGATCTCCCCCTCACTGCTTGAGGAAGGAGGGTGCTTTTCCTTTTGATGGACGGCTTTACTCGGTTAATATGTACCCTCTTTGGTTTTCCTCTAACAATGATTATCACGTTTAGCTTCGAGGGAACCTCAGTGATTAAGTATGGGCCCTTCCATGGTCGGGAGAATTTCTTTGTTCTTCCTGTTTTGAGCACAGGATCATGTAGGTAGACCCACTGACCCACATGGAAACTCCTTCTTGTTACCCCTTTATTATATTGTTTTGCCATGTTTTGTGTGGCATTTGTTTGATTAGCCTGTACCTGACTCCATATTTGTTGCAAAGTGTCTCGCAATTTTTCCACATGGAAAACGTAAGGTTCAACATCCTCACCCAGATTCATGTCTTCTGCTGCAGGGAGTCGCATCTTTCTCCCAAATACAACTTCAAAGGGTGAGTATTTGGTGGCTTCAGAATTACTAACCAATCCTGGCGATCTGGTTTCAGTTGATGAGTTTTCCTTTCGGAATGCTACTCTGATTGAAGTTCAAGATGCATTTTACATGGGCCTTATCAGGCAAAGGCATAAGTCATTGGTAATCCCGAACGGATCGGGCTCCCACAATTGAATTGAATAAATGTATACCATACAAATTAGCTCATCTCTTTACTGAACCAGCAACTTGGCTCCTCTCTTTACTGAAACAATATCCTTGATCATCATCAATGAGGTTTCCGACATGGCCTTTCCTGCTCCACAGGTGGTTAAGTTGGTCTCTTCTGTATCTGATAGGCATCCTATCACCTCTGGGGTGCCCCTAGGGTCAATAATTGAAACAATCCTATTTTCGCTGTAAATTAATTACCTTCCCAAAATCATCACTTCACCTCTCTACATTTTTTTTGCAAAAGATCTTCAACTTCACACACATGGTTCTATTAGCCATATCAATTCACTTGTACATAATATTAACCAGGATCTTCACACTATTAATTAATGGGATAGTGGTATGTTGCTAAACTTGAAAAAAAAAAATAAAATAAAATAAAATAAAAAACCAAGCTACCCTTTTATTTCAGAATAAAATGGATTTATTTTCAATTCCTAACCTATTGGTGGGCAGTGATTAGATTCATTTCTGAGATATTGTAAGAAACCTGGGGGTTGTTTTTGACTTGGAACAACCATGTATCACTTAAATGCATCAAGAACCGTATATATGTGTGTCTCTTTGTTTGCTGACTGTTTAAACAGTTAGAAAGGAAGGCATCGCCCTTCCAGTGGCGATGCCTGCCCCATTTTTCTAAGTTTTAGCAACCTTAAACCAACTCTTCTTCTTCCCTCCTTCTCTCACTTCCTGTGATTCCTCTCTCATCCCTACTCTCTATTTCTTTCCCCTCCTTCTTTCTTCATACAACCTTAATTTACCTTAACTTCCCTTTCTTATGTTTTTCCTTGGTTTTGTTCTTTTTATATCTATTTTTAATTCTGTCGAAAAATTACTTGTTAATATGTTTATACGTACACTTATGCTATAATGTTCATTCGGTGGGATTCAGGTCCTTTGTACATGAATAAATAAATAAAATAAAATCACTGAAAATTAATGAGTGTAGTGTAAGAATGGTTTCTGTGTGATTGGTTATGCCCATCGTTGCGAATGGATCTGAGCAATGTTGATGTTATTTGGCTAATTGAGTGAGCTAGTACCTGCTGAGACCTTGATAAAATCCATTGCCATTTAACCATTTAATAGTGCTATGATAGGGCAGGGAATACTGTTATTATTGTGTGATTATCTTCAATAGCTTTGTCTTTGGTATTTTGTCAATAACTACAATTCGTACTACCTACCCAGGGAAAAATACCCATTGCCTTTTCTATGTTCCACAGGCTGGCCAAGAAAGTAAACGAGATGATGAAGGTGTCGTTTATGCGGAACTTGATTTGAAAAACTCGGCTCCAGGTAATGGATATAATGTTACAAAATAAAACCTATTATAAAATATGACTCATTTAATTAATAATCCGAATCTTGTATAAGGGTTATGGGGTTTTAGTGAAATTTTTAGTCTGTGGACGTTTTATAAAATTTGATTATTCATTAGCTTCGGGGATCCAGTGTTTTGTATATGAACTCGACTAAGTCATCTGATCATGAAGAAGAAAGTTGTTTTAATCTAGGTATACCATAGCACAAACATCAGTATCGATATGAGTGAACTTATATAACAATATAACGAAATATATATAAGACGAAATTATGTTTTCCGACGCACTTTTATTCAACAGACTTGACGTGGAAAAACTATGGAATGAACCAACATCAACATGAGCCCAAGTAGGGCTCCATTGTCCATAGAGAAACATCACACCCCAAAACTTTGTGAATCACAACGTTTATTAATTCCAAACTTGTATAAAACAGCTACAGACTAAACGCCAACTTGTATAATTCAATAAACGCCAAAACTGGCTCCTTGAACTAGTAACCACTCGGCCACACTATAATTTAAATTTTGTGATACCGTAGGTTCTAGAACACGCTTGGTGAGACCAGAAGATGAAAACACTGAATATGCTGAAATACTTCACGCAGGAAAAGACAAATAGTAAACGGTGAAGTATTGCTTCAGAATGAAGAGTTTTACCTGATGTGTGGTGAAGAACAACCAAAAATGTTTTGGGTTTTCCTAAAATCATATTCTATGGTACTTACAAGTGACTATTTTACCACCATGTTAATGAAAAACTTGGGAATCAGGATAACGAATATTTTCTTTTATGTTGTATGAGGTGTCTAATTTCAAAAGGGAAAGTAATGTGAGCAACTAAGATGAAAAACGTTGCAAAAAGACTCTTACATTAGTGTATTCGTAGATGTGCACAAATGGGTTACTAAGTAATTACCTCTGTAAATAATTAATGTGTGTTGTTCAGCCTACCATTAACGTACTGTTTCGCTACTTCTCTTAGAAATAATATGATAAAATCCTTGAACACGTTGAAATACCCGTTGTTTTATGCTTAGTACCCACCTACTGTTAAAATGAGATACCTAACATCATTTGTAAAATGGTGGTGATATTATTGATGACGACTATGATGTGGCAATTATAATTATGATAATTGGTTCTACATTTTTGTAGTGAATTCGAACGCATCTGATTTTATTCAATAAAACGCCTATTAAGAAATGAGCTAATTTTCATCTAGTTTTAATGAACTTTGAACGATTGTGTTATAGTAATCCTTAGTATTGAATAGTTAGAGAGCACATAATAGCTTTGAAATGTCAATTTTTGTGTCAGAAAGTGCATAAATAATTGCCATCAATAGTAACCCCAAGAAAAGCTATTGGCATTGTTCCCCCAAAGAGCATTTTAAGAGACACCATGTGTTCATGGTAGGAATCCATACGATGTCAACCATACATGCATTTTATTATCATTTTCATATAGCTCAAATATTATTGTTTCGTTTGTATATGATAATTTCAACCATGTGAGTACATACCAATTCTTTGCGTCAATGGCGGGTATTTAATTTTCGTTGTACTGCACGAATTTGAGGTTACCTACCTCATAATTCAATGAATAGTTGTAGTTTTATTTTTACTCAACCTAATTTTATCCTATGATCCTTGTAAATTTTTGACAAGTAGGTACTTCTTTTTTCGCTCCAAGTGGGCTTTCCACAAGTTATAAATTACTTTCACAGTTTGTAGTATAAATAATGATCGAACCTACGCAACTATCAAACTGTACTATATTTTAATTCATTTTTATTGTCAGTAGCTTTTAATACCTATTAATTTTTAACGTCTTTTGTGGTCAATACATTGTTTAAAGTACGCGCTATTTGTTAAAATAATACCTAGTATGAATCTCATAGCACCATACCTCTAGCTTTTGTCTCTCACTAGGAAATCAAGAAGATGTACCTAAGGGTCCTATGTAAAGATGATTCAAGCCATTGGGACAGTACCTAGGTACCTACTATTTTTTAATCTGATTGGCTTAACTTCTGAAAAGTCTTATCATCATCAGTTCCTCCAAGGTAGGCAGTCTATTGATCGATTTTCATAAGGGTGACTCAATATTATCGTCCACCATCATGTGAATATTCATAGTTATCACCATCTTACCTACTTATAAATCTCGTAATCGTGTTTGTTAAGTAGATAATAGTAAAGTAGCTGGAGGTTCTAAAAAGACTGTGTAACAAAGTTCGAAAAATTCCTATCAAGTCGAGCCAACTTCTATTGACTACTTTAAGTGATAAAATTCATAAGATATATAACTCTGTCTTCAAACAATGGAAAATGGAATGAGTCACGTTGACAGAATGTCATTGTAACGCAGACTGTCTATGATGGGGGAACCAACAAAAGATGTGCTTGGAGAGAATTGGGTCCAGCTTAATCCATTTTGTTTGTAGGAATAACTTCAACCCCCCCCCCCCCCCCATCCTTTTTAAAAAAATGTAATTAGCTCTTATATCAAACGTTCTAGCCTCCAAAAGTTTCTCACTTTCTATTGAAGATGCGCCTTTCCACTAATAAGGCAGCTATTTGAAATACACCAAAATCTATTCTTATTGCTAGCGGATTAAATTATTTGGATTAAATAGCTCTTATTGGTGTTGGACTGATTTTGAAAAATCAGTCATGCCACCCTATGTATTCCACTTCAAATGCTTAAATGATAAGTTTGTTAAGATGCATTCAGTACAGTTTTAAGCTCAACAAGTTTGAAGAGTACCTATGTAGAAACTCATAATTTTATCCAACATGAACAGTGCTAAATGTGCAGCTTTAATGTGCTGGCAGACCTGTGGAAAGCATCATGGGTCCACCAACCACCACCAACCAACTGGCTTTAAATAATATATTAAGCCTATCTTGAATGTCCTTATATTTACTTAAATATTGATCCTAGAGCCTTGTACTTTTCATAAATAAATTAGGGTTAGAATAGCTATATTGCATAATCTGTTGTGTGGTACGTTTTCTTGGCGACAGATTTTTTGCATAGCATGAAACCAAATTGTTGCATTCATGTTGGCAGGAGCGTTAAATGTATTGCGCTGCATGAACGTGTTTTCCTACTACAGCAATTTGGTTGACACAAGTCGATCATTTGCGAATTTTTGTAGAAAATTAAGTTATTGCAATGGCTCCAAACATTTTAAATTCAAAATGTTCTTCATGCAAATCCATTTTGTGGCATTCTGAAATGTCTCCTGGATTTTGGTCTATATACAGGGTGGAACCGGATAAGTGACAAAAATTGTTTTGTGTTAGTCTGAATAAAAAATGTAGTAAACTGCCGACAACCGCATATGTTTATCTCAATCCGTACTCGAGATATTATTTTTTAAAGATTTTTTTTCTCAGAAAAACCGAGTTTTTTCCTTTTATACTCAAATTTGTCCACTTTGCCTCATTTAATTTTGACTTTTGATCTGATTTTCGGAATTAGCGATGAATTTCCTATAAGAATTGTGTACTTAGGTTCTTAAAAAGTACCATCTGAAGACCTTCACATCAGCTCAAGCATAGACGATTTTATTTGAAAAAATTAAATTTCTGAAAATCTTCAAAACTTTACTACCTACTCTTAAAAAAAAAAAAAAAAAAAAAAAAAAAAAACTCCTGGAAACTGGCAAATCTAATGAAAAATGCTTCATCCAATACTCTTTCCAACGGTATAGTCATTTTTACTTTTACTTTGTTATTTAGGGGAGAAAATCAATTGGTGGTTTTCTTGAAAAATTACCCTCCATGAACCTACGATTATGAGGTTGGTTGCTACGTATTTTTCCACGCTGATTCGAATGGTAACATTTGTAGATCTCTCCAACTCTGTTCGAACTGAGTTTTACACGTAAACTCACAAATTTTTAGTTTGTTTGTTACACTTGAATGTATGTGTGTTATGGGGTAAACCTAGTCAATTAAAGTGTAAAACTCAATTATAACTTAATTGGAGAGATCTGCAAGCATTACCATTCGATCCAGTGTTCCGCATAGAGGGTCATTTTTCGAGAAAACCAACGATTTTATTGAAAAACCCACATTTTTCAACATTAAAACATAGTTTCCTCCCCTACATAGCAAAGTAAAAGTAAAATTTACTCTATTGGAAAGAGTAGTGGACGAAGCAGTTTTCATGGGATTGGCAAGTTTCCAGGATTTTTTTTTTTTTTTTTTTTTTTTTTTTTTTTTTTTTTTTTTTTTTTTTTTTTTTTTTTTTTTTTTTTAAGAGTACCTAGTAAAGGTTTAAGGATTTTCAGAACTTTTATTTTTTTTTAAATCGTCTATGTTTGAGCCGAAGTAAAGGTCTTCGGATGGTACTTTTTAAGAACCCAAGTACACTATTCTTATAGGAAATTCATCGCTAATTCCGAAACTGAGGTTGCAAGTTAAAATTAAATGAGGCAAAGTGGAGAAATTTGAGTTTAAAAGGAAAAACGCTGCAAATTATTTCACAAAGGTTTATTATTTTTTCAATTGAGTATGATCATAGTTTTAGTTGGCTAGCGTACGTCATAAGGCCCGTCCAGACTCCTCGGCGTATCCTATTTCGAGTTGCCACAACCTATACTTCTATAATTATATACGCATGTTTATATTTCTCGATTTGAGCTCCAATCTATTCAAATAGTTATTGCCTTAATAATATCATTATCTAAGCACGTACGAAAAGTCGAGAGGATATGTTATTAAATATGCGTAGGAAAACCTTTGGTATTAACACACAAATATGACCTTGAAAAAAACATATATTCATGCTCGAAGGAACGCCGGCGCCGTACCCACCACAAGGTGCCGCGGCGCCGGCGCCTCCTCTCACTCCACCGCCCACTCACCCCCCCTCACCACCCACCGTGACCCCCTGCCAAGCGTGCCAGGCGTGCGCGCGTAGAAAAACACACTTTTTCGCCCGTTTTTGGCCCATAGCATCTATGCGAGTAAAGCGATCGGGATGGTTAAACGTTAGGACCAACTAGACCCCAAATGGAGTCTATGTGCGAAAGAACGGGTTTTTAAAGTCAATTCTTAGGCCTTTTATGGCCCGGACGGCGGACGGCGGACGGCGAACGGCGGACGGCGGACGGACATTTCAAATTTGGATTCTACGCACCTTGAAACGTAAATTGACAAAGTTTGAGGGGGGGTTATAAACATTTTTTGCTACACGATCACATAGGCTTATTATTGGAAATAATAAACCAAAAACACGGTTTTCCTGGAAAAAAAACCTTTAAGAAATAACATCTTGAGTACGGATTGAGATTAAAATATGCAGTTGGCGCGGCATTTTACTACATTTTTGATGCAGACTAACCCACAAAAATTGTGGTCACTTATCCGGTTCCACCCTGTATATATATATATATATATAAATAAATTCCTTTGTGAGAGTTTGAGTATGTGCGTGAGTGTTATTCCAGACTCCTTAAGATTACGATTTTTTTTTAAATCAAGCATTCCAAAAGAAAGGATGTGTTCATTGGACAGCACTTTTTGAGCACATTAAATTGGTAATTTTTCCAAAATTTTTAAAACTATCAAAATTATACTCAGAAAAAATTGATCGACTATGAAATGGAACATTGCAAAACGTTTTTTTAACATTTTACAGAAAATTGTACCTAAAGTTTATTAAAATTTGCTAAAAACTGATAAAAACTAAATAATTGTAAAAAATCCAAGGATTTGTTCTTTATTGTAGAATATCGCTGAGGAGTTTTTCTTCCATGAAATTCATAGTTAATAGTACCTATCTATTTGCACACTAATTGCTATAATTTCAATACAAGTCTACAGAAATATAATTACATTAGAGCATTTTTCCTCATGCTTGGGTTGTCCTACACCCCCTGTATAAATTATAATAGGCCGTGCCTCTAATATACTAAAACCTTGGTTCAGAGTGACATTCTAATCACACAGTGCACAATGAAATTGACTTCTTCCAAAGCAGTCGGGGTCCACTACATCAACGTTGCACGTTCCACACTGACATAATGCGCCCTCTAGGAAAACACTCACCCTTAATTTTTTGAGAGGGGTGGCCGCTCAATGTTTCACATTGACCACAGAGCAAAAAACGCGTCGTGAGGAAAACGTACCTTTAGGAGATGAAGAAAACTGAGCTAATGAGCTATTGTATACATACCTACATGATACTTATTAAAAGAAGAATTTCGAAAGTTGGTTTTCATGAAGTTTAATTAATGTAATTCCCATTTCCTAGATAAAGAGCTTGATGACGTTCAAGAAAAATAGTGATAACGTTTTCTGTTTGATTGATTAAGTTTTCAAGTAGAAGACTAACAACGTCAAAAAATGTCTGTGTGATCATTCAGTTAGGCGTGGTCATGTAGGCGTCAATAGGTACCTACATCCAGGGGCGGCTACTGATAGGAGCATAGGCGCATGTGCACCCCCAGTCAAACCAAAATAATAATAATGTTTCAAAATTTCTCCACTCTCGTTTGAAGTTAGGTAGTGACAGAAGACGGGAAATCTAAATCGACGCGCGAAACAGAGAAGGTTGCGGTAGGGAGGGGCTGAAGGGGGAAGCTCACCCAACCTGACCAATCAGAAGCGAGCGGGAGCAACAACTCTTAAGTGCTCAACCTGAGACTTGACCACCTATCTCCGGACTGAGGATTTACAGTTTGAATTGAAGCGGGCATGTGAGATTGACCAATCAGAGAGCCCGTAACATCCAGAGATGAGCATACTTAGGGGCATGCTCTTCCGCTAGGTAGCGACACCGAGAGTACTTTCCGTTCTCCTTATCATTTTTATCAGTCACACTTCTTCTATTTTTCCCGGTGTTATTTCATTTAGTGTTACGATTTTTTGAAGTTATTGAGTGTTGAGTAGATACTTTTACAATGAATAATTCAGTTGAGTTCATCAAGTTGAACTGGTCCCATTTGCCAATAGAAAAAAAGTGCAGGATTCGCGATGCACTCACAAGTTAGACTCAGAGGTTTTTTGAAAATCAAAAATTGTTCTGATTCGGCCCGTAAGTTCAACCCCTATAATGTGATAGATTTTATTTTTATATTTCCCATTATTTATCTAGATGATGACTAACCCTTCCCTTTTCCCAAGAACCTCTCCTCTTTCTTTCCTTCCCCTCCATGGCAAGATTTGCTTTCACCGCCACGATGGTTCTTGCTGGGCGGGTATACATTTAAGCTATTTCAGCAATTTCCTTTTACATTTCAGCAATCATTCCTTGGGTTAACTCCTTTGACGGTTAAGTATTTAAGAATTTCTGTCTTCCATTTGAGAACATTTCTCGTGTCTGGTGTACGTATTTAGTATAAAAGCACCTCTACCGTCCCCGCGAAAGCCCTTGTTGATCTCTGTGCGCCCCCTGAGTTTCAAGACAGGAGCCGCCACTGCTTACATCTCATGGTACTGTAGCTTTCAATTTAATTTTCACAATTTCTACCCACTTATCACATTCTCCAAAGTTCCTTTTCCCCTTCCTACTATTCCTATTATCCACATTGTCAAAAATATGATAACATTTAAAGAAGTTGAGCATTTCAATAATACCTCGTGGATACACCTATGTATTATTGGACATGGGCCTTTTCAGGCTAAGACAAAAGTCATAGGTTCTCCCGACTAGGTTGGGCTCCCACTGTGTGCACCTAAATGCAGGTACCGTTTCTACATTCAGCAAGTCAACAAATTCATTTATTTTATTTTTATTTATTTATTTTTATTGTACGCAGGATCATTGATCCCCCTAGCATACAATTTGTGTAAGCAACTAAAATCGATAGGTAACACATATTGGTGGTATGAGTATATAATAAGAAGAAAAAAATTTGGAAATAATAATCTCAGAAGAAAATAATGAATATAAAAAATAAAAAGAATGACGCTTAGTCTTAAGTGGGGTGTTTAGGAACTAAGCATGGCATGTACCTTCTACGAATTATTGGTAAGGAAGGAGAAGACTATAGCAACAGAAAGAAATATGATTCGAAAGGGAAGGCAGTAAAAGAAAAGATGAGGGGGAAGAAGAAGATGGTTTTAAGAAGGATCGTCTCCGGAAAACCTGATCTACCGTAGGGGGTACCAACCGAGGGGTTTTTGCCGAATACCTGTTCCTGCTCTGAATACCAGTTTCCCCGACCTGGTGGTGGATGGCGGAAGAGACGGAACAGGGGGTTGAAGACTATCAGGAGTCAAACCATATTCCGAGAGGTAGAATTTGAGGGGTAAGGTGCCTAATCCTGAGTTGAGTGGCATGCACAATTTTCCATGTCTCACAGTCAAGCCTTACTTTGAATATCGTTTGTGATTTCCGACTAATAATGATTCCCCGGGACCATTTAGCAGGTTTGCAGTCTGGCCTAAGAAGGACCCATACCGATTTCGGTGGCCCAGGTGGCTGATAGAGAGTGCTCAGAGGCGGAGGAAACATGACTAATGAGTTGGGCGAATATGTTAATAAGGCTGCCATAGGTGCCATGCCAGATGAAGTTGTGGGAGTTGTCCTAAGAGAGGCTAGTAAGCGTTGTAATTGTGACAACTCCTGAGCAGATGGATGTGGGTATTGTGCTTTGGTTTTTCGTACTTAATGCATTCTCCAAAATATACGTGTATTTTTCCGCCTGACCATTTGGGCGAGGGTTGTATGGGAAGAAATTTGACGGTGATTTCCCGTTTTCCATAAATTCCGCGAATGTCTGTAAGGAGAATGGGGGTCCATTACCCTATAAGAGCTGTTGTCGATTGGGATAGTTCCTACATTGGACATAGGTATTCTATTTTTACAAGCTTTATTTTTCTACAGTTTGCTGAGTGTTGCCGAGTGTTTATTACACTCTTGAAGAATAATGTTATACCTATTTCATTTCATATTGAGCAAGAGCAGGAGAATGAACAACCAGTATTTGGAGCAAGGACAGGTATTTGGCTAGAACCGCTTGGTTGGCACTCCCTGTGGTAGACCAGTTTTTTCGGAGAAGCTCCTGTTTTAAGAGGAATCCTGGTTATGGAGAATTTTGGTTGCTTGAGCCCTGAAGGATCCATGAGTTAGGGGCACCCGAACCCCCCATGGTAAGGAGATCCACAATCTACCCCTAGCCACACAAAAACTAGTTCTAAATTTTTGACAATTAGCTCTGATAGGGCTCACTGTATGAAGACGGGGAGTCCAAACAAAACCAAATCCTTCAAGTAGGGGGGACTCATATATTTATTAGGGTTAAAGAATTGTAAAATAAAACGTGAAGCATCGAGCTTCAACATAAGTTATGAAACTACATCCCAAAATAGAAAATGAATGGCCTGCAAAGTGCCCCTGAGGTTTAAGATTGTGTATATGCCTTATGCAGTTACTGAAAGCAACTGGTACTTTTCTTTGGTATGTTGAATCAAGGGAGAGCCCGAACAGAACATCTCCATGTGTCATGATGGTCAGAATTAAGGCCTTGACAAGACGGTCTTTGGTGCTAAGAGGGGTAAAATGTGAAAGCTTTTAAACCTTTTTTAATTTTTTAATTAATGAAGGGCAGCATAAACCTTTTGACATACAATATCAATACAGGGCTTCAAGGATAAATCATATGAAAGGGTAATTTATAAGTTTTTTACTAATGTGGAGAATGAGATTAACACAGAATTTAAAATAATTAGTGGCATACTATTAATGGCTACTAAGTGGCCTTAGCTCATTGTCTATTAGTTTACGCCTATTAGAAAATCATGATCTCACACTTCGTCAGGCTGTTGACAATGCACATGCTCTTGAATCTGCCCAGAAAAACTGTGCAGTTTTTCATCGAATACACCTTCCCTAACTTTGAATGCAGCCCTAAACGAACAAAATGATAATCATACTGATAATACTTTGGCAGCTAATTTTACAGGAGAGAAATGATTTTTCTGTGGTAATTCTTGTCATCGAAACTGCAGCCAATGCCCAGCCAGAGAAGCAAGTAAAACCTGTTCAAAAGAAGGACATTTTACAAAGGTCTGCCGTTCCTCCAACAAGTCAACAGCAGCTCACACAACAAGCTTGGCGGCCGTTATTGCAGCAGCTCCGACTTCTTTTGGTAAAACACTGGTACCTGTTCAGGTAAAAATATCTCAACTGTTGCATTAATTGATACTGGAAGTTCGGAGACATTTAGTTCACAAACATTTGTTGAAACTCACAAGATTCCACTATTTCCTACAAGAGGTACAGTTTCTATGGCCTCAACGAAATTGACTCTACAATTTCTTCTTATTGTTTGCCCGAGTTTAAACTGCTTGACCACTCTTATGGGAAGGTTAAGATATCTGTAATGACAGATTTATGCTGTGATGTTATCATAAGACACAATGTACTTAACCCGTATGCCGGACCATCCGACTGTGAGACCGACATAGTTTGGTCTTAGGCCGAATGAGGTGCTCGTAGTGTCATGAGGCGGCCGGCGCCACGCGACATCTTCACTTGGGACCTGACCTTCAGGCAGAGTGGATAGGGAGACCTCGCATGCTCCCTGGCTCACGGTAAGTTGCAATGTTTCAAGAAGTAGTCGGTCTGTGGGACCGATGGTGGTCCGGACGGATTAACCCTTTCTTACAGACAAGGTCTATCGACCCAAGTTAGTGATTTTTGAGAAAAGTAGGACTTTCATACCTGTGCATAAAATGCCAAACAATGAGAATATCAATAGATGTACCGGGTGGCGTCCTGACAGAAGAACTACGTTGGGCAATGAGCAGGATAAATAATCACTGGACTCGTAGATGCCAATGCGAGATCTGTGTGGAGAGAAGGTATGCCTTGTAGAAAGCAGTAGGAAGCCGTTCTGAGATGAACTCGTGAGCAGAAGGGTCGTCAGCGTAGAGCGTGTAGAATCTTCGTACTGTAGAGTGTAGTCGTCGAGAGCGGAGAGTGGAATGAATTTCGGAGGGCTCCGAGCGGGGTAATTATAGGGAGGTGGCCGCCTCCTGCCGCCTCCTGATTGGTCCGCTTAATTTCATTAATTCAACTGTGTAATCTCATTGGCTCGCACATTGTTTTCTCAGAATCTGCGAGTATGATAGCTGAGTTGGTCCTCCGGGGTGGCTTCCCCACGTCCGTCGTTTCGACGGGGTCGTTGCGACCTTGAGGTGTCTTCCCTGCGTCCGTCGTTTAGACGGGGTCCCCGGGGTGGCTGCTGGACCAGAGGTGGTTGCTTGCCGCTTCCTGGTTGGTTCGCCTATTGTCTCTCGTGTATCCGTCCGTCTCATAGACGGATGGTCCATTTCAACCCTTTCTTACAGACAACTATCGACCCAAGTTATAGTACAGAGTAGTGGGCGAAATAGACCAGACAATCGATCTGTACCATCTTCAGGTGAGAAGTCTACTATTCGTACTGACAAACTGGAAGTGAGAAAAACTTGTCGCTTTTGCCCATACCAAAAGAAGAGGAAAACTTCATACCTGTGCATAAAATGCCAAACACCAGGATGTCTGGAATGTTTGACGAAAATCTGCAAGACGTGCGTGATATCTATAAGTAATCAATAATTTTCAAAGATTCGTGATTCACAAGATTTCTTCAGTTTCCTGTTTTTTTTTTTTTTTTTTTTTTTCACGTATGTTTCATGAATATTTTTTATATGGTGATTACCATTAGAGTTTAATGAATGTCGACTGAGATTATTATGTGATTTTACTAGTTACTTACCTTCTTTTTCATAAATATTTTTTATATCATGTTGACTAAATTCGCTCTATACGAATGTTTTTTGTGAATATTTTTATATACATATGTACCTACCTTATGTTGACTATTAGTATTTAGGATTTCTGAATCGTAAAGACTTTTATGAATGTCGACTGATTAGTGTGGTTTTCCTAGTTATCTACCTACTAAGTACGTTTTATGAATGTTTTTTATGGTTCTAAAATCAAAATGATTCATCGCAAGTTGCACAAGTAGGTACCAACTGTTATTTTATCTTTTTTACAAAGAGCACCTACCTACTTCCTTTGAGAATGCTGAGTGATTATTCACGTACTCATAATGTGTGTTTACACTAGGCTTAGTGAATTGTGACTGACCGAAAATTCCGAGTCTGAGTTGTTAAAGTAAAAGTTACTTACTACAAAAGTACGTTTTATGGATGGAAGTAAAGGAATTTATGAGAAAATGTAGTTTAAAATGGTAACCTAACATCCTTAAATATTAATGAGGCCTAAATATTAATGAGAGATGAAAAGAACATGGTAAATTAATGAAGCTAACATGCGAACAAAGGAACAAATTGGCGATTTCATAACATATAGGTCTGTGAGACCGATGGTCCGGTTAAGCGTTGAAAAAAAGATGGTCCGGCGTACGGGTTAAAAATCATTCTCTTCTGTTAATGTAAATGTTGGGGTTACGAAGTCTCCTCTGAAACTTGTTCGGCAGCCCATGAAAATGTAGAGCCTCCACCTCTTTTACAACACAAGGCAATGTCAAACCGATAGTCAGTCACAAAATCTCGGAAGCATTCAGAAGAGGACATGAAATTAATTTGTGAGGAGGGCAGGGCAACTGCAATAAGCATGGCATAAACAGTATATAATAGTTCTTTCATTCGACAAAATGAAATTCCACTGAATGCCATGTTTGGGATCTTTAATGCTATATCAAGAGCTGTTTTGTGATATGGAGCACAAGTGTGGAGCTGCTTCAAGCTAGCAGCTGTAGAGGGAGCGCAATGCTACTTCGACAAATGGATATTTGGGCTGCCATTGAACATGCCAAACTGTGTAATATATTTGGGGACAAGAATCACCACTCTCTTTTCCCACTCTCTCTTACTGGCTTGTGATCATATAATTGAAGCAATAAATATACCGGAATATCACTATCCTAATCTGGTTGCTAAGGAGGAGGCACAAATGCAAATTTTCAACTTTGCAGCCGTGGAGCAAATTTCTTCAGTATGTGACAATTTCTTTGACGGTGACCAGGTCAGAGTGGGTGGATGGTGCCAGGAGATGGACAAAGTACTGGAAGGCATTCAGATACATGGCGTAAGGAAAAAAGCATGTTAGTCTACAAGCCGCATCTGCACGAGTCTCCATTAACGTTGTCCCTGCAAAATTGTAGGTAGAGAAGATGAAATACCCACCATGGTCATTCGATGGGTGCTGATGTCCAGGGGTTCTCTGCTGACTCTGAACTGCACCCCAGGGATACCTGTTCAAATCTCACTATGCAAAATGAATATTCCGGAAGATAATCTTCACTTATAGACAGTTTGTCCTGGCCTGGTCGTGTTTCAGGTGAAATATCAGGGTGCAGGACAGCTTAGCGGATCGGGTATTTTTTGCCAGGGGGACTGGTGGAAAGTCACTTCGTTTCTATCATTGTGCCTGTAAGTATAGAAAACAATGAAATGAAATGGTTTGATTGTAAAAGCCTTCTGGCGATACAAAAGATAAGTATAGAAAACAATCAGTAGCTGAGTTCAACTGGCACTAACCCTGTAGATTAATTTATTTTGGCTAATGTTTCCAGAACCCCCCCCCCCCCCCCCCCCCCCGATTGATGGATACTATGTCCATAATTGTATTTCATGTTTTGGTCATAGGTTGATGTTTGTATGAACATATTCATGTCAAATGAACGTGTTTCTTCTTCTTCTTTCTTTAACTGTTGATATTATGTTTTCACAGAGTATGCAGCAACAAAGGTACATGCACATACCAATTCTATGAAGATTAGGCTCCGCCTCTTATTGGATTTTTCCTTGATAACCACTGTCACGAGGTGTACTTCGCATCTCTCACCTCTCTTTTAAATGAAAATTAATATTGAACCACCTGTTAAATATATATTGTTCAAAGCAAGTACTGCTATGTAGTGTTTTCCCCCTCTCAAGTTTACAAAAGTATCTAGGTGGTCTAGACTGTAGTCTCCTGTATCCTGGAGCTCAAGTCTCGCCACAACCTCAGTCTTTTGTCAACCCCAGGCCTCGTAAGTCATTGACGCATCTGTTACTTAACTACAAATTTATTTATACTGTAGTTTTGAGGACATTTTGAATTGAATAAAACCGGACTGTTCAGCACTTGTTTCCTCTGAGGTCCTTCAAACAGTAGTTTACTTTGTTAACTACACTGCTTAGGAATCAGTTTTAACTTTTGTACTAAAGTTAATTGTTCTAATTTTAAATTTACGACGTACGAATGTAGTGAAGAAAGGTAGTGGCTGATTTAGATGAAAGTTTTAGGGATTGGGATATTTGAAATCTTAGTGGCTGTGGAGGGAGGGGACCCTTCTACAATAAGCGATAGGGTAATGGTCTAGCTGAAACTTATTGGCAATACCGGTAGGAGTATCGGTTGGAGCGGCCGCCGAGTGCAGACGTGGCTAAGGTAGCTCCGCAATCAATTGTGTTTTTCGGTGGTTTAATATGAGGCTACTAGTTTGAGTTTTGGCAGTGGTGCATAGTTTTTGAATGGGAAGTATTTCCTGCTTTTATTTTTTCAAAACGAATAGTGAAACAGTGTTTTCTCGAAATTTATAACTCTGGCAACGTGTACATTGTAATCGGAACACCTCGGAACGTTGCTCGTGTTGCGTAATTCAACCCGAGCTCGTCGGGCAGTGACGCGGGTGTTGTGCTACTTTCAGCGATTCACTCTGTTTTGTTTACTTCCGTGAAGAAGGTATTAATGATTATCGTTGCCCCGCGATAGAATGACTCACAACTTGGGTGGGACCCCAAGGCCTTTACAAGGTAGGAGGGCATCTTTATCTCAAAGGGGACTTATTATTGAAGGGAAGAGGGCCGTAATAAATGAAGTTGGAACGTGGTGGGCATCCTTCTTGGACAAATCAAGACCACTAATGGGTCAAGATTTATCAAAAGCAGCAGAAGAAAATTTAGAAAAATTAACAAGGGCAGCTAATGATATTGCAGAGGAGTATTTTGAGATCGAGCGGGAAAATTTATTTTTAAGAAAAGTGGAGGAAAAAATTGAGATGATTGTGACCTCATTGTCAAACGTTGAGCTCAAAATGAACGATTTATCTATAGATAAGTTAATGCAGCTAGTTTCGGACAAGTTGGACTCGGACTCCTATAACAGACGTAAAGCGAATCAAGAAACAGTGGAGCAGATCATCCTTACAGAAAGCCGCATAATATCGGAACTAGGAAAACCCAAAGGGCAAGGTGACAAAATTCAAACAGATGTAATAAAACTGGACGACCTTAAGCGCTTAGAGAGGAGCCTTGAGAGAACGCATCGGGAAGTCATCAAAAATAGAGGTCTATATTCAACCGATCCCAAAGATGGAGACAAAACAACTGATTATGAATCAGCGGGGGAAGATTGGAAATCAATCTCGAAAAAGAAACCCAGGAAATCCTTTGCTCAAGTTGTGAGAAGTGAAGTGAAAAAGCAAGAGGACAGGGAAAAACGTGCTGTCTTAATTTCAAAACCTGAACTTAGCCCTCAATCCACGAAACGAGAACTCAAAAGTACAGTAAATCCGTCCTCGATTGGTGTACAAATCGATGGAGTACGGATGATGGGAAACAAAGGATTAATCGTTACTATGGGCAGTACAAGCGATAAAATAAAAATTATGACGGACGAAAGTGTTAAAGGAGCCGGTTTCAGCGTACAAGAGCCAATGGGTAGAAACCCAAGAATACGTATTCAAGGAGTCCCGAGCGACATGAATAAGGAAGGCCTTATTCAAGCAGTATACGCTCAAAACTTTGCAAATAAAGGCACCCTACAGGCATTCGAAGCTTCCTTCAACCCGGTGTTTAAAACAGGGAAGAAGGGCTTGGATCAAACAAATTGGGTGGCTGAAGTGAGTCCGGGGATGAGGAAAGCTATTTTGAATATGGGGAGGCTCTATATTGGTTGGGATAGCTGCAGAACTTCGGATTTTATGTCGGTCAGCAGGTGCTTCCAATGTCATGGATATGACCATATAGAGAAATACTGCAAGGCTGCCCCGGTGTGTCGCCACTGTGCCGCTGAAGGTCACAAGGGAGATGAATGCCCGGATCAAAACCAATCCCCTAAATGTGCAAATTGTAAGAGGGCTCATCAACCTCACAACTACGACGTAAGGGATCAGGATTGTCCAGCACGGCAATGGGCATTGCGCCGTTTGATCAGACGCACTAATTACGGGGAAATTGACACTTTAGTCCAGGGTAATGAGATTGCTACCTTAGAAGACAAGCACGTAGTAGGCAAGAGGAAGGATAGAGAAGATGACTCCCCTCGGGAGGAGAGAGCTAAGAGAGTGGGAACCAGTGAGATAGATGCTGATGAAATACAGGAACTTCCTTCTGAACCAGAAGCTAAAGCATTATCTCCAAAGAAATGGTTACAACAAAGAAATGGTAATGGGGCATGGTCGGGAACATCCACTACAATCCCTGTGCCAGTAGGAGGCATCACGATTTGCAGAAGGTGCTTTTATTATGGACATAAAACAGAGGATTGTACCAAGACTCAGTCTTGTGAATACTGCGGGGAGGAAGGTCATGCCCTAGAGGCCTGTCAAAAGAGGCACAAGAGCATGAAATGCGCTGTATGCATAATAGGGGGTCTCTCAAAGGACAAAAGAAGCATTCACCTCTAGGTTCGTGCTGCCCTTCATACCAGAAATATGTGAAGGCACTTGTTTCTCAATCATCTTTCACTGTGGAACAGAAGCAAAAAAACTGCTGAGTATCAGGCAAAATTGCCCAGGTAAGGGGGACCAACCCGTGATGGAATGTGAACACTGTCTGAATACTGCTAATGTGGGATCTCCAATTAACCTTCCGATTAGTCATACTTGTAATATATTTTTTTGGAACTGTCAAGGATACTCTAATTTTTCCGAAGATTGTCATTATTTTGTAGATAATAAAGCCCACATTATTTGCATAGCAGAGACATGGTTGTCACATGACATAGATTGTACTTTGGAAGACTATAACTTAATTTCTCAGAGGGGAACAAGAACAGCGGGGGTGGGTTGCTATAGCGGTGGCCTTCTAACGTTCTATCATAAATCTCTTGGTTGTAGGGTTTTAAAACAAGTAGAAAATCTTATATAGCACTTTTTACTTGCTCCGGTGGTGAGCAGGTAATTGTTGGAAGTGTTTACTTCAAAGAAGGCTTTTGTGCCCCGCAGGAGGAGCTCTTACGTGAAAGTTTGCAGGAATGTAGAAATGCCTATCCACATGCATATGTCATCGTAGGTGGCGATTGGAACGCACGTATTGGTCTCGAAAACCAGGGCTCACCTGAAATGTTTTCAGAGTGTAATCTGTCGGCCCTGAGGAATTCTTGTGACTCTGTCTTTAATGCCCAGGGTCGGAGGCTTGTGGGTTTTATGGAGGGATGTGGCATGTTGGTTGCTAATGGGAGGTCCCGCAGCGACCCGGATGGTAGTTTTATTTTTGTTTCGCATGTCGGGAGGAGTCTGGTGGACCTGGTTTGGGTTGACGTGAACTTAATTGATATTGTAGATGATTTTGAAGTTCTAGACATTGGTTCTGGTGCCAATCACTTGGTTTGTAGGCTCTCCCTGGGAAGCATCGGGAGTTCTCCAGCGGGAACTCACTCCCCTCAGGAAGTACTTATGGACGAAAAACTTTTTTGGTCGCCCGATAAAGAGAAAGATTTTGTAAATGCGATGCAGTCTTCGGCTACAAACCTGAAGAACGTCCCGAGGGACCCTGTCGCAATGTACCTTTTTATAGTAAGCTCTCTTCGTAAAGTGTGTACCAACCTAAAGTTAATAAAAAGCCCCAAAGCCAGGAAACTATTCTTGCGTCGCAACCAATGGTTCGATTCGTCTTGTAGGAGTTCGCGTTATGCTATGAGAAGGGCCTATAGGAAGGCAAAAAGGCGGGGTTTCAGCGACGTCTTGTTGAATGAATATCTCAAACTTAAGAAGGAATATAAATTATTATTGAAAGTGAAAAAGAAAGAATATTTTGAAAATTTGAAAAAATCATTTGCAAGCTCACGGAATTCACGAGACTTCTGGTCGGCGGTATGTAGGCTTCGAAAGCGTTCCTTGAATATTTCAAAATTGGACATTAAAGTTGTGGAGGAATTTTATGATTCCCTTATCCCTTCCATTGATGTTGATGATGCTGATGTGAGATTTTGTGGCGCCTTTGACCCTGCATTGGATGGGGAGATTGTGATGGAAGAGCTCACTGAGGTTCTAAACTCCTTAAAAAGTAATAAAGCAGCGGGTCCGGATGGCATGATTTATGAATTTTATAAAAACCTCCCGGAGTGCTGGCTCGTCTATATTTTGGGCCTCTTTAACTTACTGTTGAGTAGAGGGTATATACCTAGCGTTCTAGGCCAAATAAGAACGTTTTTGCTTTACAAAAAAGGAGACGCTTCAAATCCCCAGAGTTACAGAGGAATATCACTCATTAACACAATTCTTAAGATTTTCAATTCAATTCTGTTGAACAGATTACTCTCCTTTGTGGAAAAACATCATCTTCTCCCGGAGAACCAGTGCGGTTTTCGTAAGGGACGTGGGTGTGTCGATAATATTTTTACCTTACAAAGTTTAATCTCTATAAATACTAGACTCCCTAAAAGGAAAGTGTTTGTGGCTTTCATAGATTTTTCCCGTGCCTTCGACAGTTTAGTTCATGATAAACTTTGGGCTAAGCTGTACAATCTCAATGTCAGTGCCAACTTCATAAATACTCTGAAATCTTTGTACAGCAACTCGTCTTTCAAGCTTCGTGTGGACCGGTTGATTCTAAACCTTATCGCGTCTTGGAGGGTGTTTTGCAGGGTGATGTATTGTCTCCGCTCTGCTTTTCCCTATTTATTTCAGATTTGGACATTTATTTGCGGGAAAGGGGTCTGAGGGGTTTGGATGTTGACGGCAATCACGAGGTTATCTCAATTCTGTATGCCGATGATCTCTGTTTGCTATCTTACAGCTATGCAGAGATGAGGAAAATTCTCGAGAGCCTTAATTCTTACTGTGAAGAGCATGCCTTAAAGGTGAACCACTCGAAGTCCAATGTGGTTGTTTTCAGAAGGCATGGCACTATATCACCTCGTTATAAGTTTTTTTGCGGAAATTCAGAGGTCCCTATTGCCAGTTCCTATACCTATTTAGGAGTGAAATTTCTTAGCTCCGGTCTATTTGTTCAACATGCTAAAGATTGCGTTGGGAGGGGAGAGACGGCGGCCCGGGCTCTGCTGCCTATGCTTTATAAAGTCCGTGGGGGCCCATTTTCATCGTGGAAAATTGTGGTGAGTTCTTTGGTTCTATCATCCTCCCTATACGCCGTAGAATCATGGGGTGTTTCGCTTTGCGATGTTCTTGAAAAAATTCAACTTAGAGCCTACAAAACTATTCTGTTCCTTCCAAATAATACTCCAGACTATTTCATTCGCATCGAATTAGCAATCCCACATTTGGAAGTTACAATTGTAAAATTGGCCCTAAACTGGTGGCTGAAACTTAGAACTATGGAAGATTCTAGGCTCCCTAAGCTCTGCTTTAACCGCCTCCTTGCTCTACATGATTCCCAGCCTGACCCTCAGTACAACTGGGCCTCCCAAATGTGCGCTTTGTTCTCTCTCACATTTGATGATGGAGATTGGATGAACATGATGAGAGTCGCATCTGGTCGTCCCAGGATTACCATAATTTTAACCGGGATAGTTTATTGGAAAAAATTGCGCTGTTTTGGAGACGGTCGGATGGTTTGCGTAACCAGGATTCCTCATTCAGTCCTATATACAATATTTACTGTCCACGAGGGGACGAATCGCCCTCTTATCTCAACTTTGACATGGGAATTCATATTAAAAGGCTTCTCGCCCAAGTCAGGCTAACGGGAAATTTCTATGCTAAGCTGAGTGTACCAGGCTTTGTGGTGAAATTTGATCCCACTGTAGACTGCCCACTGTGTAATTATAATTTGCCTGATTCAGTCTTCCATTTCCTCTGCGTTTGCCCTGTCCTTCGTGGCGAGAGATACTCTTTCTTTCTTGAAAATGAATTATCTTTTGATAGGCTTTCTTCATTACTCTCTCTTGAAGACATACTACATTGCAAAAAAATATTCTTCTTCGTTAAAAATTTTATAAGGACTAGGGTTTTTTTCTTGAATGAGGGATTTTTGTACTAATTTTCTGTCTTCTGTATATTTTCGCCTTTCTTTCTTCTCTCACCTCGTGGGATTTTATAATGATGTAATGATGTACTTGCGTTGCTTTCTTCTTTATAATGTATTCTTTATACTACATTGAATAACGTATTGTTCTTTGTGTAACCTTTTCTTCATCTGCTTCTCATTGTTCATTATGTACCTTGCACTATGTCTATTCTGTATATCTATATCTAATTCTTGTATGATTCGTTGCACTATTTCTTTTCATTTAACGTACAGATTGTTTTTTCTTTCTCTCTTTCTGCTTAAATATTCTACCTTGATTACTTATGTGTTGTTTGAACTTTTGTACCGCCGGAAGGCTTTTACAAATAAACAATTTCATTTCATTTCATTTCAACTTATTGGCAATACACAACTGCTACAATTTCATTAAGTGAAGATGTGTTCCGATAGAGTCAACAGTAGCTTAAAATCAAACCCTTTCCGTGCACGAACATCACCGACTACTGAAAAGGTTTGTTTTGTTGATGTGGGCAGCTGGAAATTTCTCTAGTCCAGTCTAGGAATCAAGGAACATGATTGCGAGTATACTTAAGGTTCTTAAATCATAATTTGCAAGGTATAAATTACTATCTAGAAACCCAACTATCTAAAACTCCCTACTTATAAGACTCTAGTTGGCTGCAGATAAGTCATGCTTAGGTTTCTAGTTTTCTTTTACAGGTCTATTTTGTTCTTGTAACGAACAATTTTTTGATAAGTGATCTGCTCAATGCTTGCTATGTGTAAAAAAACACACCTGAAAGTCCAATGTAGTTTTTCAATTATCACGATTTCTCAATTCATGAATGTTACAAAATAACATTAAAACATTTAAATATGTGAATCATAATATAATAGTTCATTTCATCACAGATAGAAGACACGTAAAGATACCTCCCCCAACGGCAATTTATTTCTCTATACTTTCTCTTGGGTGTAATAAGGTTTTAATTAGGATTTTCTTCTCTGAATATACACCTACTTATATCGTGTAACACTAGTAGATACATCTGATATTTTCACACTTACAGAACAGATTCTGAGCTCTGTTGGTACTTTCACCGTTTCGAATAATAGGTATATTATGGACCTTCATTCGCTTTTTTCTTAAATGATTTGCTAGAATTGCTCATCTGGGATCACTTGGCAACCATGAATGGAAGTAAGGCCATCAAAGTGGTGAATAACATTTTTACTTAAATAACTTTATTAATTACATCGAATTTAGAATGTTTCAAATTACAGAAAATATGAACATCCTTGAAATGCAAATAACGTTCAGTTATTAGAACATAGCATAACAAACAAGACTATTGAAGTTTCCTTGTATAACATCACAAAGTGTTCAACAACAAACTATTACTAAAATGATACCTATTGAAAAATATAAATGAATTGAAAAATAATAATAATAATAATAACAAGTTCACCTAACTCACATAATGAATGTACTTACTAACTTATGAATAGGTGAATTGTAACATGGGTAGGCAAAACGTAAACTAAAACAAGTAGGTACATTGATACATTAATGCTAACTGGGAAGGAAATACTGCTAAAACAAGTGCCTAAAAATGTTTAAGGTAATAACAATCTTGAGCTCTTAAACTGGATTTGGTGAATCAAGAAGAATTCTGTTTTGGTAATAACATGGTTTGGCTTGAGTGTTGGATGAGACGATTACAAAGTCAGTAATATTATTAGGAAAACAAGGAGAGGCAATCAAAGAAGTTTAGAATAGTACAGGTAGCAAATCCAGAATGTCTTCTACAGGACTTTAATGTGTGATTGAATCGATTCAGTTTCAGCAATTTAATTACTGTCAATACCTAACATAAACACGAGTAAACGTTTCATTTTGGTGTATAGTTTTCCTTTAGTTTGTCCGAGGAGTAGGTAATTTGGTGATAGGCCATCTTTTAAAATTGTATTTTGTTATTTTGAAGAGCCCATAAATTAGTGATAGGAGTGCAACAACCAATAGGTAAGGTCGAGAAAAAGTAGGGAAGAGTACATTTCAGCAGTACAACTTTTAAATTCGATTTTGTTTATATCAATACCCAGTAAATGGACAGCTAACCTGAATTTTGATTTACAACAAAGAGACGGAAAGTTCACTTGGTTTTTACATTTTGACCGAGAAGTAGGTACTCATAAATACCAATTTCTCATCAGCAGTGGACTCATTTTGCTACATGCAATGTGTTCCCTAATAGACCGCCTCAACGTTTGTGTTATGAGACTTTAACTATGAGTGATTCTGAACACCCAGGAAGCAATAATTATCGATGAGATCCAAAACGGAAGTCATTTGTTGGGATTTCGTAGCTGACTTGAGAATAATTTTGTGACATTTCTGGATTTCTAGTTTTATTAACGGCTTATGGGTACTCATTCCATCATTAGAAAAGTTTTGGCATTCGCTGCAGCACCGTCAAAGATTTTTCTGGAACTAACATACTTTTCTTCATTGACACTGAAAGTCAGTCTCGCTAAATTCAGTGCTCGTACAGGTAACTATGAATTGAACCATCCCTTCTCACTTACTCCTTTGATTTTCATTTGGGACTCACATGAACTAATCCTTTCAAGAACTGAAGGCTTCTACCTACCTATTTCCTTGCTAAGTCCTACTTGCTATCTACATTTCAAATCACAACAAAAACACATGAAGTGGGCAGGTACCTTACTAACTTTCAGCGAAGGTAGGTATTACTTCTTAAGGAGGTTCTGTACGTGTAGTGATTCTGGGTTTTTTTCTGTGCGTTTTCTCAGACCTGATGAGTTGATTTTGATTCATATCTTGATTTGTTTCCCCACTCGAAACGATTCTCTGGAATTGAACCATCACTTCTCACTGGCGTCATCTCTAACTAACCAAACCCCCCTTCCCTCGTTTTTCCCCCAAGTTTCTTGATTCCTGGGAATCCAACTTTTATGTGTTCCCGTTTTCATAGGTATACCTTCATGTCCCTGATCGAGAGGAAACCCCAAAAATTCAACACATTTGACGGTTTTGAAGAAACATGTACTAAGAAAAAAAGTTGTCTTTAAGAAAACGGCTTGTTTGTAGGCTGTTTTGCCATGGCGTTATCCAGATGCTATTTGTAACGTGGATCGTGCTTTCAATATTACTGAGAGATTCTCATTCATCACCTATCGCAGTGTATTTTACTTCGCGCAGTCAGGGAAAATGGTAATGACTAGGTTATCTGCGTTTCGAAGCTGGTGAGCAACTAAATAGAGGCAAGAAAGCCGCGAGAGCTATACTTCTCTTAATTACTGGATGTTGCTCATTTCTGTAGTCATTTATGACTGTTTGCGTCGATTGATTCGTATTCTCATTTTTCAAACTTATATATTGGTAAATTATTATTTTATTTTTTGTACTAAACCCTAAGTATCTTTTTGTTCAGAGAAACTTTAAAATTAGGCACAGAAACAAAGAACTCGTGCATAGCCCCGAAACGAGAGTGCTTTATCGGCAAAATGCAATGTAACACACTAGCTCCCCACGCATCTAGCCCTATTTTTCACTATAAAATTCTCACTAAGAACCATCTTCCCCCATGCTATTAGGAAAGTTTTCTTTCAGTTCTCATTCACAGAGAATGTGTTTGATGATACCCCTCAGGCATCAGATTTGGGAAAAAAAAAAAAAACCGACCCCAAACCCTTAGGTTCCTAGTAACTCCGTAAATAATAAGAATAAATTCGTGCGAGTAGACATTTAAAAATAAATCAAAATTGTTTGAACACTAGTACAACAACTAGGTAGAGGTAGGTACAAATCTAATATATTTGTGGTAGATATTCATTGATAGTAGGTATCTCTCCAGAAAGTTGGCAAATATTCAACATGCACACTCCTCATGACGCGATTCCTGGTATTTTGTCACTTAACACAATGAAGAACAAACCTCGTTCCTCATTAACATTATCAATATTAATTATTACCAAAAGTTGTATAATAGAACAATACAACGAGCTCTAGATTGAAGTAGAAACAGCCTCATTACATCCACTACCGGCAGCCAAGCACAAGGATAAGAGGAAAATTATGTACATCATGTGATGATATACAATATTGATTAGAACTGATACTTCCCAATTTCGTTCACAACTGTCAGAAATATGTTATTATTTGGTTATTTACGTGAACCTAGGAGGGGATGGACCGGCCTTCCACCCCCCTGTCTCGCCCCTCACTGTGTGCTGAATTGAGTTGTGCTGCAGGGGATCAAAGTGGCATCAAAGAGGTGTGGTCTAGCGCAGCGGTTAGTGGAGGGGGGGGGGGGGGGGGGAGCTTAGCCAATTGAGCCACCGAATCAAAGAGGGGGGGCACGCACGGAAACCGTGTTTCTCAAACCATGGTATGTTAAAAGATCAAGCCCTTTTGAAGCTTGTCGGGAACCCACTTCATGAAGTGACCGCACCTCCCACTCTTCAGTGCCCGGTCCATTCCCCTCTTAGGTTCAGGGTTATTTAAGTGGAAGCCGTACAATAACAGGTGGTTGGTGGCTGTGTTGCTGTGGCAGATTTATTGTCCCGGTATCCAAGAGTCCAATTTTTCCATGGACAGTGTGTCCAAAACTCCGTTAAGGAATCTCTATTGTTCCAAATGAGTTTTGGGTTGGTGAAAGACGCCAAGGTTTGATCTTCAAGATTATTTTTAAATGAGTTTGGCCAAACTCGTTTACATTAGTTGTTGGTGAAAGGGGCCCTAACAAAATTAGTTACGTTGGGTAATCGGATCGACCATTACAACAAACAACACAATAACCACCAATTTTTCTTAGCAAATCTTCACAAGAACTAAAGATATTTTATAGTGATAGGTAATGGAATGTAATCCAATCAGCATAAAGAAATTGTAGGAGCTGATGCGACAGACCAAAACAAATACAACCTGATAGATGAAACCTATATCATATTTTTCTGGAATATTTTACCTACCCAAAGCCTCGCAGTGGAAAAAGTTCATTTGTATTTATCCATGCAGTTTAGTACCATGGACAATTATAATTGTATAGTTTCTAAGAGATTTTTTTACAGTGAAAGCAGAAAAAGTTCATTACCACCCCTTTCCACCAGGTGCGCCTGTAGCTCACCTAGGCTAGCCGCCACTACCAGTGCTAGAATCGATAAGCACTAGGCCTACAATAAATATGAACAACTGGCGTAATGTGAAAAATATAGGTACGGAAAAATATTGGAAGTCCTAGCTAGAAAGTACATAGAGAACCATTTTAGCATTCTGGACAAAGAAATATAAAATTGGAAAATGTGAACATTTGACACAATGATGCAAAATTTCCCCACAGCTGATGGTATACGATACTAGGAGCCAAACAGTAGGTATTGTAGATATTAAACAGTTTTCATTGACGAATTTTAAAACATTATATCTCACCTACCTATCTGTAACTGTTATTGCACTAGAGATAAACTAGAAATCACCTATAGTCTACAAAAACTAATGCGTTAGGTTACATTTATTTTATTAGTCTTGATCATTTTTGCTGCTGTGAATAGAGCTCAAGCCAGTAAGGTTGATGAGCTGTGATGAGAATGGGACATAAACTGTGGAGGGGTTTCTTTTATGAATTGGCCATATGAGCAAATTTTCCGCTTTGGTGCTCTTTTTAAAAAAATAGGTATAGCACTTTGTGTATACATGAAAAGTCCCAGTCATGCAGCATGATCGTATGAGCGAATTTACGTAAATATCGTATTATATTATGTTACATTGTTTTGACAATTCAGGGCTTTGAGTAAAAAAAATTGTTAATTACCAATTTTATGGCAAAAAAAGAAAAGAAATCCCGTTCTAAATAATATTCTACGATTCAAAAAAGATTTTGGATTTTTAGTTTTTTTGCAGTTTTTATCAATTTTTTGGCATATATTAATGCCATTTAAGAGTTAGGTAGATAAATAGATATTATTCATGTCTTATGTCATTATTCATGTTTTATGGGACAGAAGTTCATTCACTTTAATAGAGCCTGACAAACAAGTTGTCTACAATTGAGTTTCTATTTTTCTCCAATCGTCACAACCTCTCATGCCCCAAACGCAGTTGTTGTTGAAAGTGATACCAAAACTTTGGAAAAGAATGAATGCTACAACTAACAATTAAAATAATACTGCGAATATGCCTTACACATTATTTACTAGCCAGCACGGAAAGTGATAACCAAAACACAATGATGGAGAGAAAATTTCAGCTCAAAAACATTAGTATCTATAAAACAATATTTTTCATGACTGAACTGGTGAGCCTAACTTATTTATAATTATAATACCTTTGTCAGAAATGAGTTGTGATTTACACAACATACTAATAATATCATTCTGAGTAAGTACCTACCGTGAGGATCTAAATTTATTATTGACAAAATGAAAGCTATGATGGTAAAATTATACAGGCAATAGTTTTTAAGGCGACACCATCACTTCAGGTTTACTTTTTATTAGAATTAGACAAAATACAACAAAACAGTGATACCACTTATTAAAATATAAAACTGTTGGTAGGTACTTATACTTCAAGTGAAGATTTGATAAATTATCAACAACAACGATAATAATTTCTAAATTAAGACATAAAACGATGATGAAAAATATTGTAATGCTTGCTGCGTAGGATGGGTTGAATACTGGAACAGAGGTGGTTCATCTCAAAATCTAGGTACACTAACTTCAACCAGTTTAATACCTGAAACATGGAATATGATCCATTAAAATTTTCCTATCTCCAGATGAGCTTGTAGCATATTAGGGTATCTCTAACAGTGGGGTTTCATGCCACCGATTTAAATGATTATATATTGGAGCCATTGGTATCTATTGGATGGTTTTTACCTCAAGGGAAAGCCAAATCAGAGATTTTTTCGTGAGGTCTTATTCCCTCCACAAATGCAGACTGCATTTGACTAATAGAACTACAATGTTAATCAAAATTTCATATGATAAAATGGTTTAGATTTTCACCTGTAGTAATTAGGTTTGAATGGTCCAGCTTTATTCAAACCCATATATTTAGCTTGATCATCAGAGAGCTCAGTCAAATGAGCGTCAAAAGTTGGGAGATGCAAGCTAGCAACATATTCATCTGGAAAATAAGAACAAGCATGTTATATATTAATACAGAAGGCACCATGGTTTTTCAACATAGGTAGTGAAGTGAAATTCTGAGGCATAGTTAGAGTAGGGGCAAGGAAGGCAGAACAGAATGGTTCAAGAGGAATTGGAATAGGTTAATAATCGTTGGATGAAGCTTGATTTGATATAATCATGATAGTACAGTGAAACTTGGATAATTCGAACCTCAAGGGACCAGTCAAAAACTTCGAATTAACCAAAAAAATGAATTATATGTTAACAAACTACAGTATGAAGTAAAGTACATACAGTAACATTGAATACTGTACTGACCCACAGAATATTGAACAATAAATATAAAGACACCTGGAATGGTACTGTATTTAACTTCAACCATAAAAAACAATCTATTGTTTTTCTAAAAAAGGATGATATTTTGGCCTGTTTCCTTGAATTAAATCTCTCGGCCATTATAAAAGATTCCAACGCATTCAAAGAGTTGAAGTATGAATCACTTACATTCACAGTGCACACTTGTCTCATACACCCAGTGCTAGCTTTGAAATTTTGCTTTCCCAATTCTTTGGCAAATTGCTCAGCCTTGGCCCGGTCCTGTTTTGGGATGGTCGGCGGGCGGGAGGGGAAGGGGAGTTATCAGACTGTACGATGGCACTGAATTGCATGCATTTGGTCTAATGCAAACCTATTGCGGAAAATCGTTACTAAAACGTATTTCCTGATAAATTTATTATAATTTTGAGTCGCAGCTTAAAATTTATACCTACCTTAATTACACGCCGAAAATTCGAATTATCCAAAATATAATTCGAATTATCCACGATTTTTTAGCATTGTTTAAATACAAAATGCTAGGGACCAAGAGAAATATTCGAATTGAAGAAGATTTCGAATTAAAGAAGTTCGAATTATCCAGGTTCCACTGTATTACCTACCTATGTTTTACGTTCTTCAGCACACAAAACACTATCATATAGGCCATTTCATCAGAAAGGGTGAATCCGATATTCAACTTTTCAGAAAAATGAAAGCCACAGTTAAATTCTGAAAGAAAATTAGGAACGTTGCCTAGCCAACTTGAATCCAATTTCATAGAAATTCGAACAAGAACTAGCTTAATTAGTAAATTAAAAATGAATTAAGAAATCGGTGAAGTGAAAGAATGTCATGGAGATGAACGAATGTCATTGCCAGTATTAGTCCACCCTGTTTTCACCAAATAGGAATTTTAAAATATGAGGGAATAGGTGTTGAAAATAAACAGGAACTATTTGAAGAATAGTAATGCATAAATATAAATAACAAATAAAAAACCAACTTTTCGAGGAACGATTAACCAACAGTGTTGAAATTAACTTCAAATGGCATTCTTTCAAAAACGAAAAAACATCGTTAGGTGAAAGAATGTAGCAATGATAGACTGGCATCTTGCGGTTTTTTGCATTTGTTCAACCAGGTAAATGTTGCCGATTTCACGCAATTGAGTACATCAATGAAAATAGTACTGAAGCTTTACGAGAAAGAAAGAATGTCGGAGTGTGATTTTACAGTCAAGGGCAACCAAGAGACTGAATTCTGTTATTACTTTGCTATATGAGAGTTGTCGAGTTGACCTTACACTCCGGATGTGGGAGGGGGGTGGATGTGCAGGAAATTAAGAATACCGAAATTTGAAGAAACTGAGTTGTGGTAAAATATGTCACAGAACCTCTAGCCACCCTATATTCCTCGTTTGTTCACTGAGTAAAATCTAATAAGGGTAGAAGAGCATTTATTATAATTTTAAGAACTAATTAAAATGATAGATAAAAAGTAGAAAACATTTTAAGGGTACCTACTTAAAACAAGCTCAAAGTTGTAAAAGTTGGGTCTGGATGCTATGAAAGACTGGTAATTTTGGGTGTTTAAATTGAAATTTCTCCCATTTCAATTAAATTGCAGGGATAACCAATAAACGGAATTTGTTAAGTACACAAGTTTGCCAGTAAATACGCAATTTTTCCTAATACGCAATTAGAAAAATCTAAAGAAACAAAAAAAAAAAAAAAATACTATCTATGAAGGTCCAACATCTAAATGTAATACCTATATAACGCAATAAATTGTTTCTATAAAAATATAAAAAAATTGTCCCAGGAAAAGGCTGGTGGTCAAGACAGCGATTCGCCCTTTCTCGTGGAATGGCCCATATATAGAAATTTATTTAAAAATATTACATAAAAATTACAGTTTTAAAAATTTAAACGATAATTTATTAGTAGCTTTATTTATTTATTCATTCATTTATTTTTTCTCACCATTGTTTTTTTTTTAGAAGGCAGATATGTTTTTCAGTCCATTTTTTTACCCAACTTTTCGTAGAAAAGGGGGGTTAAAGCTGTCAGCATGGCAGCACTTGGGGGTGGGGATGCATTTTCTTTGCGTTTCAGGGGGTGTAGAACATGATTACAATAGTCATTCATTTTCAGATTTCTTTATGTATATATTTATATCTTCATATATCTATACATCCATATATATATATTAATTGCTATGCAATTCTTAGGCCGACCCCCAACAATTTTTTTTGTAATGTCCGTAACGAAATTTGTCTCGTGAGACGAAGGTTGTGGGTTCAAATCCTGTTGACTGGTCAAATTTTTTTTGGTCGTACGACTCCCGATTTTTTTTTTTTTTTTTCTCGTGAGACGAAGGTTGTGGGTTCAAATCCTGTTGACTGGTCAAATTTTTTTTGGTCGTACAACTCCCGAAATTTGCATAGCAAATTATCCTCGTTTTCTACGCAGTACAAAAGAGAAAAGATCCAGGTCGCCCCCGGCGAGGCGCAAAGCGGCGAGTATTATATTTATATATATTAGTATTTATACATATACCAATAAATCTGTATATTCGCATATTCTTTCATTAATGGACAAAATTTTGTGCTCACTACTCCTCCGATTCTGACCAAATTTCGATACCAAAAATAGACCAAAAACAACCATGGTCTGGTTTTGACCATGTCGGAACTTGTGTCTCGCTGACTTGGGTGAACATCAGCTGACCACAAGCTGTAATATCAATCATAATGATGGCAACATCGTGCTCAAATCTCTCCTATTTACTGTAGGACGACGAAATTTGATAGGGAGCCTCTCTTTGACACGAGACAAGCAAAGCGAGGAGCACCATCCTGATCAGCTGAGTGAGCTAAAATCCCTCTGTTTCACCTAGGACGTTGAAAATTGATAGGGAGCCCCTCTGGGACATCAAGGGACAAATTAAATGACGGGCTTCACCCAGAGCTCCAGCTGATCGATTCGAAAAGTTGGTACTGCTTAAGCAAACTGCGTGAGTGTTTTTTAATGATAATCATATCTGAGACATCACCTTAGCTGATGTTTGGCATTGCCTCTCCATCTTCTTAATTTAATAAATACAGCTTTTTCTGACTTCCCCTCAAGCGCAATGACTCATCTTGGATATGAAAAATTGGATTTTTACCAATGCCCGATTCTTGTTCCATTTATCACTTAGCCAATCTCACTGCCACTCTCTTTATAAATGCTTTGCACTTCTAATGAAATGTGACATCAAATGAACAAGTGAGTGGAGTGAATAACCCCGATATACTCTGCCATTCTATCGTATTTTTCATGTTTTCGGTGAACATGACCTTACTGTTGTATCCCACTCTTATAAATGGAAGGAGGTGGAGGCATCAGCATTTACAATGTCATTATCTAAAAACACCTTCCTTTGACCTTCTCACAACCCTTGAATGACAATGTCTGAATTGAGAGCTGGCCTTTCATTTTCTGCTAATCGCATTACCAGCTCTACTTCCACACCTCCCCATGCTAAAATAACTAATTTCGCGGAATCTTCTTGATGGTTGTCATGACCGTGCTTAAATAGGCCGCCCTTTTTGTAGTTCAGTGCATGGGTCAAATTCATTTCTAACCCCATCGATGAAATCATTGCGGTGGCCCAGCCATATACCTCAAAGTGATGGAATCCCAGAATTGGGCCGCTGTCAAGTCAAAGTTGTCAATCTTGGTTGGGATTACAGAAGGCCATTGGGAGAATTCGCCTCCCTCTAGTGATCAAGTTTGTTTACTCGAAGCTGACTTATCATTTCTTTGGATAGGTAAACCAATATAATCTACCCAATTAATTCAGTATCGTTGCAATTAGTCACTTGCACGAAATATTATTAAAATGTACTACCATAAAACAATACTAGGATATTATTGATACGTATCATACATACCCATCTTTTTTGGTAATAAATAGACATCAGACTTGTACCTTCCAGCTGGAGCATTGAACAACTCTATCAGAGCTAAAGCCTGCAAAGGACAACATCAATAAAAAGTTATTAGACAAATACATACATGAGGTTTTTTGAATACTTTCAGAGCGTTTTGAAATTTGATATCTATAATCCGGTGACGAGCATAAGCAATTAGACTATATGCTTTTCTTAGTGTCATTCTCTGAGTACAAGCAATTGGTATTGAAGCAACTTACTACTACTTATAGCTTAGATTTCATCTTAAAAAGAGTTCCATGAATAGGCAGCTTAAAAACGTGCTTTTGTACACTTCAGTGTTGCCATGAATAATTTGGTTATCAACATGTTTAGTGTGGGAAGGAGGCCAGGACTCAATGCGAGAGATGACCAATTTGAAAACAAATCTTAGAAGGTATGGTAACGCTTGTTCATAAGTAGTTAGCTGAACTTCAGCATGATAATACTATATTTTTCACCAGCTGAAAAATTTTCTATACCCTCAGCATAGTATGTCATAAGAAGTCTCACTTCAAGCTAAGACAGTCTGGTTTGAAAGGGAGAATTTGCGATAGGTAGGTTCTTAAATTCACTCAGAAAATAGCACAGTTATTAGGTACACGTTGTGAACTCATATATCAAAATTTCCACTTTATAAAGACAAACATTATGTTATATGCATGAAAATTCCAGATTCGAAGACGTTTGATTAAATATGCCTTGTAGCAGAGTGATTATAGTCCCCAGATATTTCTTTCTGGTGTTGGGAAAATACAATCATATTATACAATATCATCCATTCGTACTATGTGGGGTGTTGGATGATGAATAAAATGAGTTTAAATTTAATTATTGGTCTTTAATCATAGTTTTAATTACAATACATAATTCGTGACCATCATTCAGAGATAACTGTCGTTTATTATGATCTAAATGGAGTTTCATATGGCTACTGCAAAATTTCTCAAGGAGTGATATCCATTGCATCTATCTAACTATGTAGTTCAAGTACAGTAAATCTGAATGGTCTTTTAACACATTCAACGCTACCTGGCGCCCCTGGTCATAGGCCAGGACTTTTACATGCCGATGTCGCTTAGATAGATGTTATTAAGCCTTGGTGGTGAACACTCCAGAGAGGGGAAACCCAAAAACTGACCGTACTCCTTGAATCTCAAGGTCATTCCGAATAATACCTCCAAACAGGTTGATTGAAAGAGGACTTGTGTTCAAGGAAAATTTTCACAGTCGAAGGGGTTTGATTAAATCGGCCTCATAGCTTAAACCCTTGGAATGTTGCAACTAAAGGATTTGTCTTATTAGTGAGGTTACAAGTTCGAACTCTTTCCAGAGGTAGCAAATATTTTTGGCCTTTAACAGTTGGCGTAGTCAGTAAAAACCCGAAACAATACAAAACAATAATTAATTAAATCTCTCCTAGCCAGAAGACTATAAACATCACTTTCCATGATGTAGCATCTTTCACTTCCTTACTCACTTGAGTCAAAACAGACACTGTGATAACGACCTCGCTCGGCTTCTGGACAACTTCCTGCGAGCCTCTGCTGTGCCAGTGGCCTGATGTTTCACTTTGTCGTTCGTCTGAATCCGAACAAACCGAGATGGCTGGTATTTGACTCCAGGGAAATGTTATGTTCAAGGAAAATTCTCACAGAAGAGGTTTGATTAAATCAGCCTCATAGCTCAACCCATTGTTGGAGTTTTGCAACTAAAGGACAATTTCTTCTTAGTAGTGAGGACACAAGTTCAAACTCCGTCAGAGGTAGCAATTATTTTTGGGCCTTAACAGAATGGAGGAAGATGGAGGGGAAACAAAAATCATGTATAGGGACTGCCCGTATCTCAAGGATTGAGACAGACACACCACATTGTAGCGAGAAGGTTGATTTTTTGAATGAAAGAAAAAAAAACTTTTTGTATTTTTTCATACTGGTTTGGTAGGTAACTTTCGTTTTGAAGATATAAAATGGATTGAAGGATCTACAACTTAACTCAACGTTAAAATAGACCAAAATTTGCATTTGGACTATGAATGTTAAAAAGTGGAGAGAACATTCTCACCTACCAGAGAACTAACATTTTTACAAAATTATAGAGGGAGAAGCAATACATTGAAACTTGAATAAAATCATGAGGGCTCCACATGGATTTAGGTTTTTATAACAACAATCATAAGTTGATTTGAACGAATCGTATAATATAATTAATTTAATCTGATTATCCCTTAAAGCTGGACATCCACAAGGCCAGTGGAGTCGTGAAGAAAGGCAAGGTGTAATACTGACCTCGTGGACAGGCTCGCGTCAATAGTTAGTCATTTATTTCTAGAACATGAATTCTATGATGAGTTGCTACACCACCCTGCTACCTAGTAATGCTTTATTGCACTTTTTCTTCCTCTGACTGTAAAACCTATGATACTGTAAAATGCAATCCCTGACTACCGAACAACTCACCTGTGTGGCTGCGGTAATTGATACTACGAAGGAGGGCAAACTTGAGCAGGATAGGTTCACTAAACGGCCTTCAGCCAAGAGTACGATGCGTTTACCATCAGGCCATATGACATGATCAACCTGGGAACGAACTTTTTCCCATGTGAGATCTGGGGTGCGCAAACTATTCTGTAACAATAAATGCATTAATATGTAGAATGATCCAATGGGATTGGATGACTGATCTATGTTTGTACAAAGTTATGCATCAATGTGGTTAGTGAATGTGAGAGGACATGGTGAGCGTGAGAAACCTCATTACCTATAATATGTGTCAGGAAAATTTTAATCAGGGCTGATAAACCTCCAGTAAAACGTAAATGACATTGTGTAACTATTTTAACATTAATGGGCTCAGATGGACCAGCCTTTTGATTGAAGCCATGTCCATAAATACCCTCTATTTAAACTAGGGCTTTGGAATCTTTAGATTCTACTGTTATAAAATAATAATGTTAGTTTAGATTGATTCACAAATCGTTTCCCTTTTAAAGTCTACTGAAATTATAGTGAGAGGGGGGGGGGGGGGGGCTAATTTTTTGTCATACAGAACGTTTTTTTCTTTGGGGGGTCATGGATGTGACAAAAATATTAGCAGAATAAATGGCCATTAAAAAAAATACAGTTCGGTAAGTTATAGCGAAATACAAACTAAAAAATATTATTTAAATCACAAAGTAGTGGAAAACCCATTTGAACCCATCTGAATGAAGAAAATGGAAGTTATTGAAAAACATTTTACACTCTATCTGCACGAATTATACAGCTACAATGTTAAATCCAAGTCAACGGTTAGGTCACCATAATTAACAAACAATAACTGAACATGAAATAAAAAGGACACAGCTTATATAGTCACAGGTGCAAGGGAGCTTGAACCCCATTGGTCAAGTGAAAGGAAGGGACCATGCAACTAATCAAGTGCAAAGTGAAAGGGGGAATTGTAGCTAGCCAGTTGAAGTGAAGATAGAGGAGAAGGATACTCAATCTGGTTTCAATATTATGAAGGGGAGAATTCCAAGTGTTACAGAAATTGAACCATCAATGGTGAAATATTTTAAGGGATATCCTCATTTAGACATTTACCAGACCTATCACTTTTGATCATTTCGAATTTTTCAAGTACATTCAACATACCACTTTTTGGTACCAAATTTTCTGATAGCAAGTTATATGTTACGCTCCAGGAAAATAACTATCACAGTCGAAGAGGTTTGGTCACCCTGGCCTCTTAGCTCTGATCGTTAGAGTGTCGCAACTGCGGGGAAATTTCCCGTAGTTGTGACGACACGAGTTCAAACTCCTGTCGAGGTATCAAATATTTTTGGGCCGTTACAGTGGCGCAGTCAGTAGGACCCAAAATCATACGAAACAAAAATCAATTAAATCCCTCTCGAGCCAAAAGACTGAAAACATCACATTTCCTGTTGTTATGCCTTTCACTTCCTCGCTCACTTGAGTAAAAAAAACACCGTGACAATGACCTTGCTAGACTGCTGACTTGTTCCAGCGAGCATCTGCTGAGCCAGCGGCCTGCAGTTTCACTTAGTCATTCGTCCGACCCCAAACCAGCCGAGACAGCTGGTATTTGACTCCGGGGAAATGTTACGCTCCAGGAAAATAACTCTCACAGTCAAAGAGGTTAGGTCACCCTGGCCTCTTAGCTCTGATCGTGAGAGTGTTGCAACTGCAGGGAAATTTCCCTTAGTTGTGATGACGCGAGTTCGAACTCCTGTCGAGGTATCAAATATTTTTGGGCATATACTTATGCACTGTTTTTCTTCCAGTGTTACATATTCCTAACCCAATTTGAGAATTTACCACATCTCTTCTTCCTAAGAATCTTATTCTAAACGATGTCAAAGAGATCTCTTTCATATCCATATTTGCCTCCATACTTTTAATAATTGAATTTTCTTGTGATAAATGTTAGTCACTCATTGGAACAGATGGTTGATTATACTATGGAAGGCTGCATGCTTAAGGACTAAAGGGTGGTTTGAAGTACAATGGAAGGTGATATCGCAACTTTTATCTTTTCTATAAATGGAAAAATTATGCTGTTTGTTTACAAAAGAAATGGAAAGGTCAAGAAAATTCCGCTTATTCACTCCGAATTCGAGGGTGAATTTGATAAAGGGGTTTTAATTTATTGATTCCCCCCCCCCCCTTTTTTTGCCTTTATGTTCCATTACAATCAAATTCTGACGTCTTTAATGTATCTATACCAATAGAGAAGGTTATTTGAGTTAAGTTTAAATATTTATAATTCTGCAAGAGAGGATACTATTTTTTCAAAAAATTTCCGTTTTCTTCATTGTTATAGAAAAACGTGTTAGTGGACAAAAATATCATGTCTCATCTCCTACAGATAAAACTGTGGAGTGGAAAAGGTTGGAAAGGGAAGGTGAATGAGAAAAGTTGTGATGACAACAAGATAGTTACAAAACAACGGACGGGTTAAATAAAGCTCAACAAAAAATTCAGTCACAATTGGTTATGTATTAAACTAAAAATAATATGATATTATTAACTAATATAATAAATACATCCATCTTCTTGGATCAAATACTTCTAATATATGAATCCCTAAACATAACATTCATTGGCTCATTATTACTGAAAATATAAAGAGGGTACCTATGAAGTGCGAAACAATATAGACTTGTATCCCAATATTTATTCTACCTTCATGCGTGATACGGATGGAATCATGGATAACTTTCTGGGTAAAAAGGTGGTGGGTATGAAGGTGGCTTCTTTAAGGCCGCTCGACACACATTCGTTTCCTAAATCTTCAAAAAGGAGCCACGCCCATGAAGGAGGTAGTGAAGGGATGTGTGTGGGGATGAAGGAGGGAGGAAAGTAGGAAGCTCCTATGTAGGAAGGAAGGAAGGTCCAGCTTTTCCTACCTTCCTATGAAGGAGGCATGTGGAGGCGTGAGGAGCGTGTGGAGGCATTTTTTCTTCCCTTCCTTCCTACTTTTCCCTGTTTTCCCCGCCATTCGTACCAACTCCCATTATCACTCATCCGGTGTCTTGAATTCGAAGTTCATCATTCCATTTTGTCCTTTTTTCCCCGTCAATTTGCCATTATTTTGAAATGTCTGATGAAAAAGGAGTGCTAAGTCAAGTTATTGACATGATAAAGCAGTTACTTCACTTGTGGAATCAGATCCACAAACACTATATGGTAAGTAACCAAAGAGGTTTTGTTGGCTGAACGTGCTCCTTTGCAAGTATAAAGATTTGGACCACAACTTCCTCTTTTTCTGTGGTTTCTGGGTAGCACCTACTACCGCACGTGCTATGGCGATTTCAGGTAAAATGTCAAGAGATATCGTGGGAAAACTGAAAAACGAAACACGAAATATTATAAAAAAGGCCCCCAGAACTGGCAATGTGATAATTATATTGATAACCACCAGTGCTGTCGACCAAATAACCGGGGATTCCCCTATAAAAAGGGGAATTCCCTGCAATGGGCTACACTGAATCACCGTTTAATGTTGTCAGAAGTAAAGTTACCTATTAACGTTGCCACCTATTAACGCTGTCACCAGTTACCTATTAATGTTGTCAGAAGTAAAGTTACCTATTAACTGAATCACCACTTAATGTTGTCAGAAGTAAAGTTACCTATTAGCGCTAAATGGACATTACCTGGCTTCAAATCATACATAGCGTATGATGCTTACGAATTGGGGTGTGCAGGATTGATACTTTTAGTTCAGTCGGATATCAATCAGTCAGAACTATTACCAATATGGGAGCCCGACATTCAGGTTGCCCGTTGTATAATTCACTTGGAGGGCGGTTTAGATGTACAACTTGGAGCTCTCTACATACCTCCCTAGTGCAGACGTCTCAATAGAAATTTGTCGATGGCCACGTTAGTTGGAGTCCTACACGAACTAGGACCTACATTTCTCCTGGGAGGGGATTTTAATTCCAAGCATCCGTCTTGGAACTCCCCTAGCACTAATCCCTACGGCGTTCTGATCGAAAACTGGAGACGAAGGTTCAACCTCCATATTGAACATGCAGGAGTACCGACAAGGTATGATCCAAGACCGAACGTTCGTCCAAGTCACCTCGACTTCTTTATATCAAAAGGACTTCTTTGTCAGACATCACACACTAAAGTGATAGAAGATTTGTCATCTGATCATTTACCAGTTCATTCTTTACTTCATGGAACACCAAAAAGCTTCATAACAAAACCTTCCCTCATTCATAACCCGATGAACTGGACAGCGTACAAGTAACATATTGAGAACAATATGTGGGATCATACCGCACTAGTGAGCAAACAAGATATTGATAACGCTAACGAAAAAATCACTATGCTAATGACAACAGGAGCTGGACACGCTGCGCCCAAAAGACCAATCAAGCTGAAACCGAACCTAGAATTCCCTCCTCAGGTCCAACAAGTGTGGCTGGAAAGGAAAAAAGCTAGACGTCGTTATATTCGATCTCGAAATCCAAGCGACAAACTGCTTGCCAATAGACTAGGAAATGCGTTAAAAGCCGAAGTTGCTAACATAAACCACGAAAAACTCCGGGAGAAAATCCTATCTTTGAACGCAAAAGATGGCTCCCTTTACAAGAAAACTAAAACGCTAACAAAAAGTCGCAGATCCATCCCTCAAATAAAACTTGGTCATCGATGGCTTTCACTTCCTGCGGACAAAGCTGCAAGTTTTGCAGACATGCTAGAAGCACGTTTTAAGCCCCATCCTGGTCCACAAAGTGATCAGACGACGGCCAGCTTTCCATCCCCAGCCATATTTTTCTCACCAAAAGATGTAAGAGCGGTCATACGAAGGTCTTCAACTAGAAAAGCTCCCGGACCAGACTTGATAGTCCAACCCCTCCTGCACGCTCTTCGGAAACTCATCGCTCGACTAGCCCACATTTACACGTCTGCAGTAAGAATCGGATATTTTCCCCGAAAATGGAAGCACGCCACTGTGATAATGATTGCAAAACCAGACAAACCGGAAAACGACATAAATTCATACAGACCAATCAGCTTACTTTCTCTACTCTCAAAAACTTTTGAACGCCTTCTTCTCTCTCATTTTCTGAAATTTACTGGCCACTTAATCCCAAATCAACAGTTTGGCTTCACAGACTCCCTGTCATGTCCCCTCCAACTCCAAAGGTTCACTTCGTTCATCAAATCAGCTTTTCAAAATAAACACGTATGTCGGACAACATATTTCGATGCTGAACAGGCATTCGACGGTCTGTGGCACGACGGCCTATTGGCAAAGTTAAGACCTCACCTACCAAAGAACCTGTTTTCACTAATCACTCACTATCTGACTGGTAGAACATTCCAAGTGGTAATAAAAGGAGAATCCTCAACGATTAGGCCAATACTTGCAGGTGTTCCTCAAGGGGGGTGCCTGTCACCATACCTCTACACGCTTTATTGCCACGACCTACCCCTCCCAAATTCGCCGGATTTCTCTGCACTATATGCGGATGATCTGGTTTATGCAGTGAGCTGTCCAGATTCAGAAGCAGCCACTGCTCGCCTACAACAGCTGCTTGAGGACCTTGGCCAGTGGTGCACCAAATGGCGGCTGAAGATAAATCTGAGCAAATTGCAAACAGTCACCTACACATATAAACGGCACTTCACAAACTACCCTCTACGATACCTAAACGAAACTATTCCATCGGCCACCTCTCACCGTTACCTTGGTCTAATTTTGGATCAGCGACTCACGTTTCACGACCACATCACCCAGTTACTGCGCAAACTCAAAATCAGGACCAACCAGCTAAGATCACTTCTTGACAACCCAAACACCCACATTCTCAACAAAGTAAGGATCTACCTCACTCTCATCCGTCCTATATGGACATACGCCCTTCCCATTCGGGGAACTTGTTCGAAATCGGAGTTTCGACGAATCGAACAACATCAAAATTCAACTCTCCAGCGCCGAATAATCCACTCTCCACCACTTGTCAGAAACAAAACCATATACGACGACTTCAAAATTCTCACGCCGTCTGAACTCCTCATAAAACACACCACCACATTCATCAACAACAACCGAGAACACCTCAACCCATTGGCAGCAGATGGTCTGTCCCCTCCCCCAACAATGCCTCGACTAAGCCGCCCACGTTACATATTTTGCAACTTTATGAACAATGAGTGATTAATACTTAGAAAACTCCATACACTATTCCATTTCTACTGTAAGGGTGATACTTGGTGGGTAGGAAGGAAAAGAGTGGGAGGGACCACAAGCAAAGCAGTAGGAGGAAGAAGGAAAAAGGAAGGAGCGTTTGCAGGAATCATCCTCTTTGAGGAGAGTAGGAGGGAGGAAAAAAGGGAAGGAATGTGTGTAGCGGCCTTCAATGATATAGGTTTTGTGTGCAAGGAAATTATCAGCTATTAATTTTATGGCAAAAAACGTGTTCTAAATAATAATTTCCTATTCAAATGAGGTTTTGAATGTTTAGCTTTTTTGCAGTTTTTATCGATTTTTTTTGCAGTTTTTATCGATTTTTTGCAAATTTTAATAAATTTTTGGTACATTTTTCAGCATAATTTTGTACAAAATTTTTTGAATGTTCTATTTTATAGTTAATAAACTTTATTTGAGCAATATTCTGCGAATAAATATAATTTTAACGATTTTTATCCGTTTTTAGTGATTTTGTAGCACATTTTTTGACCAATTTAATGTGCTCAAAAAGTTCTGGCCAACGAACTCATCCTTTCGTTTGGAAAGCTAGATTTTTTGGCACAAGAACAGAATTTCGATCTCAATCCTAAGGAGAGTTATCGTCAAGGATGGCACATATTTAAATACATAATATACTTATATATATAAATATATACATGAACAAGTGTTAACTCTACAATTCGTTTCAGGATGCCTCCAAACTCAAAGAAAAAAATTTTCAAAAATTTCGATTTTAAAAATTTCCGAGCCATTGCAATACCTTAATTTTTTTAACGAAAATTCGCTAAAAACTTCAAAGAAATTAAAAATCTAAAAGCTCTTCTTAAATAGCAGATTACTATTTAGAAATACGGTTTTTGCCATAAAAATAATGGTTAACATTTTCTTTGCACTCATGGAGCTCAAATTCCAAAACAATTCAACATAATATAATATGATAACTTAAGAAAATTTGCTCATACGATCATGCTGCATGACTGAAACTTTTAACGATGATCTACCCTTCACCACCAGATGTTTAGAAATATCTGACAAAGGTTGGAAGCTGTTCTTTTTGCAAATTTCCATAAAGAGTGAAGCTATTAAGAAGAATGGCTCCAAGATTTTCAAACAAAATTTTAGATTTTTTTTTTTTTTTTAATTGAAATCAGTTTTGAGACATTCTGAAACGAATTCTTGAGCTTAACAAATTTTCATATATATGTATATATGTGTGTGTGTGTGTGTGTGTGTGTGTATGTGTTTGAGTATGCGCGTGTGTGAGCTGGTCGAAAATGTTTTTCATTGAAATCCGTTTTGAAGCATTCTTAGACGAATCCTTGAGTTCAACACTTTTACTTATATTATATATATATATATATATATATATATATATATATATATATATATATGTGTGTGTGTGTGTGTGTGTGTGTGTGTGTGTGTGTGTGTGTGTGTGTGTGTGTGTGTGTGTGTGTCTAGCTCATGGCCACGACTGTGTCATGGCGTGGGTGTGGTGCGGGAAAAGAGTCACAGAGTTACTTGAGTTGGGCATCTCAGCGGGAGTGCTCTGTGGTATGACCACCTGCGTCCAGAGGGGTTCTTACTAAAATTGGTGGTCATTTTATAGAGGCATTTCCTTTCATCCTACTCTCTCTCCTCCTCCTTCAGCTTCCTTGATCCCTAGGGCCGGCGTCGGGTAAATCGCGGCATCCTTCCTCCCCACTTATTTAATTAATGTTTGTTTTCTACTTTTTTTGGTGTGCCCCCTCCACCTTTGAGAGGAGTTTTATAAAAATAAAAATAAAAAGTGTTAGTGTGCGTGTGTGTGACCTTTTAGACAATAACTCTCCTTAGGATTGAGATGAAAATTCCATTCTTGCGCCAAAAAATCAAGCTTTCAAATCGAAAGGATGAGTTCCTTGGCCAGCATTTTTTGAGCATATAAATTGGTCAAATTTCAAAAAATGTGCTAAAAATAAAAAATTACTAAAAATGGGTAAAAACCACTAAAAATCGTTGAATTCATTTTTAAATCAGAATTTGAGGCAAAAGAAGTTTATGAACGATTAACTAGAACATTAAAAAAGTTGAGCTCAAGTTTATGCTGAAAATGAACTTGAATTTCATCAATGCTTGCCAAAAAATATACAAAACTGCAAAAAAGCTGAAAATCCAAAATCTTTTTTGAATTGGAGGATATTGCAGAAACAAGGTTTTGCCATAAAATTGTTAGTTAACAATTTCTTTTTACTTAATGTGTTCAAAAAAAAAAAAAAAAAAAAAAAAAATGAACATATAGTACGATAATTTAAGAAAATTCGCTCATACAATCGTGTTACATGACTGGAACTTTTTTTTATACATACATAAAAATACAACTCTGAAACAGGAATACTTTGATGTTGTTCTGGGAGGTCGAATGCTCTTCACCAACCACAGACAAATGCGCATATTTATTTTATTTGTAAAGATATGTGGTCAGGTTAGGTGTACATCCATGTTGGGTTTGGGGTGCTACAGCCGGACTAAACTCCCATTTTTGTACCAACCTTGTTAGAGGTTATTTTGTCAGGAGGATACTTAACTAGATTAAAATAACGCTCACCAATAATAAATCAACTTTTTTTTTTGTAATTTTTTCATGTCACAAGGAATTGGGATTCAGTGATACGGCAATGAGTGCCTTAATACGTAAATTTTGAATGAAATTCCTAATTTAATCGTGGCTTTCCCTTTGCTGCTACACTCAAGTTAGTTAATCTATGTTATTAGGTAATTTTTATGGTAATATATTAATGTTCTTGCTACTGAAATTCTTGAAGTTTCCAAAGATTGAAAATGTGAATATGGGAAGTGGTCTGGGATGAAAGGGATTTATCAAACTACAACTGTAAACATTGAAAGAACCTGAAATACCATCGAGTAGGAAACATGCATGGACTGCTCAAAAAGCATTTGGTCAACAAGATACAGGATCACATCCACTGAACTTTTTTTCTGCAAAAATTTGGTCTGATATTGCTAATGTTTGTCAAATGATAATAATCATTAACATTTTGAAAAAACAATCTTCAATGCATCTCTTGGAGGGTTACGGATAACAACTTATTACATGAAATGCAACTTCGGTTAATCATCGTACAGTACCAACGTCTACCTATTTAACAAAATAGTTTTTAAGAATAACATAAAGTATAGTTTTGTGTTGATTGCAGTGAAAGCAGAGTAACTTACAACATCAATCTCTGTATTCGAGTGTCCCATATTACAAATAACACAGCCATTTTTCATTTTATCCATGTGTTCCCTGGTAACAACATTCTTGTTTCCGGTGGCTGTTATTACAATATCTACTGCTCTTATTACTTCATTCAATTTTACGACCCTGAATCCATCCATACTGAAAAATAAGGAATCAAATTGATTAGCGTCCTAGTTAACTTGAGGCCTAGTAAAAATTATGACTATCGAAGATATTAAAAAATCTATAGAGCCAGAGGCCGTGGGCGAGGTGTGCTAACAGTTGGAGTGAAAAGCCACCGTAAAGGTAGATATTAAATTTAAGAAAACTGTAGTAAAGGACTGTACATACTAGGGACAGTACATATTAGGAAAAGTTAGTAAAACAGGTACCTAAATACTAACTATTCTTTTTCTTTACTAATATTAACAAATAAGACTGACGTCTAGGTCCTCATAATGGACTGAGAAGTTTGATGTCTCCTGACCTCCAAATTTAAAGTTAGATGGAAAAATCTAGAGCACCATACACTTGAGGCTGGATGTTGACAGTATGGATACTGCCACACTATTACATTAGATCTGTATCTACAAATTACACAATTTAATACCTGCCACCGAACGATCAGGTATTTGAACCTGAAAAATATAAAGTTTGTGAAGGAAACTGTTAATGTCACCAATGACAAACAACAAGTTTCACGACCCAATACATTAGTATAGGATCAAGTGATATAATCATAATGAACAAACTCAATCTCCATGTTTTCGTCAGTTTTCCGAGCTTCTGAATATTAATACCTATCAAATTACTTTGCCCAGACGTTTGGGTATAAGGATCATGTGTGTTCTTACTGGGGTTTGAACTTCTTCATTAAAAATAGCAATTTATTGAAATCTTACATAGATCTCGAATTTGGACTAGTTAATTGGAATCTTTTAATTAGGCATTTTGATTTAACCACTTTGAATAGAAAATATTAAGAAAAATCGTGACAACTAATTGGATCAGGGGACAGGAGCAGTGCACCAACTGATTCGTCCCTCAGACACATCTATGTAGCAAAACGAAGACCTAGGGCAGTGGTGGTTGTTGGTAGTAGTGGTGGTTGTAGTAGATTGTGTGGTAGTTGTGTTGTATATTTATTTGCAGGTAATTTATATAAAGGAAGTACACATAAAGTATCTTTCGAGACTGGAGGATAAAAGCTCAATAATAACCTTTGAAGTGTGTAACATGTATTGTCTCTTACGCCTTCCATGTACTACAGTTTTGTTAATTTCCTCCATCATTCTGGCTTTTTATTTCAACTTTTACCACATCCTCATAGCTACAGACGCACAGTGTGTGTGTGATCACCAATAACTGTAGCCACAATTGTGGTGAATGAAATAATGAAGCAACCGTAATGAAAAAATAAAAAATTGTTGCTAGGCTACTCACCTTGGTAGTTACATGTACTTCGATAGTCACAGAGGTTGTAGCTACCTCAAAGAATGCGTAAGCAGTTATTTTTTTTTTATGATCTGTTAAATGAAATTGATTGTGAAGATGGAGGACCACCAGGTAGCATGAGATTTTGATAGAGGTAGGGTCATATTTATGGTGAAGTTAAGTGGAGTTTGTTAGTTTTGTGTTGGATTTTGACTCCATTATCATATCCACTTTCTCCAACAGTTGGTTCTCCTGTTGTTTTTAATATATTAAAATCATTGACATTCGAATTCTGCACTGTTTTTGTGATCAGTACCTAATTTTATCAAGTCAATATAATTACTTTTCCACAAATTTGATTTCACTGGGTAAGGACAGATTTTTTGGGACTACAGTCAGCATGTTAATCAAAATTTCAATCAATGAACTACTTATGCGAATTAAAATATGGTTAATAAAGTCTTGTTACAATAAATTATTTAGATAAAATTACTTACCATGCTTGCAAAGCACATATGGGGTCGATTTCAGTAACATAGACTATGCAGCCTAAACCTTTTAAAGCCTGGCAACAACCTTTGCCTACTTCACCATAACCGCACAATACCACTTGCTTTCCTCCAAACATAATATCCGTTGAACGTTTCAAGCTGAAAAATAACAGAAAGTCAAAAACAAATGGTTGAAAAATACTTGTAAATTTATGTAAGACAATAAGAACTGTGAAGGGCCCTCAACCGATTCTCACAATTACATTAGCCTACCTAAGATACCTTCATATAGCAGTTAATTTACTATGGCTCTGAAAAGTATGCAATATTTCGTTGATTATAAATAGAGATGTAGCATATCTATTAAGATTCCTGTTGGTTAGACCATTTCGTTAACACCACACAAATACTCATTAGTTGGACTTTCCCTCTAACCTTTCCAAATTTTCTCAATAGCCTGTTTCTTTATTTTCATTTCAGTGTTTTGACGACTTTTTGAAACCATTGGAAACATTGCTCTCGCATTTTATCATATTTTATTACGGGGATCTTTATCAACACCTTCAGTGCAGAGGACCAAAATAACGGTCGTCAGCGCTCCCCCAACCAAGCAGAGGACCGTCATTTCGATCCTCTTTCCCCTCACAACTGCCTGGAGAAGTGGGGCTCGGGAGAGTCCATTCCTCTTCCTTGTGGTTTCTCTTCTTTTTTTCTTATTCAGCATGAGCCCAGCTCTCAAACTGTCTGCCCAGGAGCCAACAAACTCTTTCCAGTGATTTCTTACGAGTTTTTCCTGTGAAAGTCGATTTTTGCAATTCAGGTTGGGGGGATGAACAAGATTTTGAGTCCAGCACTGAAAGTGTTGAGCTTCCAGAAATATTTGATTAACCTACTTATCTGGTTAAAAAAATCTTTCTGGATGCCAAATCACATCTGGTTTCAATGGGAAGGTACTAGCATTTCAATTTATTTCTTCCATTTTACTATTTCACAAGGATTTTCGAACAGTGCTCTATTTATATTGCAAGCAGAAAAAGCCACGGCAGTATTATGTCCAGATAACTATTCAATTTAACGTGAAACTGTCAAACACAAATTGGATTCCCAGAAACCATGTAGAACTAAGCCAAAACCAAGTGTTTTAAAATTTTATTCCCATAAAAAATAAATAATTGAATTAATAATATAATTGGGATGGGATTAGATTATGCCCAAGATATTAGAAGAGATGAATCTACCAAAACCCAGGTTTATTGCAAGGCATAAATGGAATCAAACTATCCTTTTCAGCAGACTGAGAATCCATCTTGTAATTTTGTTTGAAAATAAACGTTATCTGAGTATAAGAAAAAAAAAATTTTTCTATCGAACAAGGAGTTTTCAAAAATTATTGTTAAGTAGTACTATTTCCCATCCCCAATCAATCACGAATCAACTTGTGGGGTGGTGACCATGAGAAACTTGGTGGAGCACTAGCTCGTGTCACCAAGGCTCTTCTTAAGCCATAGTAGAAGCTGTGCCCCCTTTGTAAGTTACTACAGCCAAAACTTACTAAGGGCAGGTATAATACTGAGAGGTTGCTTGAGGAGCTTGACATGGTTTTCTCTGCTGTGAATCCTTGGAATCCTTGGCTGGGCTTTCTACCTGGTATTGGTTTGAATAGGATGATAAATGGAAAATGGTTGAGGTGAAACATGTTATGCTTTGATTCATTAAGTTCAGTAGATCACACATCAAACAACAGTGAGCAGCGATTCAGGAATTTGAAAATGTCTGATTCGTGAATGTGGGTGTGAGGTCAAAACTCGTGAAAAGCAAATTTTTGGTCTCAACAACTCATTTATGTAGATGTCCAAGACTCGCAAGTACTAGCATGTTTGTGAACAGCAAAGACCCGTTCAGATATCTTAGTACTTGAGACAGCCAAATTAGTGACAAAACCAGTGTGTACAATATCTATAAATGCTAAATAAAAAATAACAATTTAACGATAATTAAATAAGAATTACCTGTCTAAAATTGATTCACGACAACTGTAAAGGTTGTCAAATTTCATTTTTGTAACTGAATCGTTGACATTCATAGCAGGAACAGTTAATTTTCCAGTTTTAGACAGCTGGTACAGCCTGTGAACACCAGTTACACTCTCTTCAACAATCCCTAGAACAAATAACAAATTAGTGGTTTGAGAGATAAATCCAAACCCACCCCTAGGAAAACATATGACAGAGGAACGAAAACAGTGCATATTTTCATGAGTTAGTAAATTAGTTAACAGTACCGGCCATTATTAGCAACATACAACAATATTATTAGAGACTGAGTGTGCTGCAAACCTACTTGCTCAACTGTTTGAAAACTGTTGGGAAGGAACATAATTCCTCCATTACTCATTTGAATAAAAAACCAAGTATTTGGCCAATTTACTTGATGTAACCACGTTTTACTTGTAAATTGATTCAGCTGCTGTGCTTCAAGCATGGGTAGGTACTACACACATTGACTGGCATGATGGAGAGACTGCGAAGTGGTTATTATCAGGGGAATCAAGAGGCCACACATGTAGGCCGTACATGAATTTATAATAATATATGCGCATAATGAGTTTACGGTAGGTAAGTAGAAATATATACCTACCTGTGGTAATCTAATTTAGCATAGTTAACCATAGAAATAATTCTTACCCAAACTTTTTGACAAAATTCACAAAGAAAAATCCTGGCACTGGGATTGTACGGAAAGTATGTGTAGTTGGGGGAATAAATTTTAGAATTCATTACCTTTGATTGCTTTGAACAGAGTGGGGTATTTCTTGAGCATCAGATGTGTTGCATCGCCTCCATCATCTAAGATCATGTTTGGTTGCCAATTTTCAGCATTTATACACCTATCAATGCACCACCAAAAATCTTCTTCCGTTTCTCCCCTCCAGGCAAATACAGGAAAACCTTGAAAAAAAGAAGAAAATAACAATTGGACCTTGTAACGCCAAAAAGACTTTTACAAGTGAATAATCTACTTTCATTTCATTCCATTTCAAATTAAAACCATTGATTAGTGCATACTGTAAATGTATAAGTTTCTAATAGATATTCTCTGTTTGGTAAAAGGGAGTTCTATCGAGTAGGTAAGTAGACACCTACTTATTTCGGAGTAGAATGTTTTCCTTGTTTAGATAGAAAACTATAGAATACTCGTATTTTCCTTCTTCAGAGAAAAATTGAAGAATCAAACAAGGTACCTACCTACTAATTGGGTACGTGACAGCAGTACCTACATGGGTTTCAAATCCAACCTGGGCTTGAAAACATCTTGCATTGGCCTTTACAGATGACAACGTTCTAATAAGGTTTTTTCAGATAAACCGTTCTGAACGTGGTTCTCAGAAAAGAATTCCAAACAGAATGGGATGAGAACCGAGTTCTGAACTCTTGTCTCTCTAAACGCGTTGAACACAATTCAGAATGAATATCTTCCGGATGGTACTTCAGGCATCAATAACCACTAATAAGTGGGGTTAGCTTGGTAGGTATTTCGAAGCTCCTATGTTTTGACCTTATGACGATCTGATTAAAAATGAATCCGAATAAAAAAATACTTCTTGTTTCATCTTTCCTCTAGTTAAAAAATGGCGAAATTCACGGTAGGGAAACGTAGTTATTCAAAAGTAATGTTCCAAGTTAAGGAGCATGGCCTTATGAATTTTCGTGGTTTTTCTTTTGAATTTTGAGCACTTTGTGTGCACAGAAATAGTTAACTATTAAGGGTATCTACAAAAAAAATTCTTTATAATGATATATTCTGCTTTACAGACGAATATTAGGATTTCAAACCTTTCTTTTCATTATTTATCCACCTTTTCTTTTCATGATTTATTTCCCTAACGTACTATTTCAAGGTTCATAAACTTTTTCTGAGGAGCATTCTGCTGAAAATATAAATCCAACAATTTTAAGAAATTGTGAGCCTTGTTAATGATTTTTAGCGGATTTTCCTAGAAAATGAAGCTATTGCAATGGCTCCAAAATTTTAAAATAATAATTTTCAAAAATTTTGTCCATTGAAATCCGTTTTGAGACGTTCCGAAACGAATCCTACAGTTTAACGCTTTTTCATATATATACATACACACACACACACACACACACACACACACAAACACACACACACACAAACACACACACACACACACATGTATATATATATAATACTCGGCCCTTCGGGCCTCGCAAGGGGCTCCGCCCCTTGACCCCGCCAGGGGGGCTTCGCCCCCCTGGACCCCCCTAATCTATACTCGGCGCTTCGCGCCTCGCCGGATCTTTTCTCTTTTCTACTGTGTAGAAAACGAGGATAATTTGCTATGCAATTCGTCTCACGAGAAAAAAAAAAAAAATTTCAGGCCTGGCCGGGATTCGAACCCACAACCTTCGTCTCACGAGAAAAAAAAAAAAAAAAAATTTTCAGGCCTGGCCGGGATTCGAACCCACGACCTCTTGCTTCCCATCTCGGGACAAAAAACGTTACACAAAAAAGTGGACATTTTAAAAAAATTATTGGGGGTCGGCCTAAGAATTGCATAGCAATTAATATATATATATCCTTCTGGATGATAACTATCCTTAGAATTGAGATAAAAATTCTATTCTTGTGACAATTAATCATGCTTTTCAAATGATAGGTCGAGTTCATTGGCCAGCATTTTTGAGCACTTTAAATTGGTCAAATTTTAAGAACAGTGTTGAAAAAATAGCTAAAAATAGCCAAAAACGGCTAAAAATTGTTAAGTTTATAACTTGCTAGGAAATCGATAACTGCAAAAACGTTAGACGAACATAGACGAATATAGAATCTAACTTTCCATGAAGACCATCTTCGTAGACCTCATTTTCATAATTTGTAGGTAGTTGGGTTGTGATGGGGAGAAATGGTAGGCTTGTCTTTGATGAAATGTTTATTTGTCTATATCTAGCTAGCTTAGTACTTTCGCTATTGTAGGCCTCATCAGAGCTTTTGGATATATTTGTTCGGTTATTATCATTATCATTGAGTTTGATATTAAGGTTGGTCTTCCTTTGTAACATTAATTATCATTGAGTTTGAAAATAAGGTTGGTCCTCCCTCCTTCATCATATTATAGTGGGTAACCAGTTGTGTTTGGTTCCCTTGCTGTGTTCAATTTTTTTGTTAAATTGAGAAAAAAGCAAATTTGTTGGTGGAGCACATTATCTTCCAGGGAGAACTGTACTTAATTGCCAAATGAAGGTACACAAGAAAAGTAAACAAAAATAAAGAGGAGTGAAAGGTATCATCTTGAGTACCTCGATACCTACCTACCTCAAAATACAAAATAACGTTTCCAAACAACAATGTCGCCAGAAGGATTAGGCAACTAACGAGAACAAAAAATCCTTTCCTATCTAAAAATCAGCCAGCAGCTATATCGTCAGCCCTTCAACACTACACTTATAGAGAAATTCTTTTGTTACAAAAATAACCTGTGCCATTTAATTACAACCACCGATAATGAATATTATAAGATGATATTCACAGAAGTAAGGTTAGACACGAAGGCGATATGGAAAATAATTAATCAGAGAGCGAGCAGAAATAAAAGATAACTGTAATCGCTTCTATTGACATCGCTGAGGCCGGTACTAAGCTAGTAGATAACCCGGGTGAAATAATTGTGAATGTCTTTTCCCACTGCTCGAGAAAATATGGTCAGAGCAGCCACTAAGGATGCGCCCGATAAAATTGATTTGAGAGCCAATGCCCACACTGAAGCCTTCGTCAAAGTCTCAGAAACCGACGTCAAAAAAGTAATAGACAGTTCTTGTCTCGGCATGGATAACTTCAGCACTGAAATGGTCTAACAATGCCAAGACTTTCAAGTAGCTCCTATAAGGCATATAGCCAATCACAGTTTTTGTGAAAATAGGTTCCCCTCTGTATACAAGAACGCATTGCTCATCCCTCTACACAAGAAAGAAGATCCTACAGATATCAACAACTATCGTCCAATAGCGCTCTTATCAGTTCTATCCAAGATAATTGAAAGGCTCACCAAGAACTTCTTTGTTGACCTCTTTGAGAGCCAACAAAAGATAAGCAAGAGGCAATTTGGGTTTTGAAAGGGCAAAAGCAAAAACGACGCCATATGTCTCAACGCCAAATGCATACTGCGCTCCCTTGATGCAGGGCAAAAAGTAATATGCATATACCAGGACCTGTCCAAAGCATTTGACACAGTCTCTCACGCAAATTTGGTCAAAGCTGTTGAGGAGACGAGTGTGCAGGGGCTTCGTAAAGTGGACTACTAGTTACCTGGAGAACCGCCACCAATTCACAAAAACTGGCCACGCCATCATTGAAAAGCGGTGGCAGTAGGTGTGGTATACCCCAGGGAACCGTTCTCGGGCCCATTTACTTCATTGTTTTTATGGATAGTTTGCTAAAGATGGAGTCAGAGGGTGAAACAGTGTCTTTTGCCGATGACACCGTTTTTATAGGAGCAGGAAATGGATGGGAGCAGACTGTGAAAAAAGCAGAAACCTGTCTCACTAGAAGTAATCACTGCCTAAACGAGATGGGTATGATGCTGATCACATCTAAAAGTAACTTTGTAGCCTTTTCACTCCAAGAATCCAAAATCCCTCGGATCAGTTTCATGAAATGCTACTCTGTTGACTGTGTGAACCTTGAACAATGTGCCTGCCCGAGAATTCAGCAAGCCTCTTCCGTTTGCTATCTATGTGTGGAAGCTTACCAGTGTCTCAAATCGGACTTACATATAGAGAAAGTCGTTTAAAGGATGCAACAGCTGGTTTACATATGCTGGGAGGTGAGAAACTTCTTGGCCATGTCTTCTCTCAAGATGGTTTATTACACCCTGGTACAAATCGATTATGATCCACAGTGTGACAGGATGCACTCCATGACATCGTCTTCTGGGCACAAAAACGGACTATCAAGGTCTTATTGAAAAAGAAACGGAGGTTCCCCACTGCTACCCTCTTCAAGGAGTTTGATGTTTTAACAATTAGAGAACTTTGTGACAAAATAACTATCGTCAATATATTCTGCAAACTCCACAGCAACGACATCGAATGCTTAGAGGATGGTGTCACCAGGGCACATGGACAATGCCTCGCAAAAATTCCATTCAGAAAAATACACCACGGACAACTGGCGAATGACTACAGAGTAGCCAAACTCTTCAATTCCCTGCTGCTTGACATTCGCTCAATCACAAAACCGGATGTATTCAAGGAGTTGAAAAAATATAAGCGGGGTCAGTCAACATCGCATTAGAAGAAAAAATTGAACTTTATTGACATTCATCATTCTCTAAGTGAACTTAATTGGCTGTGTATGTATCATGATTAGTTGATTTCTACCAATATGATCAATATGTACTTTATCACAACTCCTCTCCACAGCACAAGTCCTTGACTTAAGGAGGGGGGTAGCAAGACGCATCAATTTATTCTGTCAAATTTATCATGTAGGTAACTTATCAATATTGCAAAATAATTTTAAAAAACATTAAAAATAGTTGGGGGACCTTGAGCATGTATCTTAGGACATCTATAGAGACAAAAAATAAAAATAAAACAATAAAAGGTAACAAGTCAGAATCTAAATCATCAGTTTTGATTACAGTATGGTTTTGTCACTTTGTTATGGCCCGAAAACATTTGATACCTCGGACGGAGTTCAAACTCGCGTCGTTACTACTAAGGAGAAATTTCCCCTTAGTTGCAATACTCGAATGGGTTGAGTTATGAGGCCGATTAATCAAACCTCTTCGACTGGGGGTTATTTTTCTGGAGCGTAACATTTCCCCGGAGTCAAATACCAGCCTTGTCGGCTGGTTTGGGGTCGGATGAATGACGAAGTGGAACTGCAGACCACTGGCTCAGCAGATGCTCACTGGAAGAAGTCAGCACTTGAGGGAAGTCATTGTCATGGTGTGTTTTAACTCAAGTGAGTGAAGAAGTGAAAGATGCTATGACAGGGAATGGGATGTGATTGTTTAAGGTTTTTTTTTTTTGGGGATTTTGCCAATGACTCAGGGAGGATTTGGGGAAAATTTCAAAAACGAATCAGTAGTAATAAATTGAAAAATGACAGCAGATAATAAATACTCAATGGGGTAAAAAGGGCTTATTCATGACTGCCTGCCTGGTAAGGGAGACGAGCCATCGCATTCACCATCAGCAACAGCGTCTTACGCCTTTACTGTAATTTTGGAATCTCCAACACCACCTTGATATGATTATTAAATTTATCGATTTGCTTGTTTATTTACATTATAAATTTTTCATTTCATCATGGGAGGGGATGAAATAAGGGGGGGGGGGGATATAGAAACCAATCATGATGTTTTAACTATTCTCGTCCGATTATCGTAATAATTTTGAATTTGTTCAGTTATGAACTTTGTCTAGTTTTGGAAAATATGTCAGGAGTTTCAAAGACGTCTAGGATATCTTATCTTAACATCTGTTATGGATATATAATATTTATTTACATCTTATCTAAATATCTTGGGATACTTATTGTACTTTATTATTATATTAAAGTAAAATAAGTAAAGATTTGGGGGGGTTTGGGGTTTTTTTGTGGTTACCTCAGGGCTATGAGGCCAGTGTAATAATCAAACCTCTTCGACTGTGAGGGTTATTTTCCTGGAGCGTAACAGATGTTTTCCACCTCATCCTGATCACCCCTCCCACAAATTTCCTTATTTTCAACTCCAACTCTGGGTAAGATGACAAACTGGAAAATTATTACAGTCATTTAAGCCTACACTTGACCAGGCATTTTTCCGGTTATTTCCTATACATTGCATTATTTTTAAATATAGTTTCAAGTTCAACGTGTACTCATTTTTTCCACTTCATGGAAAGACATTGAATCATGGATATGTTTCTGGAAAATGAATTTGTATATCATATACCAGTAGGCCTATTAAATTCACATACCTAAATAATAATCTTTTTATTAAGATAGGTAAGGTACCTACGGTTCCACTTCATCTCCAAGTAGTTGTTATTGCAAACTACAAAGAATTTCAGAATTCCTATGCAATCTGTGATTCCTATTCCATTCATTTTCTATTGTTGCATTGTTTGCAGAAGGTGATTTAGTTCACATGATGATGTTGGAATTTGGCGATCAACTCTAATTGCAGATACATTATGTTCCACATGTTGTCCAGATACATCATATTTGTAGTTAAAAACAAATATATTCATTCTTCATTATATCAAGCACCTTGTAGAATGCAGTTATACATCAATATTTAATTTACAATAGATGATCATACAGTACCTATGGGTGGGTAGCCGCGTGACATCACACTATATTGATCTTGGTCAATTATTCGGATCCAATAACGGGCGATCACTCATAACTTCTCAGTCCGTTTTGTGTTGAGAACATTTTTCCTTTCGTGCGAATCTATTTCACACAAGCTTTTTCTGTGTTGTAGATGTCAATAGTATGGAAATCCTATAGGTACCTACTAGTTTTGTGTTTTCATTTGTTCGTTGGTATCGTGTTTGATTTAGGTATGTCGTGATAATTTTATGTTCACTCTTTTTCTCGTCATGTAGTAACGATTAACTGTGCGATCTTGGTTGACCTCTGGAATATACATTTTTTCCATTATTTTTTTGAATATACCAAAAGGAACTGAGCATCTGGAACCCCAAATATTGCTCGTAAAGATAAGAACAAAGTGGGCAATGCATTTTTTCATTCTTATTACCACTGAATCATATTGAAATTTAAACTTTGGGTTTATTTATGCGCTTATATTATTACCTATATGTGCTTCAATTATAGTAAAAAGTTCCAGGCATGCAGCATAATCGTATGAGCGAATTTTCGTAAATTATCGTACTACTCGTATATTATGTTACAGTGTTTTGAAAATTAGGGACTTTGAGGAGAAAGAAATTGTTAACAACCAATTTTATGGCAAAAAACTCGTTCTAAATAATATTTTGCATTTCAGAAAGAGAATTTGGATTTTTAACTTTTCTAGCAGTTTTTCTCGATTTTTTAGCAAGTTTTAATGGAATTTAAGTACATTATTCAGCATAAGTTTGTACACAATTTTTTAATGTTCTATTTTATAGTTAATAAACTTAATTTGAGTAATAGTATGCTAAAAATATAAATTTAACGCAGTTTTTTTAAAGCTATTTTTAGTGACTTTTTCAGCACTTTTTTGAAATTGGACCAAGTTAATGTGCTCAAAAAATGCTGGCCAACGAACCCGTCCTTTCGTTCGGAAAGCTTGATTTTTTGGCGCAAGAACGGCATTTTTATCTCAATCCTAAGGAGAGCTATTGTCTGGAACGACACACACGCACACACTAGCCAGTAATTACGTGCTGTTCTCATTTTGTGTTCAAATTCTGGAATCTAATTGGTCAAGTACCAACCGAACTTGCCTACAGATCTATCACTACTTACGTAGATATCACTATATTAGGTACTTGGGTAGGTACGCAAATAGTTTTAGTTTAATTACTTTGATATCTTCACTCCTTTCGTTTCAAAAGTCTCGAGTTTTATTGAGAGTATGAACTGACAATAGTTGAAGGCGGTAAATAAATCGAAGTCCCCTTTTCATACCCCTCCTTCAACTGATTACTCCAGTCCGTCAAAGAGAAGAGCAATAAACAGAAGAAAACGACGCGTCAACAATACCAAACCAGATAAAATCAAGGAACATTGTAACAAACGACTTGAAATGGAATTTGACTGCTTTCATATGGTTGGTTCCCATAGTAATAATAAACTGTGATGAATTAATAGAAAGTGGACCAGTGGAGTCAACTGCTGTGGGCATTTTGGCGGACTCTGAGGAAATTCAAACTTCATTTTCTTTAAATCATAGAGACTCTTAAAAAAAATTATTCTCGTCATCACGTATCGTAGGTATTAATATCACATTCAACATTTTCTGTAGAGGCCAGTTCATCATGTTGAGTTTAAGGGGCTTCCAAGTTCTCTACATTTTTAGGAGCAGCAGGAATGATTCAATGCAAACGCCATTCGTGCTTGTGCGAAACAACACAAATAACGAAAGTGTAAAAATGTGAGATTATAACTACAGTTAACAAGATAAAAATATTATCTCTAATTTCAACATCCGCCATTTTTCCGAGCTAACAAAATTTCTCAAAAATTTGTTTTTTTTATCAGAATAGAATACATGTAAGTTGTTAAGTTCTAACAATTCACGTTGAGTTATTACTTTTCTAACAGGATAATAGTAAGGTTTGGGCACATTTCTTTCTATTTTTCACCATGATTTCATTTATTTTCCTTTCTATTTTTTCTTGAGCAAAACTGGGCTCAGGACACGTTGGATTCCATTCCAAAACACGGTAGTTATTCTACAACATAGTTTTGAATGTTGAAGGTACATTGGTCTTAGTCTTATTACATCATGATCCACGAAATTAAGGACAGTGCACAGGATGTGTGTGGCTCCATGACTCTGGGCTCCCATGGATAGCTTCACAACACTGAAGTGGTAGGCTGAACTACAAAGGACAGTACCTATTACTACTACCTAAGCTTTTACTACAACTACTGCTTGAAGTAACGATTCATTTTCTTTAATTCATCTCTATGATGGGAAAATGTGAGATTACTGACTGTGGCCAGACTGTTTATCTGTATATTTGGATTCATAGAATTTATACGTAAAATAATACATTTTTCATCAGTTCGTTGTAACATTTCAAAGAATTTTCGCAGCCTTGCTTGATTATTGACTTACATTTTTATTCAATCTGAGCTGTTCTAAACAATATTGAATGATCATTCCCGATTTGGCTTTAGTGTCTTAACTCAGTTTGTGATTCGTCTGGACCATCAATGCCAATGTTAGGCATCAGTTTTGTGTTAGGTAGATATCGATAAAAAACCTACTTATATCTTAAAAAATGAATACATCAAAATGGATATATCAAAATAACAGACAATTGATGGATGGAGGGGATCAACACCCTGGGGGTACCTACAAAAACAACATGAAAACCTTTAGTAGTAACAGATACTGCCATGTGAAGTACTTGCTATGGATTCAGAGTTAAGGAGCTATGGGGGTACAGTGTCATGGAGAAGTTGCCTCACCCACCCAACACATTGTCATCATATCCTTGGATCGTGAGCCAATGTACTTACAACTTTCAAAACAAGATTGTAACTTGAATACCGACAACTGGACTAACTTCGGACAATTTTGGAGGATTTTTACAATTTTCATGCATTTAAGCCTTCCAAAAAATTCCACAAAAAAATAAATTATTATCCTTCACATCTCAGTAATCAATTCAAAAAGCAATAATTTCTTTTAATGGGCCTAGTACATGTATATTTTTTAAATTTAATGTGTACGGAGTTAGGTACTCCAACACAAGGAGTAACTTCGGACACCCCTCTAAAATCAACAAAAAATTATTGTTTTGCTTTGCCAGACAGTAGGTGTTTACTAGATGTTTTTTAAAAAAACTCCGAATCAGAAACACGTGTAAAAAATATTTTTATTTCATGACTTCATCCGATAATGTCAAACAACACCAAAACAAAGTTGAGTGTGAGTGCGTGGATTCCTGCAATAGCTACCTTCGATTGATCGTGCCAGGCATAGGTTTTCGGGGTTAGGCCGCTATGGCAATAATTTCTCGCAGATCTTCATCTTCATTTCTTGGGGGGGGAAAAAGATGAGTTTTCTCTACTTCATATTGTCAAGGAGTTTTCGTGGAAGACACAGATGTGTGGTATGGAAGTAAATGTTGTTCTATTTGCTAACTTCTTGTGCAGTATTTCTTTCTTCCGTAATATGTCAGCTGTGCTGTATGGCACGTCAAGGTGTAGGCGATGACCCCGTCAATTTTGTCTTAATGACATTTTTTAGGGTTTGCTCATCTATTTATGGTTAAATATAGGGATTTCAATGCTCAATATTGTGAATGATGATTTGAATTTGCTCGGCATTTACTCGTGGTGTAATTTACTTGTAGGTAATTTTACAGGCAAGGGCGCAGCTGTGCATGATTGCCCCGAGTAATTACTGTGAATGTCCGAAGTTACTCCTGCAAAGTATGATTTTTAGTAAAACGTCAGCTCGAAAAAAGACTAATGAAAGTAAACCATAGCTCTTGAAGGGGTCACAAAGTTGACCCATATCACCACTGAATGTCATTGAAACCATTACCCGAACTTGTTAGTGTTCTGAGTACATGAGTCACTAATCGTACTTGGAAAAAAAAAAAAAAAAAAGCTATAAATGAAATATTTTCCTAAAATTTCCTCGATGTCTGGCAGCATCCTATAATGTCAACAACAACACGAAAACAAACCGCGGGAAAAGAGGAAGCTGTAGAGCAGGTTTCTTGTGATTTTATGGGCCTCTGCAAGGGCGCAGCAGCGCATGATCACCACAAAGTATAAATATCCGAAGTTACTCTAAGCGTCCGAAGTTACTCCATTTGACGGAATGGATTTGTTTCTGAATGGGATCAAATGGTTCTGAGCTCAGTCTTAAATGTACTTCCGTGAAAAATAAATAAAATCATGGTGAAATGCCCATTAGCTAAGGAAGAATGTCCATCAATGCGTCCACCATTTTTCTCCTTTTAAATCGTTTGAGTATCGTTTTATTTTTACTAGTTTTCAACAAACTGCTCAATGATTGTGATGGGTTGGGTTACATACTTCCAACTAGCCTTTGTGAGCAAAGCACATTCATAATAATATGTTGTAGAGTTGAGGCAGTTTTCCAAGATATTTCAAGGTTCAAGATGTTCTAAATCGCAGTGGTTGGTACATCAGAACAGGCCAATGAGTTCACCATTCTAAGAAATTTGCTATTTAACCCTATATTAGTTGCTATTTTTAGATTTACAGATTTAGAAGAAAACGTGTTTTCTTTTTGTTCAAATCAGAAAAATTAAATGAAAGAAGAAAAACAACACAAAATTTGTTAATAATGGAATATGTTTCAAACATACCAGCTTCTGCAAGAGCTGCTGCAACTTCATTCTGTAAAGAACAAAAATACATCAAATGGCATGCCTAGTGCAAAAACACGAATTACTACTAAATGTATGGACTACACAACAATTTATTGGTCAATCTCATATAACGCTTGTAACATCTTGAAAACGAAACATGCTGCTGGGTAGTCTGGGACAACATTATTTCTATATCATGAAATATCATAGCTACCTACCCATTCTTTGATGCTTGAGTAGGCACCTATAGGTCGACCAGAGATGGTTTGCGTTCCGAGGGCGCACCCTACGTTGAACTACACGCTGAGACAACCTTTAGGTGTTAGCCTAGATTGGTAAAATTAGCTGGAAGTGCTTGAAAGGAATTTTCACGCTCAAGTGTTGGCTGCCCAGCCAATCCGAAGTCGAGCTGAGCAACCATTTTGATTTTTCGGATAATTTGACTGCTGTCATAAATAATATTGCCTATATTAATATTACTCTTTTTACCGTGATTCCCTTTACACTTCTTTTCTTTTGATTTCCGAGTTACAACTAATGTCATCTGTTCGTTCTGAACAACACCCCAACTACAGAGGGCTTTCTTTGTCACTCGGTGCTTCATCATTAAGCTTGGGAGATTGTTTATAATGTCGCCAACTACTTCTGAAAAAAAAACCTGAAATGTAAGGTGAATATTTGTCACTTGAAGAGTGAAGTAACAGGAATTTTCACAAGAACAGTTTGTTGGATTGTTAAGCTAGATTCACATGAAGCAGAACGAGCATGGAAAGCGGAAGGACGGAACGCAGTCTGATGGGCTGTGGGGACAACAGTTGAGAAGGGTAGCTGACATGTTGTCGGAAGGAGCAGACAGCGGTTGGCGGTAGAAATTTTCATACTGTTTCCGTGTTCCGTGGAGCTCTGCACAAGCACAGTGGACAGAAATGTTGATAACCGCAAGTAGACATTTCAGATCAGAGAGGCTTTCAGTAGGAAGGATTTGATTCTGTTCACTACGGAGACCGCTTCATGTGAGCACTCTTCCTGACTCCACCAGCCCCTCCTCTGGTTTTTCCGTCCTTCTGTCTTTCCGCTTTCCGCACGTTCCATGTGAATCCAGATTTAGTGAAGGCCAACAGATGATTGTGACTACTGAACAGACTTTCTTCGTCACTCCAACAGGAACGAAACCCTAGGGGTAGAAAATAGCCACTGATAAGTTCAATAACGTCTTCATTCGTACTTAGAGGCACACATTTTCAATGTCTTGGCAGTCCCAGAATCAACTTAGAGCAGTTGAACCGCATAGGAAAGTCTCATCATCGGCCTTGGAGGGGAAGAGATCGGATTCGTTCCCAACATTATTGAGTTTTAAATATTTTCGATTAGGAACATAGGTACACATGATTGTCCCAGTTCAATTAATTATGAAAACTTGTTTGTTTCTAAAATTTTGTACTCAGTAAATGGTTTGTGTATCAACTGTGTTTAAATTTAAAATTGTTCTACTTCCCTTACGGGAAAACAGCATGAATCACTTTGAATTTAAAATGTAGTAATGAATTTGGAACATTTTTGGTTGTGTTAGGAATATGGTATTAAGGAAGGTTGAAGGTATTGAACAAGAAAAAAGTAAAGAAGTAGCAATTTACATACTTTTTTCATTTAAAAGGTGATGAAGTAAAAACGCAATTTACATATTATTTGATTAAAAAAATTACAAAATATCATTTATGCTCTACTTCATTGATGAACGAAAGGTTTGAAGGCCTGTAGTACGGAGGGAAATACAGACACCTGTTGAGCGAAAAAATTACGAAAACATTTGGTATTTATACAAGAATTTTTAAATGATAAGACGATAAGTACCTAGTTCAATTTTCTCCAGCAGACTTCGCCCTCGGAACGCAAACCATGTCTGGTCGACCTATATCTATGAATAATAAAGTTAAGTTGCATATAATTTTTCTATTAAAAATGCATTTTTAAATTATGGTATGCTGAATGAGTGAGTTTGATTTGCGCTTGAGACGCATTCCTAGTACGTATGTCCCTCAATAGTGAGGGACTGCCTTATGGTATGAGATATGGGTCGGTTGAAGACAACGCACCACTGTGAGAAGAATGAATCGCAAACAAATCTAATTTGAAACTCCCTGAAACTGAATCCGTAAAAAACTAATGTGTAGATTTGTGTGCTCTAAAATGTAGACCTCACCATTATTATTATGTAGATACCTATTCTGTCTTGAACTCGAAAAACTCTAGTTGTATCCTCCTGGGTTTTCTATTTTGGATTTGGGCTTTTTGATAGTTGGTTAATTTATTTAAAAGTTGCGTTTTTGTAAACATGTTTTATTTTTTTTGCACATTGTATTTATTTGGTTTCCTGTTTTCCTATTTTCAAGTATATCATATTTTTATTGGCACTAAAACAGGTTGAATATTTGTTTCCCATCTACAGATTCTACAGATTCATTATGTTTCTTAAATGATATATGTATTTGACCCATATTCTATCTGCTTGCTGTCCCAAACACTTGTGACGATGTTGGAACTCTGAATATTGTTGGACGAAACCTACAACTGTAGAATCTACACATTTTAGAAACAAAGCTTACCAGCACCGAAAGATTTTTAATATGATTTATTATTTCTATATTTTTAATACGTTAACCAATGCTAAAATAAAATTTTCCTCTCTTCAACTTTTAAAGATGATGAACTTTCACTGTAATCACATTATGTTAGTGATATTAATTTCAAAACAATAATAGGTGTAGTTCACACTGCCCAAAAAGCTACTCAAGTCACATGAGCGTTCGCATAGGTATCGATTTGGGCCGATACATGGGCTTTATTTGGTTTCCTGTTCTCCTATTTTCAAATCCATCTGTTTTCAACTCACATGCAAGTCACCAGAAACTTCCAATGGATTTTTTACTAGCAGCTTCCGAATGGCTCACTGGTAGATTTACCTAACTTTATAGTGTTTTGTAAATTGTCTGAAAAGAGCAGCACAGACAAAACCAAGTAGGTTTGACCTTATTCCTGTAAGAAATTCATTGTTGCTTGATAAATGGTGGTCTCTGCCCACTCACACAATATTTAATATACCTTGTAACAATAAAAATCCATACAGTTTTCATACAATGTAATTCTCAGGAAAAACATTTTTGGCACTAGGTGGTCCCCTTTGAATTTAACTACATCATTAGTAGCATTACACAGATGGGTCTATACAGTATCCTGTGAATTCCATTACTCCCACATTAAGAATAGTAACTGTGTTGCACCAATGTAAAGTTCTCTAAACACCTTGTTTCTGCATTGGCTGGTTTGAAACTCCCTTTAACGCATTTCAATGGTCTATACAACTAGAAAGGAGTACAAGGAAGTTATGTGCCGTATGTGCACTTAGTTATGGCTGTACCTAAGTTGTTTGCTTAGCAGACGTTTTTATTTTTTGTTTTCAACCACTGTAATAATCCAGAGGTCGTAGGAATGGGTATCGAAACCTCTAAATTAACAAACAGTGTTTTTTTTTATGTTGGTCTATGTAGGTATCTAGATATATTTATTGAGTGCATTGACTGAAATCTTCCAATTAAAGCACTTGTACGCATGTGCATTATTTAGATAGCTTCTAGGTAAATACCTACTTTATGGTAGATATGTACCTACTAATAAAATTGCAAAAATAATAGTAATAAAATATGCTAATAATAATAATATAAATTGAACACTAACTCGTGAACAGGGTTGGTCAACATCTCTCCTACTGAGATGGCCCAATGCTGAGCCAGTTAATATTTTAATAAACAAAGCTGTCCATCCTTGAAATATTACCTGAGTAGAATAGATATTGCAGGCTGACCATCTCACTTGAGCACCCAATTCTGCTAATGTTTCAAGTAGAACTGCTGTTTGAGCATTGATGTGTGTACATCCAACAATCTTGGCATTTTTCAGGGGTTTGTCTTCCACAGCTCGCTTTCTCAAAGCCATGATTCCAGGCATTTCTATGAGGACCGGAAGAATATCAGGCAGACTGGTAAATTCAGTGAGCAGAGCCACAAAAAAGTTAGAAGGATAAAAGTTATTAATATGAAACTTCAACTAGTATCAAGCTGCTATGATGTGTTACCCTGTTCAGCGATTTCTATTTCTCGTCTTCCAAAGGCATGTTCCTTGATGTTTCGCACACAGAAATCAGCAAATCCATTGGAAGATTTTTGGTCCTTCTGACGGGGAGACACATCATCATCATCTGAGCTGCTCCCAGTGTACGATGCTACACATTAAAGAAATGAAAATAAATAAACAAAATAATAATACTAATAGTAATAAAGGAGTTTGTCTTCTAATAAAGATAAGGGGAAATTAATGTTTGTTTTTTAACATCAAGGAGTTTTGTGCTCAACAATTCAAAATATGAATTACCAAGATTTGTTCTATTGGTCTCTAATAGGTCCCTCTATACTATAAATGACTAATTGATTTATGGATTACGTTTTTAATTATTTCAAGTTAACCGTAGTTTCTTAGGCAATGAAACTTGATTTTTACTCGAGTTTCTTTGTGTAGGTCACAATAAAAATACCATTAGATGTATTGAAATCGAACAATTCCTTCAAATTGAGAAACGAATGTTGCTTAACTCAACTTTGAACGATGACCTTTGCAGATATGAAAATTTGTATAATATAAAATCAATGTATTTTATTAAAAAAAAAAAAAAAAAAAAACGAATTGGAATAAAACATAATTGACGTATTTACACCTCAATGCACACATAAACTACCCATTAAGTGCCACCTTAATCAAAGGATAAGTGCAAGTCAGGAAAAGGTTAAAATCGTAATTTATTTAAAAAAATTCTAAGTCAAAAATTTACATCTTCTATGGACGAGTTTAATCAATTTTACGTTAACTATTCATTTCAATAATCCCATTTATATTCAATAATTATAATAGGTACCTGTTTAAGTAGGTAACCTCTGAAAAAATATTACTCGTCTTCCCTAACGACTCACTGCCTGAATCTAAATATCTACCGTGTAAAAGAAAATAAGCCTAAAAACTCGACTAATTGCTTCTTTACTCAAGAAGAATTCATTACTAGACATTCAAGTACAAAGGATCCAAGTTCTTCAATCTCCATGGGGAGTGTTCCTGGGTTATCTCTTGTAACCACCATATTCTAACCATTTTTAACTCGACCTGTCAATGGTTGCAGTGTTTCCCAAACTGCCACACAGTGGTCCGGAATCGTCAAAAAGCTCTTCAAACTCAATTTTTTGACGTATTTCCACCTCGCCTTGACTACCTTCAAAGGAAGTCATTTATCGAGTTTCAGGCCCTAACAATGATGCTAGGACTAACAATAATCATTGCAACGGCAAAAATTATGGAAACTCCATCAATTCTCATGTACCTATTTCTACTTTCCCTAAAGGCATTCTTTCATTTTTGAAGGGAGGTGTTTGAATGAAGCAAATTTTTCTTTTTACAATGTGAACCCAAGATAACAAAAAAATTGTTTCCCTCAATTCGAAGTTGTTTTTAGGAAAGGGGTTAGTAAATAATTAACAAATTTTCAGGTATTGGATTTATTTTTGACCTATTGTTGTTGTGCTGTCGTGTGTTCCTTCAATTAAGGGCTTCAGCACTCCCTAAACATGTATAGAAAGATCCTAATCCTGTGACCTTCGGGTTAAGAATTCTGAATCTACGAGTAGGTGCAACAAACTAAGAATGCTCGTGTCTGTTCAGAACAATGCCATATCGTATCTACGATTTTGTCTAAAACAAGCATGAATAAATTTTCCCCTTCCCCCCCTCTCACTCAATTCAATTCTATTAATTTTTATTTGAATAAGAGTTTCACACATAACAAGGAGTTTATATAGGAAAAAATCATGAGATCTACAAAAGAAAGATTAATGAATATTAAATTAAATAATTTGCTAACCTTGTCTAGGTTCACTATGCCAAAAATAAATTATGTGCTTAGTACAATATCTTATATCAACGCTTACAATTTGTTTTATTTTATTTTATTATTATTTTTTAATCTTATGTTCTTATTTAATGTTACGTTAATGTAATGTCAAGGTAACTTGATCGATTTCATTGATCGATTTCAATATAATTTTAGAGCTCTTAGATTTGCTTCAATGTCCCTATTCATTGAGAGAAAAGGCTCTTAAACAAAGTGCTCTGTCGACTTACTGATTTAGAGACATAATGAGGCTTTTATTAGAGGATATATCCAATATGAGTCCCATGATATCTTGAACGTTTTCTGTGGGTACTGGGAAGCTCCTGCTACGTATATATCAAAATAATAACGTCAACAGGGAAGGTATAATGGGCTTACAGTCGAGAAATGCTCAGCTGTCTCCAGTAGACCCATATTGCAATTTATACATTGCAAGGAACCATCAATGCTTTGCACGGATTTCTTAAAATAAAACACTAATTTAGTTCTATATGAAAGTCTAAGTTGTACAATCACGCTCTCAACATGAATACTCTTATTTGCTCCCAAATATTTGGCTTTGCCTTGAAATGTACAAATCTTCGGAAAATATTTATTATATCTTGATTCTATCATACTCTCCACATCCTTGGAGTAGCTGTGGTTCTCCCGCCTCTCGAACAGGTTCATTTTTTCTAACTTGAGGAGATCTCTGCTTTGGTTAGACCATATGTTATATGAACCTATTGACTCCAACCCCCCTGCCACATTGGTGGCCCAGTTATGATCCGGTATGTTCCTCGAGCTTGAATGAAGCTTTATGGGTTCAACCAAACATATTGTTGGCCATCGAGAATCACTCATTTTTAATAGTTTTTCCCAGTAATTACTGGTCCGTTGAAAACTTGAAACCCCGAGATGGGATCTGCCAGTCTCTAGACGTAAGTAAGAGCTAGGGGTAGAAAACGAGAGTGAGAGTAAAGCCTTTAAACATTTGGCCTGTACCACCTCAATGTCATGTATCCAAGGCCCCAGACTTCAATGCTGTAGCACATTAACACTGACTCATCCAATGACTGGAAGAGAGCCATCCTCCCCTACCAATTAGCCATTGTTCCCTTTGATATAGTGTCAATTGTAGTCCCGACAGCCGGCTTAGCCCAGGCCACCATCTGCTCTTTAGCTTGGTAAAATTTCCCTAATTTCGAGAATAATATGCCAAGATAGATGGAAAAACTCTCAGGGCGGGGGTTTTGAGCCCCCAGCACGGAAGCCTGTTGGCTTGTTGTACTTTCCTGAGAGTTTTTTGTTTAATCGAAGAGACTCATCCCCCTGATGAGGGGTGGGAGGCCCTTGATTAATTGTTCACTCTGAATAGAGCTCATTGGGGTTTCGACCCCAAAGAGTTCAATTCTGCGATGGGTGAGTGCAGGGCACTTGAAGATTATGTGTGATGCCGTTTCGTCAGTCTCCTCACATAGTCTGCACAGGGTTGAATTTTGTGTGACCCCTATGCGATGTAGGTGAAATCGTAGGGGTACAAAGCCGGTTATAAGGCCAACCATTGTTTTTAGTTCCCTACGGTTTTTCCTAAGTAGCCCTTCAGTAATTTTGGTGTTGGGTTCAGCCACCATAAGTTTACTGTGGGCGTGTCCTTCAATATTGGACCATCTTTTAGTGGTTTGTTGGTTGACCCACCTGTTGATGGTTCTTCTGAAGGTAGTTTTTGGTAAACCGACTGCTGGCTCAGGCCCTACAAATGGGGTTTGGGAGCCCCTTCTCATGAGCTCGCCAGCCTTTTCATTACCAATAATGCCTCTATGACCCGGCACCTACTCCAGGTGAACTCAGTTGTCAACTAGGTTGTTGAGGGTTTGCATGCAGCACCATATCACTTGGGACGAGATGGTTGGAGCCATTAGTGCTTTTATCGACGCTTGACTGTCAGAAAGGATGCGGACGTGGGCTTTTTTATGCCCCCTCCTAAGACTCTCCGCAGATGCTGCCTCGATTGCCACAATTTCTGCCTAGAATGCAGGGGTATGTTGCCCAAGTGGAAACGAGATGTTCCACCTGGGTTTGGCCCCATGTATTCCTGCGCCAGTTCCTGCTTCCAATTTTGACCCATCTGTGAACCAGATGATGTAGTTGGAGCAGCATTTGTTCTCCCATAGCCCCTCTCTTGTGATGATTGACGTGTAGAGATGGGGTTGGGAGAGAGTTTCGGGCATGATATCGGCCACCATGTCGAGTAATGGTTCTTGTATCAATTCCAATATATTGGTATGACCTCGGTGGAGAGTTGTCCGCCAAGAGCCATTCCATTTCAGCCTCAGGGAGGCCATCATGGCCTCTCCTTTTATGAAGATATCCACTGGGGGTAGGCCCAGTAGAACTTCCAAGGTATGTGAGTGATTTCTCGTAGTCAAGAGCCTTAGTGCCACAACAGATATTTTTCAACTTTTTGGGCCGCCCTGTGTTTCCAATTCGTGTTTTCAATTAACGATAGTTGTACCACAGTCGCATCGATAATGGTGGGATAGATCCTGTCTCCACTCATCTCGCACAAGGCAAATTACCTTTCCTTTACTGAATGTTTGCTAATAAATCATGAACAACAACTGAAAACACCATTTATGTCGGTCATAGCCGAATACTAGACAACATAACTAAGTACTGGAAGTTGAATAAGAAGTAAATAAGAAGTCTCTCTCTCTCTCTCTCCCCCCCCCCTCTCTCTCTCTCTATGTTGTTTTATTTTAACCTCTTTTAATTTGAAAGTAGGGAGCAGGAATTTTTTCTGTGCTCCTCCCAAACAGTTTAACATTCCACTTACCCTATAAGGGGGACTTTCAGGTCCTACAGGGATGGTGCGCCCGAACAGCCTCGTGCCACTTGATTGGTGTGATTGGCGTTTAAATTATTCAAATAACAATTTAAACTAGTTTGTGAGTAGATGTGTTGCTGACTCCCAATAAAGTAGGTTAGTATACTGCCTAATGACATTTAATATTCCCGAACTCGATCCTTATAAGTAAATATCTTGGCAACGTTTTGAAGAAAATGGAAAGAAAATGGCCAGAAATAAAACAGAATTTCCGCGAAAACGCCGTTTTGGCTCGGATGTTTTTATTTTGAATGGGACCCTCCCTGTCTACAAAATTAGAGCCAGTTCAGGGGTCAGGGGTGTTCCAATGACTATTTTGGATCATTAAGCGACCTCTGTCATGGTCATGGACATCGAATAAAATTGTAGTTTTATTGTTGAGCACCTACAGTTACAGCTCATGACTCAATCAAATTATAGGTATTTCAACCTGTTGTATGGATGTTTAAATTTAAAAAAAAAATCTACGAATTATCTCACCTATTTATTGTTTGGAGATTTTCTAATTCATTTCAGAAATGAATTAGATTAATTTTTGAGGCCTTCACTTTACAAAATTAATGTTTAAAAGGTATTTTTGGCTATTATCTCATCAGCAGTCATACCTATCGAATTAGGAATAGTTTAGTTCGATTCAGCTTTAAAAAATAAGCTCCCGTTCTGTACTGGCGTTCTCACATTTTTCATTCTCCACGATCTCTTCATTCTTCACGGTATAGCTATCATTATTTTTCTTTGTTTGCTAGTTTTCTTTATACTAAGTGTGCATAATTATGAACCGTTTGTGTTAAATTCGTTTTGACTGGAACGGCGGAATTCGTATAGTTCCCTGGAGCCAGTTTGAAACTGAACTGTGGTTTTTCTCTGGGGGAGAACGTCGGAACTGTGGAACCCTTATTCGGAACCGTTCCAGTGAGGTAACTAGAACCCATGAAACGGTTCCGGATTTTTATGGGAACGACTCATCTCTAAAGGTAGGTACACGTACACGCATTGTACGGACGGCACGCATCAGACCCATCGGATTTTCTTCTTGTGGTGCACACACTTGACCGTAGCGAAGATCTCACCTTCTCGGAACTTTCTTGTTTCCGAGTATTCGTCTCCCCACACCCAACTTCTTATCACTAAAATTAAGCAAAAATTAATAAATAAATTGACCGCTTTAAAGCAGTTTAGCATTTAAGCATGCGTTTAAAGCATGTTTAGTAATTTTTTTTAGCACATTTATTTTACATGTGACAAAATTAATGGGCTCCAAAAGTTCTGGCCAACAAACTCGTCCTCTCATTTGAATAGCTTGATTTTTTTCCCACAAGAACGAGATGTTATCTCAATCCTAAGGAGAATCGTTCGAAAAATTTACTTTTAAAATTTGTTGATCCATTGCAATGGCTTCATGTTTTACGAAAATTCGCAAAAAACTGAACTTTCGAGAAGTATGTATGGAGGTACATACATTTTTATTGTACATACATAGGTACCTATGTATGCAAGAAAAATTAATTTACTTGGACATTGTCCATGACATGTAGGCAAAAAGGAACTGCACACAAAATACACGTTGTTAAACAAATGAAACTGAAACCAACGGCTACCTCAAATTATCGGGGCCTTCCCTGATGATTTAGTTTGCAAGATTTTTGAATTCTTAGAAACGATTGGTGCACCTGCAATCCGCTTTCATTTATTCAATAATAGAAACTGGAAGTGACAGCGTAAGATAGTACCAGCGTTGTGTAAATCCATAAAAACTAGTGACCCACGTGAAAAATTATTTTGAGAAGACCCTTTTATATAAAAGCTCCATAAAAGTACGCCATTATAAATGACGTTGAAAACCCATTTTTTACCAAAACGTCCCCGTTAGCGGATCATCAGTCCAGGATTCCGGTTTTTTTGTGGTTTTAACCATGTCATTACAAAGGATTTTCACTGTAATTCAATAATAAATAGCTATTGTTCTTAGGTTGATTCATTCTTCTTCCGATACCTTCCATATGTTGTCCCTTATTTGTTGATTGCAATAGTGAGGGGTTTTCAAATTATAAAGTTCCTCATATTCTTGGACAATCGTGATCAACTTTTGCACATCCATCGATGACCAGAGCTATCGCAACGAAGAGAGAAACGAACTACCAGTGAAAAACGTCACTCGCTCTACTGGCGGGGGACGCAGTTCTCGGAAAATTCCGAGGGGGGCATCCGCACTCACCGGATTCCGTGCCCTTTTCGGAACTCCCTTCGGCTAACTCACGTTGAAAACAGCATTACAAATCCAAAATCCGATGCGTGCCGTCCGTACGATGCGGATAAGTGTGTCCTTACCTTAACTCTACCACATAGGATATGTCGATTTTGGCCCAACAGCGGCTATGTGTATACCATATTACTTTAAAGTGGGGCCAAGCCGGACAAAATGTCATGATTTTTCTAAATTTCTCGACTATGAATTGCGCAGGAACGTAATTCTTTCAAAATATAATCCTTAAAGTATTGGCTATTAATTAGTATAAAAAACAAAAAGTTCTACTGACCTAATATTAAGACGTGTATCGTGCAGACCCTAATAAAACACAACCAAACAGCTAGAGGTTTTTGAGTTAAAAAACGAAAGTTAGTGGAAAATGTTGTCTATTTCTACGAAACATGAAGAGTTACAATGTTGAATAGAAATCGACTCAACATTGTAACACTTGTTTTTTCGTGGATATAGACAACGTTTTTCATTAACTTACGTTTTGAAATGGGTTTTGATACAAATTCGTCGCGAGTGATTTAGTATGTATGTATTTCGGAGTTGAATTGGCAGAAAGTCAGAACACAGTTGCCTATTTGCTAATCTCACATTGCCAAAATATTCTGCCAGGCAAGGAGTTTTCCAAGAAGTCTATATCGCTCTAACTCTGTTACAACTTGATTTCTATGAGACAGGCAACGCTGTTTCAAGTGGTACCAACATTGAAAACATTTTTCAACATTTTAGGAAAGATTATTCATCTTCTATTCGCCTCTCTTAGGGTTGAAAGCCATATTTCAGTTTGTTTTCATTGTGATTGTTAATTTTGTGCTCGAGAACATTTTTTTATTCTTCTACCAACCTTCATAGATAGATATGGTAAGATAGATATAAACCCGTCTTACGCATTATGTTTAGATACTAGGTACTTTATTATGTTTAGAAATAAACATAATAAAGAACATGGCATTCCTTTTTCATTTTTTGCTTTATTGTTTTACCCTGCCTTCTGCAGGGTTGAATGAGGCGATGGCATTCGCGATTCATAAATTGGCACAAAATGTGCAAGAGAAAACCAATTGCTGCCTATGTTGCTGAGTCTACACTGGCAACAGCGACGTTCCCTTTATGGGATGTTTCTGTTTCTTGTTTCCAGAGTTGGGCTCCCATCAGGGTGGCTTAAAAATAGCACTCCCAAAATGTATAGGAAGTGTAGAAAGCAGCTGAGCTTGGGGTTCATACTTGTAAAGGCAGATTTGTTCCTTTACTGCAGAAAATGAATAAGATTCCCAGAATGGGAAACTGGTCTTTGTGAATGTGATGGAGTTTCATTATGCACCTCTTGAGTCCAAACGAGATTTTCTGTCAGCGAAAGGTGAATCCTGATTGACAGCTACCTTGGACCTTAGCTTTTGCTGCACCTTCTAGGCACTATTAGGACGCCAACAGATGATTCATCTGCTACTTCATACCAAATTATTGCTGTCATTCCGCATGGTTAAGCATGGATAGCTTAGCCACATTATTCAGGCACTAGCGTTTATTATAAATTAAGAAAAGTGCTATTTATTGCCAGCTCCAAACTTTAGGTGCTTTATTAAGTTATCTTTTTGATATGTACCACTGAAACTACTGTTCCAGTTCCCTCTAATAAAATTCCATGGTTGAGAAAAACCATTACGACTGCAGAAGGAATAACATTGTCAAAGATGCACCGAACCAATAGGCGAGACTTATTCACATATGGTTGCAGTTTCGAGCAGTGCTGTACAATGGGGTGGTCATCTGAACCTAAGAAAGGGTATATTTGGAACTTATGCCTCTGGGGGAGATAATGATATCGTGTGTCAAATTTTAATTACCTATGTAATGGTTGGTGTTAACCAACTAATGTTTCAAGTACACATAGGTATGTAAGTTTGCAAAGGACTCGGAACGTGTGGAGAATAAGAGCACCATGTGTTGTTGCCACAAAAGAAAAACTATCATTCAAATTGTGCCCTCAGGATGTTCAATTATGTAGCCTGTAAATTGTGTGTGATCAATAAAATAAATAAATAGTAATAAAAAATAAATATACAGCATACTTATTCCAGAGGTCCAAGTTTTCTACCAACCGAATTTCAAGCCGATAGCTCCAAGATTGTGGCCTGTAGCACGAAACGGACAGACACACTTACTGACAAATGTAAGCTGAATCAAAGTAAAGATTCTCTTCGTTTATCAAATATATAAAGAAGACTGAAGACTGGTGCGTGAGATGATAGTCGTATTAGTTTCTCTGGCCTCCACTGAGTGTGTTAGAGGTGGTCAGAATCTCACAATCAATGGGCGGGGTGGGGGGGGACTGATCAGTTCTTCTTAAGCTGCGGGGTAGGCAGCAAATTGGCACAGAGTTTAGATGTTACTTTCAATGGACAGCACCAAAGCTCGTTCCGTCACAAATGAATGCGATATTTGCATTTCCCAAACGCAAGTTCTCGCTTGATAAATATTGCCATGAACAATGACAGATTTGTATGTTTGTTCATTACGGACTTTGTTTCAGATGAGCAGAGTTATGAATGAGTTGGTACTTTTTTGTTATGGAGTGAGAGCTAAAAGGGGTGCATGCTATTAAATATAACTGAGCTTCATTTTTATTTCAATCCTTTCTCCTCTTCACCTTGCCTTCCGATTCCCGAAGAAAGAAGGATCCCTTCATTGCTAAAAATATAGCAGGATATCAGAAAAAAGTCTGAAGACCTTTCACAATAATTGAAGATATTTTGTTTAAAAAAAAAGTTATGCAGCGATTCTTACTTCTCTACAGAAACTGCATTCATTTTTGGAATGAATAGAAATAAACAACGAATTTACCTATAGATAGGTACCCACCTATTTCTAGCAGTTCTAGTCAAGTGCTGGTTTTTCTAGAATAGGTACCTGCCAACGCCATAATTCACCAAAATTTGAGTCACCCATGGATAACCCTCATCAACTCAAACGGAAGTTAGTGAAAAACGTTGTCTATTTCCACGAAAAATAAAGAGTTACACTGTTAAATCGATTTCGACGGTTAGGCCATCATCAGTAACAAACAATAACTTCCTTCCAATAAATTCCTTTTAGTTTAGTTCGCCTCATCAACTATTATAATATATGCGAATTATACGGGCTCCTATACTATATACATAGGTAGGTACATAATAACTGCAACTTTGTGATTCAAATCGGAGCTAATTTTGAACAGCTCAAAGATCTAATTCTTAAACTATCTACTGCCTCAAACCTCTAACTATTCAATGATAAATGAACTACTAACAATTTTCAATACCTTCATTGGATGGCTATTTTCTCAAACGATATCAACTAAAATGATAATTTGAATACAATCACTCTCACGTCCAATAATATAAATGTGCAGTTATGTACCTGAGCTGTATGAATCAGTTGATGAGGCAGAGAGAGACCTGCTTCGGTACCTGGATGATTTTTTCAAGGCCCCTGCTGACTTGGTCTCCTGAAACCATAAAAAAATTTTTATAGAGTTTCACTACCACCCTATACCTATTTCAGTTTTACTTCTTCTAGGTAAGGTTACTCTCATTTTGATTGTGCAGATTTTCGAGAAGCAATGTAAAACTATTATTCGAGATATACAATATTTTAAAAAAGTAAAGAAAGTAATGTTAACTGGGTTTATTATTGTTCATAATAAACCTATTTACTTCCGAGAATACATATTATATTTATACATACAATTACTAATTGACGTGTAACATGACACAGTAACTATATCACAAACACGAATAACTAGTTACACAGAAAAGGGTAAATTTTTACCTAATAGCACTAGAAACAATCCAAAAATGTAGAGAATGTCTAGAATTAATTTGTGATATGAGTACAAGCATAAATTGAATCATGTAAAGAGATAGTGGGTGTGAAACTTCTCAGGTGATTTCTGGCAAACTCACAAAGAAACATAAAATATAGATAGGTATACGAACAGAACCTAAGTAGGCATTGAAATGTATTATTATTGTAACAGAAAAGGAAGGGAATTGTGCTGCCATCAGCAAACCCCTTAGTGAGCCCTCAACTGAAGCAGCAGGGCCTTGTCGGATCCGCAGTGAGAAGACAGGCCTCAGCAGCAACCCCACCTTGACACGCCGACCGATGGATTTGTAAAGCTGGTCGTCCACAGGATCGGTGGAGCGGCGCGACGTGGTGTGGCGCCAAAATCTTGAGGATCCTCCACTATGGGGGGCATCACGCGGTGCTAAAATCCTGATGTTTGTCCACAAAATTTGTCAAAAAAAAAGTTTCTTTAGCTTTAACCCCTCCATTTCCCCTCTTTCACAATTTACGCCACTATGAAGAATTGTGAACAAAATGAGAACCCGTGTGCAAAATGGCGTCCATATATGGACGCCACTTTCAATGGCGTTTTTATCAGGGTGGACGCCAAATGCGCGCTTTATATATATATATATATATATATATATATATACATATATATATATATATCATTCCAGACGATAACTCTCCTTAGGATTGAGATACGAATTCCGTTCTTGCACCAAAAAATCAAGCTTTCCGATCGAAAGGATGAGTTCGTTGGCCAGCACTTTTTGAGCACATTGAATTGGTCAAATTTCAAAAAATGTACTAAAAATTCACTAAAAATGGCAAAAACTGGTTGTATTTATATTTTTTGGTAGAATGTTGCTCAAATAAAGTAAGTTTATTAACTATAAAATAGAACATTTAAAAATTTACGTACAAAATTACGCTGAAAAATGTACTTAAAAATAAATAAAATTTGCTAAAAAATAGATTTAAAAATTCCAGTCATGCAGCATGACCCCATGAGCGAATTTTTGAAGAAATCTTCGATATTTCAGTCGCTATTGATCGTGTAGAGGAATTTTAGTTTATGATTTTGATAGACAAACATGGAATCAAATTATTAAAAATAATTAGGAGGTACTCATACTTTATTATTATTAAACTAATCTTGTAGATTTAAAGACAAATGTAGGTAAATATTCATAGATTTTTTTTTAACAAGCCTATTTAACCTACTACCTACGTTTTAAACAGCATGGTTCTAGGATTGGTTATACAGGGATACTTCCATAAGAGTAGTTCAATCTGAATTTGGACAATGTTTCATGCAAATATTACCGAATTTTACAACTAGCGAACGGCATTATTTCGATTTTTGACTGATTTTTCAACTTTGAAATTTTTGAAAACTTGATGCATATTCTTATAGGAAATTTTACGCTGATTCCGAATATACCACATGTTAGTATGCTGAAAAAATTATTTCGCACAACAAATCGCAAAAAACAGGCTATTTTGAAATTTTCGACTACATTTTTGAAAATTTCAACCCGAAGATGTAATCCGATCATGCTGGCCAACGAACTTGAACTTTCGTTTTGTGTCCTTAACATTTTAAAATTTGTTTGAAGTTTCTAGCACAATTCTACGGACAGTTATCGTCTGGAATGACACATACATATATATATACATACATAAAAAAATGCGTTAAACTTCAGAATATGATTCAGAATAGCCTGAAACGGATTTCTGCATAAATTTTTTTCAAAAATTCACATTCCACAAATTTTGAGGCGAGAGCAATAGCTTAATTTTCTTCAAAAATTCGCTAAAAAATTCAAAACCTCTATTTAGAATACGTTGTTTGCCATAAAATTAATAGCAAACAATTTCCTTACACTTAAAAAGCTCACATTTCAAAACAATTTAACATTATACAATACTATAATTTACGGGAATTCGCTCATTCGATCATGCTACATGACTGGAACTTTTAGCGAATTTTCTTAGAAAATAAAGCTATTGCAATGGCTCCAAAAAATTTAAAATACAAATTTTCAAAAATTTTCTTCATGGAAATCTGTTTTGAGGCATTCTGAAATGATTCCTGGATTTTAACGCTTTTTTATATGTATGAATTGGGATAAAAACTTCGTTCTTTCGCCAAAAAATCAAGCATTTCAAAAGAAAGGATGTGTTCGTTGGACAACACATTTTGAGCACATTAAATTGGTCAAATTTCAAAAAATGTGCTTAAAAAATCACTAAAAAAGGCAAAAAACCGCTAACAATTAACAAATTTCTATTTTTTAGCAGAATGCTACTCGAAAAAATTAATCGAACATGAACTAGGACATTTAAAAATTTAAGCACAAAATTGTACTGAAAAATGTACTTAAATTTCATTAAAACAAGCTAAAAATCGATAGGAACACTTGAAAAAATTGTAAAAATCCACAAAATCGTTTGTTCATTGGAATATTACTGACAAAAAGTTAGTTTGCTATAAAATGTATAATAACATTTTTATTTGTCCCCAAAGTGTTCAAATTTCAACAGAATTTAACATAAATGTAATACGACCATTTATGAAAATTCGCTCATACGATCATGCTGCATGACTGGAACTTTTCAGTACAATTTTGTGCTTATTTCTTACACTCTGTTTTATTAGATCATGAGTCCAGTAAGTACGTTTCGTGTTTTTTAAACGTTTCTCGTCAGTAGAGGAATTAGGTATATATATTCGGAAATCGTCGATGGAAAAAACGGAAAATCGGCAGGTACAATGGCTACCTCCCACGTTGTCGTGCCCTGGTTTGAAGCGTTTTAGATGCATAATTGAAAAATGGGAAACGGGGAGTGGACAAGGAAGATTATGATGTTTTAGATCTGGGAGCTCATGAAATTATGGTTCGGTTTCTTGATGATCGGATCCTCTGTACGGTTATGGGCAAACTACCGCGAAAAGTATCTATGTGTTTTTTCCTGCTTTGTTTATTATTGATTCTGGATGCTGTTCGCACTTTGTGAATCAGTCGATCCGAAAGTATTTGTGTGATTTAGAAACGGTCGATTTGTACATAAAAGTTGCGAAACAGGGTCAGAAAATTCATGCTACACATCACGGAACATAACGAGTGAATTGGAACGGAAAAAAATTCAAACTATGAATGTTCTAGACTGCAGTGAACTCCCCTACAACCTTCTATCGGTCTCGAATTTCGAAAATGCCGGTAAGGACGTGATGCGTTCTAGTGGAAAGGCTACGGTCACTACTAAGAAGGGATTTTAGAAGCTGAACTAAATGGAACTACGTGCAGTGTTTCATTTGTTTTGGATGAACAAGTTGCCAATGTAACTGTGAGTGACAGAAATGAATTTGCGCACCGGAGGATGGGTCACAGCTCAGAATACCCAGTGGTGGGAGTTTGTGAAGTTGCGTACAAGAAAACAATAACAATCACTTAGGTACATCTTTTGTGCCTCTACAGGAATCGAGAAAAGCCACACGTATTTTGGAGTGCGTCAGTTCTGACGTACAAGGTCCGATAACTCCAGTAACTGTTTGTTTTTGCAGTTTTATAGATTATTCAGCAAATGTTTACGATATTTAAGTAGTACCTACCTACATTATTCAGCACAATTTTGTGAATACTATTTTTAATGTTCTAGTTCATTGTTTACTACAGTTTTACTAAATAATATAAATGTAACGACTTCTAGCCATTGTTAGTTACTTTTATGCATATTTTTAGAAATGTGACCAATTTAATGTGCTCAAAAGCTGCTGACTAATGAACTCATCCTTCCTTTTATAAAGCTTGTTTTTTTGGCACAAGAACGGAATTATTATTTTAATCCTAAGGAAAGTTATCGTCTGGAATGACAAATATTTATATACACATATATTTTATTAAAATACCTAGGTACCTATTTTATTGAGGTTATTGAATTTTCCATTTGATTAATCCAGTGTTCTCCCACCAACGTAATTTTTCCTTCTTGTATGAAACAGACAGAAGTGTCCCGCCGCACAATACATTTGGGGGTAAAACCTGACTCGGGTTCGATACCGGATCGTAACGGACAAAATACCGGATCCAGCTCTGTATCGGAACGGGTAGTTCCGATCTATGAAACCGGTGGACCGGCCCATTGCTACTCGAGTTGCTACCTCAACTGATGATCATTTTATAGGCCGCATTACCTTTCACCCCTCCCCAATTCCTCAACTACCTTCCTTAATCCATAAGGCTCACTATTTATTTTAATTTTTTTTAAATCTTTATTTAATGAGGGGAGTTTTCACCAATAATAGGTAAACGTTCTATTTATTGTTGCATGATCCAAAAACATAATTACCTATGTAGATGTTGTATGTAATCTGTTTTATTTGTTATTCCAGTGTCAATAGTACTCAACAGTGAAATGAGTTACTGTGAAGTCAGTTGAATCGTGCAAAATTTGAATGATAGATAGTTGTACACTCTTCTCTTCATTTTCTACTGATTAAAGCTTTACGTCTCTCTAGTTTTCCTCGAAAAACGATTTGACAACACCGCGTCTCATTCCATTTTATAAAGATACATGTCTTTTGTTACGCAACACAACCACTTATTTAGATGGTAGAAACGAACAGCGAATACAAATTCCACACATCGTTTTCAGACTATTATGTGATGAAATTCGAGGAATAACATCTGGTACCTACCCACGAGGTTTTACATGCCTTCATCAATTTAGATAGGTGCACAGGCTTCTGCTGTTGGGGTCTTCCCCATAAAACACATTATACAATATTTAATTGTTACTAAGATGAGAGAAAAAAAACTGAAGATCGAATTACCCTTTCTGAAACACAATAAACAACTTGAAACCACTTGCCTGCCATCGCTTCAGAAAAACAATGTTTTTTATAAGCGTTGGCTTTGTTATAGCAATGTGTTTTTGGTAGGTGTTGATTTGGATTGAAGTGGACAAGGATAGTACCAATTTGTGAACACGCCTCAGTTAGTGAACGCATCGCTACCTACCTACTATCTGAATCTGTTTTTCGTTGCAGTAGGACCCCAGAATGTGTCGAGGTTCACTGGCGGAGGCTACATGCAATGATGTTTATATCGTATAGTATTTCACAGTTCAGTTTAGATAAAAGCATCAAGACAGATCCCAATTTCTGTAAAATGTGTACCGAGATTTTGATAATTTAGTTCCTTCCTGTAATCAACGCGTGCATTTTTGAACATTATATATATAATAATATAGGCCCCTACCTAGCTAATAGTATATTTATTGGAATTTAGGGGACTTGATTTTGAGGTGGTGATGGCAGATTTCTTTTTTAGTGAATCTTCGTAAACAAATTATCCTATGGCAATAGCTCCAAAAATTTAAAAAAAGTTTCTCCATTGAAATCCGTTTTAAGGCATTCTGAAACGATTTCTATAGTTTAAAGGTGCATCGAAAAAAATAAATAAAAAAAGTCCAGTCATGCAGCATGACCCCATGAGCGAATTTTTGAAGAAATCTTCGATTATTTCGATTTTTGACTGATTTTTCAACTTTGAAAATTTTGAAAACTTGATACATATTCTTATAGGAAACTTTACGCTGATTCCGAATATACCACATGTTAGTATGCTGAAAAAATTATTTCGCACAACAAATCGCAAAAAACAGGCTATTTAGAAATTTCTGACTACATTTTTGAAAATTTCAACCCGAAGATGTAATCCGATCATGCTGGCCAACGAACTTGAACTTTCGTTTTGTGTCCTTAACATTTTAAAATTTGTTTGAAGTTTCTAGCACAATTCTACGGACAGTTATCGTCTGGAATGACACATACATACATACATACATACATTTTTTTTTTTTTTTTTTTTTTTTTTTTTTTTTTTTTTTTTTTTTTTTTTTTTTTTTTTTTTTTTTTTTTTTTTTAGAAACCTCCCCTCAAAGACGGAGGGGGCACGCCATTAAATTGGAAAATAAACAAATAAAATAAAAAAGTGGGGAGGACGCCCAGGTTTACCCGACGCCGGCTCTAGGGATAAGGGAAGTTGCAGGACGAGGAGGAAGAATGGGATGAAAGGAAGTGCCCCTATAAAATGACCACCAATTAAGATAAGAGCCCCGAAGGACGCGGGTGGTGATACCCCGGAGAACTCCTGCCGAGATGCCCAACTCGAGAAGCTCCGTGGCACTTTTCCCGCACCACACCCCGCGCCATGAGACGGTCGCGGCCATGACCTTGATGTTACTAGGTGCCACTCCTTTTAGCTCAGATATCGCTTGTCGCAGATCACTTCTATCATATTTACTTTTCTTAGCCCGCCAGGTCTGCTCCATGTCCACGCTGCCACTGACAACTTGGACATCCAGGATTATGGCAGACCCATCGGGCTTGATTGCAACGATATCTGGCTTCTTGCCCCGGTCACTCGGCATGTGGTATAGTCTCTCCCTTTCGACATCCCAACCGCTAGATGACAAAGCACCTGCTATCTGCTTGGCAACCGCATCGTGACGTAAAATGCGGCCACCATGAGTACGAGGACACTGCTGCACCACATGATAAAGATTCTCATTTTTACCCCGACAGGCACGGCAAAGGGTATCTACTGTCCCGCGACTACTCCTCGAACACCTCACCGAGGTGGCTAACGTAGCCACCCGGACGGCGTGAAAATGGCGATAGTCCACTGGGTAGAAATGGGGGATTCAGAGCACTGTCGGAGTTCTTTACCATCTACTGACTCATGCAGTGCAGCAGCAAACTCAGCAGATGAGCTGGGTTTTGGAGCAGTTGGTGTTGCTCGATCGCACCACAACAACTGCTGCCGGACAAAGTCCAGGTCAGCAGCAGTGCGGGCGACCTCCCAGCTCGAGCCCCTAAGGGCAAGCAGGCGCTGGCGGCGTAAAGATGGGATGCTGGCAGAAAGAGAGACAATACCGAGCCCACCGGCCTTGACCGGTGCGTGGATGTAAGCACTTGGGACACCAGGTGGAAAGCCTAGCCAAGAGCGCACAGCAGAGCGAACTTCACGATCTAGCTCAAGCAGCCTCCCCGCAGTAAGCCTGCCAAAGACCAGCCCATAGGTTAGCTTTGGCAGTAAGTACGTGTGAAGGAGGCGCAGCTTCTGCTGTGGCTTCAATGGAGCCTTGGTGAAACGAGCTAATGCTCCACCAAGGTCCACACGGCTTGCAGCTATAGTGGCCACACCCCATGTAGTCGACTCCAAGGTACCGCCAGACCTCCAACACGGATCGGGCAGGGATGGAAGTTTGTCCTAAGACAAAACACTCCTCATCCACTACCTTCACCTTATGCTGGCGACCCGACGGGACCAAGGAGACCGACCCACACTTAGCTGGGTTGACCACCAAACCACACCTGGCTAGCTGCTCAGAAAATGCGTTGAGGGAGATCTGCAAGCCCTCGCGGGTTTCTGCGAGTAGGATGACATCATCAGCAAAAGCCAATGCACCTACTCGCACCCCAGGGGCGAGATCAAACACTATTTCAGCTGGCAGCTTACTCAAGGCCGTATCCACGACCAGGTTGAAGAGGAGTGGCGACAGAGGATCCCCCTGGCGTACCCCACGCCCAATAACAACATCCCCTGACATCTCACCTCGTGCCTCGAGGACCGTCACGCCTTCGTGGTAGAGGCAAGCAACATACTCAATTAAACGAGCAGGTGCCCCGACACCACGAAGACAATCGGTCAGGGCAAAGTGTCTAACTGTGTCAAAGGCCTTAGCAACGTCCAGAGCGGCAAGATGGAGCTGCCGTTTCTTGATACGGGCCAGCGAAATGACAGTTTGGAGAACACATATATACATACATACATACATACATACATAAAAAAATGCGTTAAACTTCAGAATATGATTCAGAATAGCCTGAAACGGATTTCTGCATAAAATGTTTTCAAAAAATCACATTCTACAAAATTCGAGGCGAGAGCAATAGCTTAATTTTCTTCAAAAATTCGCTAAAAGTGCCCCCCTGAAAAATTTTCTTTTTTTCTGGAGAATAAGAGAGTTTTTTTTTTTTTTTGGACAACGGTAAGATCTGCCACCATAACCTGAAAATACATAAAATTGTCAAATTTTTGGGAATAATCAGAATGATGTGTAGTTTTTTGGTAAACATGTCAGACAATGGTAAAGTAAGAATACCAGTGATAATCTGAATGAAAATTTGTCGAACCTCACCTGAAGATATAACCTGAAAATTCATAAAATAGTCAAATTTGTGGAAATCATCAGAATGATGAGCAGTTTTTTGGTACACTTATCACAAAATTATCATGTGAGAATGCCGATAATAATTTGGACAAAAATGTGTCGAACTTCACCTCATATCATAACACCAGTATTCCTTCTCACTGTGATCTTCATGAATACCTACCCCAGTATTCCTTCTCACTGTGATCTTCATGAATACCTAACCCAGTATTCCTTCTCACTGTGATCTTCATGAATACCTACCCCAGTATTCCTTCTCACTGTGATCTTCATGAATACCTACCCCAGTATTCCTTCTCACTGTGATCTTCATGAATACCTACCCTAGTATTCCTTCTCACTGTGATCTTTAATTTAACTATGATAATTAGAGCTTCGTTCTCAGTGCGCGTTCTGCGAGTTCGGAACGGTTCTGGGCAAGCGCAGTAGAGTTTTGTCGTTCGCAGTGCCAGAACGCCCAGTTCCGGAACGCCAAGAACGCCGAGTTCTGCGTTCGCAGTGTCTTCGGAACCCAGTTCCGAACGGTTCTGACAGTTCCCGTTTTTTTTTCGGAACTGTGAGAACTCGAACGCAAGGACGTAGTTAACGCATGCGCATTTCACTATTTTTCGGATCTCGTGGAATAAACAACTTTCGTCTTCATCGACTTTATTCATTAAACAACCTTATATCGTTTTATTTCGCTCGTTTTATTTCGCTTCATCGATCATAACAATTTCAGCTTCATTCTCCTTCTTTCATTTCATTCTCTTTCAGTCTCTATACGTTACCAAACTACTCTATAATTCGAAATGTCAACTAGCTCGTCTAGTACGGATAGCGATAATTTCGACGATGGTGTTCCGTGGTATACTCCTGAGTATACTCATTTTTTTATTGCCGGTTTGTTATTAATTGTAATACTTTAGTAATAGGCATCAAGAATTATATATACGGGCACTAAACATATTCGAAAAGGGAGCAGCGGAGCACTGGAAGGTAACACGAGTTGAGTGAGGTTACAAACAACACAGGTTATTCCACTTCCAAGTTCTGAAATCGTTCGCAGTGCAGAACGAGGTTCCACAAGTTCCGGAACTCCCCGTCCCAGTTCTCATGAGTTCGAGAACTGTTAGAACGCGCACTGAGAACGAAGCTATGATAATTAGAGCTTCGTTCTCAGTGCGCGTTCTGCGAGTTCGGAACGGTTCTGGGCAAGCGCAGTAGAGTTTTGTCGTTCGCAGTGCCAGAATGCCCAGTTCCGGAACGCCAAGAACGCCGAGTTCTGCGTTCGCAGTGTTTTGCGAACCCAGTTCCGAACGGTTCTGACAGTTCCCGTTTTTTTTCGGAACTGTGAGAACTCTAACGCAACGACGTAGTTAACGCATGCGCATTTCACTATTTTTCGGATCTCGTGGAGTAAATAACTTTCTTCTTCATCGACTTTATTCATTAAACAACTTTATTCTCGTTTTATTTCGCTCGCTTTATTTCGCTTCATCGATCATAATAACCTAATTTCAGCTTCATTGATTATAACTAGTCTTTATACGTTAGCAAACTATTCTAAATAATTCGAAATTTCAACTAGCTCGTCAAGTTCAGTTAGAAACTAGATGGTTTCGACGATGGTGTTCCGTGGTTTGTAGACGATGAGGATGAGATCGAAGTTATAGTTGGATCTCGTCTACATCCAAGAAACTCAAATTTTTTTGACGACGAAGAGTTCGTTTACCATTTTCAAATAAGCCGTGGGCTTGCGGAAGAGTTAGCCCACCGTTTTCAGGCCAGCACCCTCTACCATTACCACTTCGGTCCTTATGGCAAGGTATTTCAAAAAAAAGTTCCAGTCATGAAGCATGATCGTACGAGCGAATTCTCGTAAATTATCTTAGTACCTATATTACGTTAGGTACATAGTTTTGAAATTAGAACACTTTGAAATCGTAATAACCAACTTTATGACAACAAAATTCGATCTAAATAATAATCTGCGACTCAAAAAAGATTTGGAAATTTTAGCTATTTTGGGGAGCTTTTATCGATTTTCAGCAAATAATAATAAAATTTCAGTAATAAAGGGATTTTTATCCCAATCCTAAGGATAGTTATCTTCTGGAATGACAAATATTCGAAAAGGGAGCACTGGAAGGTAACACGAGTTGAGTGAAGTTACAAACAACACAGGTTATTCCACTTCCAAGTTCTGAAATCGTTCGCAGTGCAGAACGCAGTTCCACAAGTTCCGGAACTCCCCGGGATTTTCCGTCCCAGTTCTGATGAGTTCGAGAACTGTTAGAACGCGCCTGAGAACGAACCTTAGATATGAGCGAGTCGGTTTTGTGCAGTAGCAGCAGCAATGAGAGTGACGCTTTTTGATTGCCTAACTCACGCAGTAATGTACGCCTGCGGGGTAATGTATTTTCAGGTTATGTTTTCAGGTGAGGTTTGACAAATTTTCATTCAGATTATCACCGGTATTCTTACTTTACCATTGTCTGACATGTTTACCAAAAAACTACACATCATTCTGAACATTCTCACAAATTTGACAATTTTATGTATTTTCAGGTTATGGTGGCAGACCTCATGAAATAAGCTCATGAAATTACAAGGATAGTAAGTTATAGTTTAATGTTTCAAACCACTGATTTCCGGACATCATTTGTTCATAACCTTGTGAAAGAGCGAATGAATGTGTTGGTTTTTGATGTCATGATCATTGTTATTCATATTCAGCCGAGTTCAGCAGTTTTTCTCGTTCAACTGAATTATTCATATATTTTATGTTACCTATCGGTTTTTCTTATCGTTTGATAAAATTGCAGGAAAAGGAAGAGTCACAAATTTCAGTAAACCTGCTGAAATTATTTTATTTTACCTCGTTAAAATTATTCCGGTATAATAAAAAACGAACCACGGAGGCTGACGAGAAGGGAGCTAAGTAAAAAGAAATGGGAACAAATAGTTGTAAAATTCAACACTTGCTCCTCAATCCATTTTTGAAATGATTTGGGCCTTCCTGGAAGCTACGTAGCTGTCTTGAAAACACCTCGTGCAAATCCACAAATATGTCCTGGTCCGTACCACCTTTCTTCAGTAATGTAACTCAGTAGACAAATTCTCCGCTAATAACTCATAGAACTGAGTTTAAACGGCTCTAAACGACCGTTCAACTTTGAGCAGAGCTTATATCTTATCACAAACTATGAGCGCCGTAAGAACTTGTACACCTGGCGTAAACTACATTCTCCGTTTAGACAGCAGTTTAGACGTTGAGTGAGGTTTAAACTGGTTTTGTACCCCTGGCCCTAAGACGCATTGGTGATTTGTGCGCCAATGTACGCCGCCCTCTAATTGTCCAAAACACCAAGAGCCTATATATCTACTGTTAACTAGGTCGCATCGTGGAGCGCAGGTTGTAGTATAACTGAAAAAAAATCTGAGATTATCATGTGAATCCATATTACCTACGTTTACAAATTCTTTGAATATTTTGTTGTTTTTCTGTTTATACCAATTTCCAAAAGTGGTACCATGAAACGTAAAACGTCCAATTTGGGTATAGTAGTTAAGTCTTTTGTGTAGGGCACTTGCGAAATTCGTAATAGTAACTAACAAATCATAAAGCTTAGATTATTTTAATCCTTCAAACTATTGTAGCAATGTATTGTTATTACCAAATAGGATTCATACAGCATTCGCAGCATGACGCAAATGAAACTACAATGTTCTTACTATTAGCTATTAATGTAAACAACGTTGACAGGTCGTCATAATAGAACCTTATTGTCGACAGACAACCCAAATAATTTGAATAGGTACTCCTGGAGGTCCTCCAATTCAATGGAGTTTGGTTGATGATGGACTAAAAGTCGGTTACGATGGCTAAACATGCCGATTGCTATTTGTTTGGGGTAATATCTATGGTGGAAGTCTAAGGAGCAATATTCTTACTTGGATATAGGTTGACAGATGAGCAGGTATAATAATTTGGCTTAACCTTAAGGGAACAGAAACTATACGCACTCGGTTTATCAGTCAATATTGGAAGGAAGGTCAACTTGAGGTAACAACGGCGCTATGTTCCATGCCAGTACTTGCCGTCGTTAAATGAGGGAACTCAAAATTCACTAGATCAGATCACAGCCATTGTCGACTTTGGTTTTTGGAGACACATAAATGCTTTGATCCAATCGGTTACGTACATTCAGATCAAGGTGGGTTGGGATTAAGAAGCTTCGAGGGAGCTGAAGTTTGTGCCTTCTCATGTCTTATCATGAGAGGAAACCGTTTTGCAAGGTGCCAAAGTGAAAATATCGATAGGTGATAATAGTAAAAATCTGTCAAGAAACAGAATTTTGAGTCTACTAATTTTACGTATAGGAACATAAGGTATGATAGGAATATATTTTATGAGTGAATTTCATGTGAAAATCGCATTCTTTCCCACTTTCCGGCGTAAACTTTGTTTTAAACTTTATTTTTATTGTTTATTTTATTTTTACCACCCCACAATATTTAACAAACAGGATTGATAACGAGCGATCGAGGGGTAAGCATAAAATGGCTTCATTAACTGGGATATCTACAAGTTCTGAAACCAATTTTGGATTCAACAATAATGTTCAAAATAAGCTCGGTGGACCAAAAATTGTGACATCCAAAAACCAGAAGCGTTTCGTGGTTGTTGACAAAGGCGGTGTCCTGACATCGACCAAACCTACAAGACGTAAAATACCTTGACGAGAGGCATCACCACAGACGCTGGTAGTGCAGCAGGCAGTACAGGCCCAACGCAGTCTGTACACAGCCACAAGTTCATCTAGACTCAACAATACAAAAATCCTGTATATATTCTGCTGATCTAACAGAAGAAAATTGTCAACAAAACTGCACGTATTGCTTCGTTCAAGAACGAATACAAAATTGAAAAGTTGGGCAGAACAAGGGTATACGCTACACAATTTAAGCTTTACTGATGTGCGAACACCCGATTCGACTTCTGCCTGATGAGGCAGTTTTCAGAAGATATATTACCTGCCTACACCCTTGTTCCACCTGAAATGTGGGTAGTTGTCACCACGAAATCGATTTTGAGGTAAAATAATGTTTTCTAGAAACGAGGACAATTATGTTTCTTATAGATGTAGTAAAAGTGTGTCAAAGTTTTCGACCACGGGTTAAACATGAAAATATTTTCTATCTGGAACTAACGGGATTACACAAGTGTTTCAAAGTTTATACATAGATCAGTTGTACCCAACGAACTATACTATAGGTACTACTGGAATGATAACGCGCCCAGTTGGAAGCCATCCCACGGTCCGGCAGAGATCTGCCCACCCCCATTCTGTTTTCTCGAAAATTTCAAGTATTCATTTGTCGTTCAAAGTCCATATTGAGCTTCCGATGAAAAGCACTGCGTCGAAAATGCTTACTACAGCTAGAACCATGGTTCAGTTTTGTTGTGCTTACGGATGTACGAGTAAACAGAAGAAGGGAAGTGGGATCTCTTTCCATACCTACGTAATTAAATTTGTATAATAATGTAGATGATAAATATTTATTAAGTAATATAATCCTGAAATATCTTTGTTGAGATAATCTTGGATTTATATTATTGTCATTAATTAATTAATTCATTCATTTTTTAAAAATAATACAGTTTTACAAATTTGTTTTATTTTTGTTTTTTGTGGTGCTGAATCCGAAAATGACAACTGTTTTTTCGTTGTCGTCAAATTTTCAAGGTATATTTTCCCATTATTTCGAGTTTTCAGAACTTGCGTAATTCGTACGACCACTGGCAGTTTTCAATAGACTCCAAAAATATTATCGCCGCCATTTATTGAGCTGTAGAGCACTCATTGTCTTAGATTATCTTAAATAATCTTTAACTTATCATAATTCGCTTTTAATACCCTGAAACAGTGAAAAATGTAGGCTTTTCCATCTTCAAAGCGACTCTTTAGTTTGGATTTTACGAGAAAAATACTTGGTGAAGCCTAACAAATATCACCATTTTTTCACAATGAACTTTAAAAATTAGTTTTATACAGAAACTAAAGATTTAAAAAAATTTGTTTGAGAAAAATTTATAGGTATATAGGGAAAAAAGTTTCAGTTAAGCACCATGATCGTATGAGCTATTCTTCGGATTATATTTAATGTTCAGGTTTTTTTTTTTTTTTCAATTGGTGGAGCGACAAGTGCGAAATTACACTTCCCATTAAGAATTATTGGCACCCCCAAAATCATTTAATTTAAAAAATATTTCCTATTTCTCAATGGTACAGTAGATATTCGAAAATAGAATACAGGTTTGGTGTCTGATAAATAGCCACCCAGTGCCTCGGCCGAAATCGGTCTACTAGTCACGGCGAAGTTTCACCTGGTCAACCAACTTTAGTTTTGCATATATGTGCAATATTCATTACTTATCATAAGACGATAAAATGCATACGGCATCTTCCTGAAACCTTTACCCAACTACCCTCCAAGTTTGAACAAAATCGGACTACGGTCGTAAGAAATCGGCGTTCTAAAAATCTCACGTTTGAGCATGCGCACACGCCATTATTGGTCCGGCACCGTCGAAATTTATAGGGATCCATCTAGAAGCTAACCCTCACAATCCCTGAAAATTTCATCAAAATCGGTTCATTAGTCTCGGAGTTTCACGTGTGTCAACCAATTTTAGTTTTGCGTATGCAAGATGGTCATAACTCAATCATTCGCAATAAAACTCACAGGGCACTTTTCTGATATGTATAACCAACTACCCTCCGAGTACAACAAAATTGAACACATAGATCGTAAGAAAACGACGTTATAAGAAATTTACTTTTGCGCTTGCGCACACGTTATTATTGATTCGATTGCGATGAAATTTATGAAGGATCACCTAGAAGCTGATCCGCGCAATCTCTGAAAATTTCGTCAAAATCGAACTGAAATTGAGAATTCCCAGTCCTTTTGAATGGGAGTAGTCGTGCTGGTGTGCCTCTCCACCTGCCCGACCGTCGCTCAACGCGTAGGCAGCGTTCCAGTAGTATAGTTCGATGGTTATACCAGATGATAGGACTTATTGAGTACAAAATATTCATCTCATCTTCAAAAAAAAAAAAAAAAAAAAAAAAATCATCTCTATGGCCGATACGAAAACTTTGTAAAATGGATTATTACGGAATTTTCTGAAACCTCATCTACACCTCGGCCATAATTGAAAATAAGCCACTAAACTTAACTGAAGTTTTATCATAATAAACTCATCTTGACATTGATGATTTTTAATACGGGAAATATTGAGCAATGCCAAATTGATAGATATTAAATGTAGGCGATCCACGTAATGGATTAAAAAATTTGAGATGTATTAACAATGTACCTTGAATTTTCCACATCCCCCCACATACACACATACCTATTGCAATTCAATGGGTTCCGAATAGGCCTAAAACGAACAGCAAAACCTCACGATTCGGATCAATGTACCGAGCTACTCAAGCTCTATTTTCATGTTATGAAACTAGGATGTGACCCAGCAAGTTCCTTTTCAGGACGTCCATTAATAGCGACAATGTGCAGCTGGGAGGTGGAGAGGAGAGGAAGTGGGCAGTCATTAAGCCAGATGATTCTGCCATAATCCTGGTTGAATTGGCAGCTTGAACATGGAGCATAGATATGGTGGGCTAAGATGAACAAACATGATAAAAATGATCTGCGGCAAGTTGAAAGGGTTTTTCTTTTCCTTTTCTCATTGAGATCATTTAGAAAATACCTCACTATACTTCTAATATACCTCACTGACTCAGGGTTCATATGTAATTCAAATAAAAACACAAAGTAAATTCAACTCCTAACCCTTGGAAGGGGTAACTATTCCATTCTATCTTCTCAGTCCCATGGAACTAAAGCGTGGTTTCGAGCCACCTCATCATTCCTCTAGTCTCTTCCTATTCTGAAAGACTGTCCTGACCCCCCCCCCCCCACCCTTTCCCTCAATGGGTATTTACCGAAAGATCGCTCCTCAACTATATTACCCCTGCCTTGCCAATTGCGAGCTCGTGTTCCCACTCAAACACCCCCCCCCCCCCCCCCTGCTTTTCGAAGGCCCCAGGGTATAGTTCCCCCTACCCAGTTCTTAGAAATGCAACCCCCGTTATACTTGCGGCCGAAGGGCTTTCTGGTTATCTTCTGGGTGTTGCAAGGAAATCGCGTCAACCCTTGGAAGGTGTAACCAATCCATTCCATCACCTGTCAGAGCACTTACAAGTACATTGATTTTGTCAAAACAGAAAAACAAACTTTGACAGGTCACTTTCCATTTCTTCGTTTTCCTGGAAATAGCGAGGCCGTTGGAAACTTGGATTTAGTGTTTCAATCCCCCCCTCAAGAATGCTTCACGACATTCCTACGGAGTCTCGAGACCGAAGTCGAGTTGAATCTGAGAACACATCTATAAGGAGTGGTGACGAATAACATCCAGGCCATGACCACGACAGAGTCATGCCGTTAGGTTGTCGTACAAGAAAAGTATCACGGAGTTTCATGGGCTAAATAGGAGAGCTCCGTAGTTTCACCACTTCATCACAAACGCCTTTTACGGGATCTTATCTCAAGTGGTGGTCATTCTACAATTCAATTCAATTTAAATACCTACTAGTTCATTAATTTAAAAAGTGGTGGTGTACCTATAAGTGAAAAAAAGCAGAAAATGTACAGAATAACTATTGCCTGTCTAAAGGTAAAGCCAGAAACGCCAGGACAAGAGCAAATAATCACAACACCATTTGAAACAAATACAAGATAGACAAGAAAAAAATAGACAAGTTCAACATAAGGACAAATAAATAAAAAACGGAATTTGACTTGTGTAGAATGGATCGATCGCAACGTGTAAGCTAAATGAAAAATATATAGTATAAAGACCTTACATCACTGTTAAAAAGAAAAAAAAATTGACCTACATACCATTCAAAATCAATTTGGACTCGACAAGATTCAGAGAGATTAAATAAGAAATTACCTCAGACTTATAACTAGAATAAGTACTATTAAATGGAAATTTCAGTTTAGCACTCAATTTGTTGTGCAAAAGGATATAATGAGGACTCTTACAAGATAAAACTAAACGGTTCAGTGGGGGTACGACATTTCCTGATTCTTTGAAAAGGGTATTGTATTGTACTCATGGGTTGATGATGAACTAATCAAAGTAGGAACTTTATGGTAGAAAAACAAAAGGTTTCTCAGAGATAAATGATGAACCGAAAACAACCTAGAACTACTAAAAACAGCTTCACTATCAAATTGTCTTGGTCTCCTATATTATATGACTTTAATAATTGCTTTTTGCAAAATCAAAAGTTTTTCTGAATGCAAAGGGTCGGTTCCTTCCCAAACGATTACACTATACTGAAGAACTGATTGAACTAGACTATGGTATATTAGCCGTAATTGAGAAAGTCCCAATCCCGAACGAATGTTGAAAAAAAGATCACTTCCGTTAGCACCTACCTATATCTCTCATAGAGATTGAGCGGCATGGCTTACAAACTTAACGACCACAACTAAAATTTAATGTTTATGAAACTTTCAGACATTAACTGGAGTCGTCCCTAGATTGTATAACTCTTATGGAAATTAGCGTTCACAAATCAATTGGAATCTCTGTCAATCACCGAATTTGAATTACCTGCTTGACTGATTTCGCTCAAAATCAGAGGATAGTTGTAAGATGTAGGTACGTTATATAATTCCCTAATGAATCATTATCGGATCATTATCAATCAAGAAAAAAGTTAAGTTTAATAGATTTTCAATAATAATTATTTTTTAAAACAACTTATTGTTTCAGCTGGTGATAGGTGATGTACCTATGTTCTTTAGATAGTATTTTTCGAGAATCGGAGGACACTACCCATTCTTTTAGAACATGTAACGCTATATTCGAAAATAATTCAAAAATCGAAATTAGTTGAGGTAAAATAGAGAAAGACGGCTACCAAAGCTAAAAACTGTGGCTTTTTGAAAAAACAAAATCAAATCGTTTAAGAATGTTCCAAAACGGATTTATGTGGACAAAACATTTCGAAAATTCATTTGGTTTTAAAATTGAAAACACTGCAATAGCTTAATTTTCTATTGCATACATATGTACTGAAATTCACTAAAAAATTCTTACAGTTTTTACAAAGATTTTCATATTTAAAGTGTACTTAAAAATTAATCACTTCAACTAATGAATTTTTAGTTTATTTGTTATGCAAAATCTTATGTTCTTTTAAGAGTAAAACTAGTTAGTTAAAGTGTAAAACTCGGTTATAACGGGGTTGGAGAGACCCGTAAGTGTTATCATTTTTCAACAAACAAACGTGTATTTCTCCCCTAATTGGCAAAAGTAAAAGTAAAATGGACTACACCATTAGATAGCTGAAATTTCGGGCAAGTTGTTCCCTAGGAGTGATTCTCATAATAAGTATGATATTCGGAGCAGAAAAACGGATGGAAAAAAGTCAAATTCTAGCAAATTTTCAAAATTTGCACTTTGACCTCCTTTTTTTCTTGTTAAGCCTGCTAGAAAAAATGTGGTTTGGCATCAGAGAGATAGGCAATTTCACGCTTCTTCCAACGATATCCTTGTTTTGAATTTACAGTGATTGCAAGGGGAGTTATGGCCGTTTTAATGTCATAAAGCACAAAACACGAAAAAAAATCTTAAAAATTGAATAACTCGGAGAACAAAGCGATTAAAAAAAAAGTTCCAATCATGCAGCATGATCTTATGAGCGAATTTTCATAAACGGTCGTATTACATTTATGTTAAATTCTGTTGAAGTTTGAGCACTATGGGGACAAATAAAAAGTTCATTATACATTTTATAGCAAATTAACTTTTTGTCAGTAATATTCCAATGAACAAACGATTTTGTGGATTTTTACGATTTTTTCAAGTGTTCCTATCGATTTTTAGCTTATTTTAATGAAATTCAAGTACATTTTTCAGTACAATTTTGTGCTTAAATGTTTAAATGTCCTAGTTCATGTTCGATTAATTTTTTTCGAGTAGCATTCTGCTAAAAAATAGAAATTTGTTAATTTTTAGTAGTTTTTTGCCTTTTTTAGTGATTTTTCAAGTACATTTTTTGAAATTTGACCAATTTAATGTGCTCAAAAAGTGTTGTCCAATGAACTCATCCTTTCTTTTGAAATGCTCGATTTTTTTGGCGAAAGAACGAAGTTTTTATCTCAATTCTATCGAGAGTTATCGTCTGGAATGACACATACATATATATATATATATATATATATATATATATATATATATATATATATATATATATATATATATATATATATATATATATACATATACACATATAGATATACATATAAAAAAGCGTTAAAATCCAGGAATAATTTCAGAATGCCTCAAAACAGATTTCGATGAAGAAAATTTTTGAAAATTTTTATTTTAAATTTTTCGGAGCCATTGCAATAGCTTTATTTTCTAAGAAAATTCGCTAACATCTCTGCGAGGAACTGTCACTCAGAAATGAGATCTAGAATCGATTCCCTGAGTTTGTCCTATAATTACTGTAGACACCCGGAATAGTGTGTCATTCCAGACAATAACTCCTTAGGATTGAGATAAAAATTCCGTTCTTGCTCCGAAAAATCGAGCTTTCCAAATAAAAAGATGAGTTCTTTGGCCAGCACTTTTTGAACACATTAAATTAGTCAAATTTGAGATTTTTTACCTCAAAAAATCACTAAAAATGGCTAAAACGGTTGCAAATCAAGTAATTTATATTTTTTGGCAGAATGTTGCTCAAATAAAGTTTATTAACTATAAAGTAGAACATTCAAAAATGTATGTACAGAATTATGCGGAAAAATGTACTTAAATTCTTTTGCAATTTCTAAAATAATCGATAAAAACTGGAAAAAAAATACTAAAAATATTTGGCTTAATGTTGACAAGGCTTAAAAAAAAGTGAATCAGCGTTATTTTTAGCATGAAAATGCGCTCATACTGCGCACAAAATATCGAAAAATGTGTTCTAAAAAGCTAAAAGTCTTAGTAGAAATGCTAACCTTGTTTATAATGGCTGGTTATTTAAATAAATATTGAAATAGGGTAAAATTGAATGTCATAAATTTTTACAGCTGAAAAAATTAATGGTAGTTTGATTTTTATTTTGTGAATAATTCGAGTTTTTCGAGTACTAAAAACTTTTAAATTCGATTACTCTCTAATTAATCAATCAATTTTTATATTCCTGATGATCAATCGACGCAGAATCCAATCCTCTATCACTTTTCTTTAAAAGTAAATATGTAAATAAAATAAAATAAATAAATCGTTTTGAATTGCATTTATTGGAAAAAGGTTAGAAAATAAGTTAAAAACCTGGTTTTTGGAATTTGTTTTCCCGAAAAAAAAAAAAAAAAAAAAAAAAACGCATTCAGGAGCTATTCAGCTCTTCAAATTTAAGCTAAAAATGGCTAAAAATTGTGAAATATAAAGTTTTTAGCAGCATGTTGCTCAAATAAGGTTTATCAAATATAAAATAGAACATTAAAAAATGTATAAACAAAATTATGCTGGAAAATTTACTTAAATTTCATGGAAATTAGTATGCAATCGATAAAAACTGCAAAAAAAGCTAAGCATCTAAAATCTCCTTTTGAATAGCAGATAACTGTTTAGAATACGTTTTTGCTATAAAAATGATAGTTCAAAATGATAATTTGATAATGATAGCTCAAAAAGTGATGGCCAACGAACTCATCCTTTTATTGTAAAAGTTCGAATTTTCGTCGAGAGAACGGAGTTTATATCTCAACCGTAAGGAGAGCTATCGTCTAGAATGACACAAATACGTAACGAGCAAAAAGTTCCAGTCAAGCTGCATGATTGTATGAGTGAATATTCGTGAATTATTGAACCTACTACATTACGTTATATCGTTTTGA